>VDFB02281492.1:501002774-501044962 GCA_007258455.2 Sequoia sempervirens
AAGAATGATGCTGAATTTTCATGTCCAGTATGCATTTTCTTTGACAGTGAAAGCACTTTGTGTGACAATGATGATAAAACTCTTGAAGCTGATCAAGATTCTATGTTTATCCCTGTTCAAGAAGAGATATATAAATTAGAATTGTAGATCTCTGAAAATGACATTGATTTGTATATCATGTATAATACATGCTTAGCATCAATTGGTTCAAATGTGCATAATGATGACTGTATGAATCAGGAATTTGTGTCACTACAAATTAGTGATGTGGAAGAGCTAGAAATTTTTTGAGATCTGATTATCCCAAAAGATGTTGATGTGACATAGTTTTTTAGACTTATGTGAGAAGAATTCAGATGGTGGATTTTCAGTACAGCTGGGAGATCATTTTACAATACATGATAGTGAGCTAAATAGTGAGAAAATTTGAATACACTTTGTATGATGAAGATGGAAAAGATTTATCACATGATAATGGAAATTATGAACTGCAGAATGGTAAAAGGAGCATGGGTCGAGCTTAACACAATGTTATTCTAAAAGTTTTCAATGATAGTGGATATAATAGGGAAAATTGTATGAATATTTTAAAATGGAACTTGATGAACCCAAAACAAAATAAGGTATATGACAGGGGAAAATAGGGGCCTTTTTTTTGGTGGCCTTGAGGCATTAGTTGTGGTGTTATTTTTCAAATCATACCAATTCAAAGCAAAGATGAAACTGGACTTTGATGCCCAATGGACAAGGCATTTGATCTGCTCCCCAGGGATCTAAATTCTTGCTATGCTAACAAGGGGCATACATCCCCAGATGGAGCCACTATTGGAACCTCCAAATTTTGGAAAAACTTGAGGTGCCAATAATGAAAAAAATGATTTCAACACTCATAAATGCATTTATTCAATTTGTCTTAGGAGCCTACTTTGAAAAATCATAAAATGAAGTGGGTGTAATTTCATGGAAAATCACTTTGCATGTTCATCTACCATATGTGAGTGTGAACACTTGATTCTAGGTTGTTCGAGTTAGTTTTGACAAGGTTTCAAAATATCATGTTGAAGGGTTCTAGGGAAATTTTGTTGTCTACACACAATAAAGTCTATTAAAGAGACCAACTTTGGAAGCGAACATTTATCAATTGAAAGATTGTCAGAAAAAACCAGTTCAAATGTCAGATTCTTCCTACCTCAAGATACCTTCATGCCTATTTTAAGAGCCTTAGTACCTCATTTGGTATTTTTTCAAAATAAAAACTAAACAGACTTTGCATAGTTTTTTTTTATTGCATTTCCAAAAGAGGTCATAGATGACACTTTGACATTCAATACTTTGTGAAGGAGATGGATTAATAGAAACCCATTTTTACACAAATGTTCATTTGACCTAAATGAAATAATCTCCAGAGTTATAGCTTCAGAGGAGGAGATTTAACATTTTTCCAGGAAGGCAAGTTGGCATGCTTTAGATAGTTTTCACAAGTGCAATTTTAGAAAAGGTTGATTGGGCTATTTTGAAAATCAATATCTTTCAAATGTGATGACTTCATGCCAATATGTTTGAAAACCATTCTTCCCTATCATAATTCAACATGTTGGTGCATTTTTATGGCTCCAGGAGAAGTTTTGATCAGTTTTCTAATACAATTTAGGAGGTTTCCTAGCTTGTTTGGATAACAGTGCAAAATGTCAAAAAATGTAGAAGACTAGACTACAGTGAGTCAAGAAATATGAATTATCAATATATCATTAACACTGATAGGTACCACTCATCCAAATCATAGGGAAGCATCTCCATACCAATCATCACCTTTGTTTGTTTGAGGGTACTAGTTTCCAAAAGAAAAGTACGAAAGAGAACATGCTCTAGCAAACTAAATGGCCCACATTCACCTCCTAAAAGTTTCCCATATTCACTCCTTTATATATGTATAGGCATCAATTTTCACCCCTTATGAAAATTCCCCTTTTACACTTCCTCACCTTAGAAAATGAAATCGGAGGGAAAAATTGTACATCAACCCACTACCTTCGTTCCACTTGGCATCTATCTTTTGCATCAATAGGAGAATAATTGTCGAGGATGCCCACGCTGCATGTAGATGTCAGTGTGGCATGCTTATATCCCTAATAGATTCCTACATCTAAAGTAGGCTGAGGCATTACCCTTCCCATTCGGGTTAGTTTGTAACACCCCTCTTTGACCAATCGACCTGAATATGACAATTTTTCTCATTCCAACTTCAAAAAAACTCTTCATGCATTTCATCCCTCTACACAATATTCTAAGCATTCAACTACTATTCTACACACTCTTTTATCATTTCCAAGCATTCTCTTAGCATCCATCACTCTCAAGCAACACTTTGGCACTCCATAGTAGCAACAAAAAAACTCCATCAACTCCATAGAGCAAGTGTGGAACAACACCATTGCAGCAAGGGCTTGAGTCCTCTCTTTTTCTCCCCCATTGGCTAGTGAGCTCTTGGTGGAGGTGGTAATAATTTTCATTCAGGTCTCCTCTACAATTTGGTTGATTAGCACATTAGTGTTTTGTAGTGTTTATTGTGTTCTTTACATTCATTTCTTCCTTTATTATAATTTTCTTCATTGTTGCTATCTTGGCTATCCGTGGAGGTGGAAACACCAAAGAGAGGGTTTGATTGATATATCTACCCCTATACAACCACCCAAAAATTTTCCTCTTTCTTGTGTGTAGGTGGATGTGCATTTGGAGCTAGTTGGCGAATAGGCTCTTTCGTGAGATCATCTTTGTCACCCTAGCTTTAATATATCTACTTTATCATATTCGCTTTTATATCTCTTACATTATAGTTCTATTTTGTTCCCTTAGAAACCATTAGCTAGGCTATTAGCTCATTTTCTTTCATTTACCACTATATTTGTGGTCCTCTGGTCGTACATATGCTAGTGCACTTGAGAGACGCTAGCACACCATGCTATTATCCCAAAACCATGCTTCCATCCTCGAGAAAAGAGCTACCTAAGGCACAGTGTTGGACCTAATAATCATCTTGCTTAGCCCCATTCTAAGTTTTGAGTTTATAGAGTGATTGAATGGCTTCATATTCCTCATCATTCTTGACCCTCATTTAAAGACACCCCTTTAGAGTGAGGTAAGTTAGGGTAGCGTTCAACTCTTGGCTCTCTGTGACCTAGGGTCTTGAACATAGTTGGTTCCCCTCTCTTACATTTTTGTTGAACCCAACGTGAACCATTTTGGTTTCATTTTGTGATATTGAAGGCTTCTTTCCTGTATCCTAGGAGTGTTGTAGGTGTGAGTGTTGTGAGGCTTTTTCCTTGCAACCCATCCTGCGACCCCTAGTACAGGCGTAGTCAGGAGGTTCTGAAAGTGTTATGTAATGAAACCTTAATTGGGTCACTGTCCTACCTTGCAACCTTTGGAGGGTCCTGAGAGAGTGTCGTTCATTGCATGTGATAGCCTCTTTTTTGCATCAACCTATCCCATTTACGTAGCCTATGATTAGTGGTACTAGTATAACCTTCACTTCACAGGACCTACTAATGGGTTTTAATACGAAACCATCTTCTCTCCACATCCCTGCACGAATCAATGGAAAAATTGTAGTGGGTGTTCTCTTTGATTTTATGTCTCAAGTAAACATCACAATTGAGGAGATCATGCTAATCAATTTTTTACACAAAGATGGGTATGATGCACCCTTAAGCAATATCTACATGAATGACAGACTTTTTGTTCCCCCCTTTGGGTAGTATTGTCTTGTCAGTTTTAGTTGGACCTAAATTCATGAAGCTCCTATTTGACATAATCCCTGGGTCTAAAATATTTAAAATAAAGCCAGGTATCCCTTGGTCAGTAGCTATGAATGTGGTTCCTTCTATCGTACATAAATGTTTAAAATTTATCCACGAGGGTTCCATGCATGCGATTCATGGCACCAGTTATAAAGCACCAGTTTCTCATGGTAGCTACTCCTTGGATTACTCTTGGCCTACACCTATTGGTCCTCTTCTACCAAGGACAGACCTTTTGTACCAAGCATATCAAAATTATAAGAAAGGGCATCTGAGGTAAAAGGTGAGATATCCTCTATCACCTTATGTTATTTCACATAAGGCTTGCCTAAGAGCTGATAGTGATTCCACCAAGGCACATATAAGGGAAGAAGAGAAGTCACGGGATCCTCCTTTTTCCTATTTCACTATTCAGCTTGACGCTTCCTCTCGTCCCACTATGGTTCCATCAGATTCTATTCCGCATTTATGAGAAAATCCTATGGTGCCTGCATGGTGAAAGCCCAACAGTCCCATGTTTGAGCTTCTTGTTTTTCCCATAGAGCCTACGCCTGTTCGGTATAATAGGATGAAAGGTTCCCATAGGGAATCCTCTATGTCTTGACCTATGTGGCCTCCTACAAGTCCTACTCCCAAAGTAGTAAATGGGAAGATGTCTGCTATTGAGGCACTTGAGTTGACTCGCCCCGCTACTACTCAACTTATTCCTCCTACTCCCATTTAGAAGCCTATTCGTTTGCCAAAAACATTTGTAGTGGACACTCCCATGGCCAAGCAAGAGCCTTCTCTTCCTTCCCAACCTTTAGCCTCTAGTTCAAAGAGTCACAAAAACCACCTTGTGTGCGAGTGCAAGTGTCAGAGAAAGGCTCTAATGGCTTAGCAAGCCACCTTATAGAGGAAGGAAGAGGAGATGAATACCCCTATATTATGGCCTCCTGCAACATCCTTCTCTCTCCTCCCCTCTGCTACCATTCAAACTAGCTCCAAATTACTTTCGAATTCTGCTATGAGTACGAATCTTCCTAACCCTAAAATAGTGTAGGTGTCCATCACTCCTTTAGTGGAGTCACCTCTGTTAATGCCCCTTCCAGATTTCTTGCCTTTCCTGAAATCCATAGATATGATAAAAACTTCAGTTGTATCTATTGTAGTTTTCTATTCCTCATCTTCCTCCACACCTCTTGGCTCATCTATGAGGATTTCACATCCCCTAATGGAACATAAGGTAGATAGTGGTCCCTACAACAATGGAGGACATAAGAGGATCCCACCTTCTCTGAAGATGGTCCTGTGCTGACTTGTTCTATCCTAATGATGGAACTAGTCCTAGCATCCTCTGAGTTTGTCAACACTCCTGAATCACTTTGTGAGCCTAGTGGTGAATCTAGGGTGCAACCTTCTCTGTGCATTGAGGTAAAGCATGGCACTCCTGTAAAGTGCATGTTTAGCTCTCTAGATGAAGTTTCAGCCCTGTCAGCAATCTTTGCAAAATTGCTGACCTTAGCTCCATAAGAGATTAGTGGAGAGGACCTTGCAGGTCCCTCTTCCTAAACCCTTGTTTTGGGTGGGTTGGAAACTCCTCCTCTTAAAATTCCACCACTATAGGCTCATCCTCCTTCCCCCTATGATGATCTAGAGTGGGGAGTTGATGACCTCTTAGTTGATTAGTGTTAGGAGGAGGCCCCTTTTTTATCTTTAGAATAGATGTGTGTGTGTTGTGATGTCTTCCAATGTGATCATTCTACATGTTCCTAGATGACCCTTGCCACCCTTGTTGGTGCTTGGATATAGCTGTGGTTTTTGTATCATAAACATTCTTCTATCTGATTCATTATTCTTCCTTGTTTGTGATTGATTTTTTGAAAATTGGGGATGATGCAAAGCATTGGGGGAATTTAGGCTTCCCTTCCATGTTGACCCAATTTTTTATTTTTTCTTTGTCTTCTTGTGCATTCTTCACATGTTCTAATATAATAGGGGGTTGATGATAGTTCATTTTATATACTATTATTATACATATATATATATATATGAGCAGTTCTGACCTCGAAATATTAGGCTATCCTTGTGCCCTCTCTTCTTGATGCTTTTTCTTTTGCTTTTCCTTTATGTTTCTCTCTTCTTTGCTTGAGTTTTCCCTTTCATGTGTGACAACACCATTTCTATAACATTTTAATTTTCAGAAAAATGCATTCATTTCTAGTGAATCTTTTCTCGAGAATCTTCACAGACTTCTTTTCAAAAGTTGCATTCTCAACTTGAAACCCTAATGGAATGTGTTTCCTTCGTCATGGATTCATAGAGAAAGAGCTTGAGAACCTTCCTCTGAGGTGGGAGCAGCTTCGACCTTACCCTCACATGGGGGCATCATCTTCCTCTCAAATTCCTTGATGAAGTGAACATCTTTCAAAAGTATTCCTTGATAATGAATCGATTCGAGAAATAAACATCTCTTTAATACTTTCGAACAACACATCCGCTAAGTGGACCCCTTCTTTACACCAGGTTCCCAAGGGATCCCTTAAAAATATTTCCAATTTTTTGATTGTCTACATGATCGTCTGCTTACTTACCTATGTGGTTGCTTTCTAACATGTTATATCCGTGGATAAACATGTCACTTTATGGGTGTGCTTGTGAAGTTGCTTTCCAACTCTATGGATTTCCCTTCCTTGGGTTTCCTCCATTTGAGAGATCTTGGGGGGATACCTCCCTACAAGTCTACAGGTCTATAGAGCACTTCTTCTAAGCTTCCTCGATGTGAGAGATCTTGGGGGTCACTCCCCTATAGGTCTGTGGGTCTGTAGGGTGATTTCCTTTGGTTTCCTCCATGTGAGAGATCTTACAGAATACCCTCCCTATAGGCCTACAGGTCTGTAGGGAACTTTCTTGGGTTCCTCCATGTGAGAGACCTTGGGATATGCTTCCCTATAGGCTTGTGAGTCTATATGGTACTTTATCAGCTTCCTCCATGTGAGAGATCTTGGGGGATGCTTCCTTGCAGGCCTATTGGTTTGTAAGGCACTTTTTTGGGTATCCTTCATGTGAAAGATCTTGGAAGACACCTTCCTTGCAGGTCTACTAGCCTAGGAGGTTCTTTCTTGGGGCTTCCTTCATGTGAGAGATCTTGGGGGTCACCTCCTTGCAGGTCCACAGGATTGTAAGATGCTTTCATTCTATAGCTTAATATTTCTACGGGGCTATCAAGTCCTTTACTTTCCTTATGCTCTTGAGTTTTCCAGATTGTGGTTTGCTTCCTCGATGGTTTACGTATACATTTCTAACATTACTCCTTTCTCGATCTACTTTACCAAAGCACTCATCAATATTCGTGCTTGCTAAAGTGGGGGAAAAATGTATAAGAGTGAATTTATACCCATTATTCAAATTCCCCTTTTAAACTTCCTCACCTTAGAAAACCAAATCTAAAGGTGAAATTAAACATCAGCCCATTGCCTTTGTTCCACTTGGAATCTATCTTTTACGTTAGTAGAAGAATAACTATCAATGACACTTGTGTGGTGTGGAAACATTCACATGACATGCTTGCATCTCTGATGGATTCCCACGTCTGAAGCTGACAGAAGAATTACACTTCCCATTGGAATCATTTTTTAATTCCCCTCTTCGACCAACCGATCCGAATATGGCCATTTTTCTCATCCCATCTTCAAAAACACCACTCCTTCATGTATTTCACCTCTCTTCACAATTTTCTAAGTATTAAACTGATCTAAGTCTACACACTCTTTAGCATTTCCAAGCATTCTCTTAGCATCCATAACTCTCAAGCAACACTTTGTCACTCCATAGCAACAACAACAAAACTCCATGAAAACTGAAGAGAAAGTGTGGAACAATACCATTGTAGTAGGGGCTTGAGTCCTCTCTTTTTCTCCCCATTAGCTAGTGAGCTCTTGGTGGAGGTGATAAGTATTTTCACTCATCTCCTCTATGATTTGGTTAAGTAGCACATTACTATTTTATAGTGTTTATTGTGTTTTTTACTTTATTTTCTTCCTTTATCATAATTTTCTCCATTGTTGCTATCTTGGTTGTCTGTGGAGGTGAAAACACCAAAGCGGTGGTCTGACCAATGTAGATTCCTATACAACCCCCAATAATTTTCCTCTTTTGTGTGTGTAGGTGGACATGCATTTGGAGCTAGTTGGAAAATAGGCTCTTTTTTGAGATCATCTTTGCAACCCTAGCTTTAATATATCTACTTTATCATATTCCCTTGTATATCTCTCACTTTATAGTTTTGTTTAATTCCCTTAGAAACCATTAGCTAGGCTATCAACTCATTTTCTAGTAGTTCCCATTATAATTTTGGTCCTCTGGTCGTACGAACGCCAACACACTTGAGAGATGCCAATGTGTCAAGTTGTCATCTCGAAATGATACTTTCATCCGCAGGCAGAGAGCTACCTAAGGCATAGTTTTGAACCCGAAAACAAGCTCACTTAGCCCAATTTTGAGTTTCGAGTCTATAGAGTGATTAAAGGGCCTCATAGTCCTCATCATTCTCATCCCTTATTTCAAGACAACCCTTTAGAGTGAGCTATGTTAGGGCTACCTTCCTCTATTGGATCTATGTGAGAATGTGGTCAGTCCCGCTCTCTTATAATATACACTCCACAAAGGGTTAGTCTTCATCAAGAGAATCACTACACAATATCCCCACTTGCTCTGCAAGAGATCCAATAATACATACATGGAAATTCATCACTTCTATGGAACATAGCATAATAAAACTAGGAAAGGGTTGTAGTGTAGAAAATTGGACACTTTTGGAAAAAGAGACAATTTCATGCTTAATTTGGACCTACTTTTGAGTACCCTTGCATTAATCATTCTTTGAAACAGTATTTATAGGCCCCTAAGACCCATTATTTTTTGTCTAGAGGCCCATTACGGTTAAAAATCATAAAAATTCCAACAAATAATACTTAATTTATTCATAAATAAAAAACCCACCTCCAAAAACCACAAGTGGGACCCATTCGCCACCTTGGGAGAATGAGTCTCTTTTGGAAAAAAATCAATTTTGAGTGGGAATTTCACTGACTTAATTCAGTTTTTCAATGGATGTCGGCCTCTTAGGTCTTAATAATGGGAAAATTATGTATTGATGCCTATAAATACACATTTTAGTTCATTTTTCACATCTCGTAGTCATTTTTACAAAGCAAATTCAAAATTCAAGTGTTGAGAATATTCCACAAGAAGTTTCATTAGCATTTCTACAACAAATTTGAATGAAAGAGTTGATCATGGATTCCTATGGAGAATAATGGAGAAATCTAGGTTGAGGAGATGCAACTAGCCATCAAATCACACCTTATTACTTGTTTTCAAAGTGATTCCATCTTCCATTTTCTCTCTATCTTCAGATTTAAGATTTTCATGTAATTTACATTCATTTGAAATGTTGTAGGGTTTCTTGGATTAAGTCCTACATCATTCAAATTACATTTAATTATCTTATTCTAGCACTTTAGAATAGGGTTTTATCATACTTTAGATTTTCCTAGTCTTAAACACACTTAGGGCTAGGTTTTTATGCATATCTTATCTATTCAAGGTTTAATTAACCAATTATGGGTTTGACCAAGGCAAACCCCCCATTAGAAAACAAATTTAAAGCTATTTTGTAGGTCTTTTCAAAGATTCAGGTCCAAGTTTCCATCAAGAACTATTATACAAGTGACAAAGTGTAGATCTGAAACTTGAATTTCTAGGAATCAAGAAAAGGATTGATTCACCATGGATGGAGAATGAGTCCTGATAGTGGTTCTTGTCCGAATAGAGTGTAGATTCCAGTACCCTTTTGGCAGAAACACGATTCTGGGCAGAAACCCTGATCTAGGACTAATTCGCCCAAGGTGGCGAATGAGTTCCAGTTATTCAAAAAGTCAACATTTCTAGTTTATTAGAGCATTCTCCACTCTCCATCAGGTTTATAGGTGCACACGTTCAAAATTGTAACTTTCTATTTGGTTCTATTTGCATTTTTATTCATCTTCTTAGGTCTTTTGCAAACAACACTGTGTTTTCAAACACTTCATATTTCTTAGGTTTTGCATAAATAATCAATCCATTTTATTATTCCATTGCATTTAGGCATACTTTCATTGTACTTGCATTAGTTTGAGTGAACCAAATATATTTTTTGTGCGATCTATCCCTCTCCTTTAGGTGAAAAACCCTAATTGAGCAAGAGAGCTATACCATCCTAAACCACAAAAATCTACAGTTCATTTTGGTGAAAGTACATATTGAATATTTTATTTCTAATTTCCATTGCATTTGCATCCTAGGAATTACCTTGCATCACTATTCTATTAGGTTTTCTAATTGGTTTTGCATCCTAGGGTTTATAAAATTGCATTAGTGAAACTATCATATAGAGGTCATTAATGCATTTCATTCTTTCAAATAATCATCAAATTCTACATTTTCATTACTTCCTTGCATTGTGTAGACTTGAAAATATAGAAAAAAATCAAAAACATTAGAAAAATCTTCAAAATACCCCTCTTAGGACTCATTCGCCACCCTGGGCGAATCAGTCCCAATCCACATTCTGCATCACTATTTTTAGCATTTAGTTATCTATTTTTAAGTTTTTGTTTTGAGTAGTTACTTTTTTGTTTCTATTTGGTTATTTCCTGTTCTATTTAAATAATTTGCAGTAGCATCAATTCCTTTCACGGCATTCATAAATAGCATTATATTTTCACAAGTTTCATTTTCAGCATTAGTTCCTAGTCCTTTTAGATTAGATTCAATAGTAAATGAAAATAAAAAACCACAATAATCTACGGTTCAAGGGGTAAGGGCTAAATCCTAAATGGAACTTCACTTCTCCTTGGCTCAATCTTCCCCATCCCTTGCCATATCATCAAGTTCAAAGAGAAGTTCTAATGTCACTCAATCCTAAACTATTCTAAAGCATGTGATTCAATTCTACTAAAGCTCTTGATCAGAAGTTTTCACTCAACCACAGTGTGTTTATGGGATATACAATTATTTAATCAGATGTAATCAAGGTTCCTAGAGGGCATTATGAGTTTGGTGCATACTTCTTGGATCCAAAGATGATACTGGATGGGAAAATACTAATTTGACTAAGAATTAAACACTAAAAATAAGTGCACAACTAATGAATAGCCACATTTTTTAGGATGTTCAACTCTGACTAAAAGTGAAAAGATTTTAGAAGTCGAGTCCAGACTTTGAGTACTTCAACTACACTAGTGCATTCATCTATGTACCCCTCCTTTATTGTGAAACCCATAATGAAGAACCATTTTGAAATGTTGTGACATATTGTAAAAATGTGAAGTCTTGGTTGTGCAAAGCATGAAGATACTCATGAATTTACGATGTTGTGGAGGAAGAGAAGTACAAGAAAGAACTAAAATCTAGGTTTGCAAGACTATACTAGGAAGATATAATTGGAACTAATGTGGAGAGAATTATGAAAGGCCAACCCCTAAGGACTATAGTATGTTGAATTACATATCTAGCAAGGAGACCATGAAATCTAGAAAATTCTCTCATGGAAGAGCTTAGAAAGAAGAAAAATACTGAGTATAATATGAAAGATACATTCCTAGAACTATATAAAGAAGAAAAAAACAAATTTATTGGCTTTAGATGAGTGCCCAAGACCTATGACAATAAGAATCCAATTGTTCTGATGGAACTGTCTGCGGTACCAAAGAGATATATACTCTATTAGAGAGAGGGCCTTACCAATAGGTCACAATTTATTTTCTCAATCAAGAATAGATGGAAAGAACCCAGTATGAAATATGTTAGATGGAGGATCAGATAGAAGAAAACCCACATAAGGAGTTGTCAATACAATCATGATTGTGAGTATTTAGAATGTAGAGTAATATGGTGGAAGGAAATGTACAATTTTAAAAGAAAATGAGAGGAAATATAGGTTAGATAAGAGGATCGAGTGTAAGGCATAGAAGATGTAATAGAGGTACCAGCCATCAACGAAGATAAAATTCCAATTGAGAACAAGATTACAAGCAATTAAATGACCAATATTGCATCCCTGTAAAGGAACTAAAGCTCATGTGTGGGATGGTGAGCTCTTCCTACATCCCTAAGAAGTAAATTCTGAAGATGTGTGGGTGAGTAGTGAGTCTTCTCACATCCTCACAAGAGGAGTCAAAATTGTGCACGGTGTTGTGGGAGATCTCTTAATATTCCCCACATTATCGGAACAGGTTTCAAATCTATAAGTGGGTATGCAGTAAAATGAAATGTTTGTAGTGGATGCAGTGAACATGAAACAAAATAAGAGGCATTAATAATTTTTACACGAGATAAAAAATAAAATGGTTTATATTTGGATGGGGAAAATATGATTAAATCATAAAATGACTTATTATGGTAAATTTTTATCCACGGAAAGAGAAAAACTAATGTGAAAATTATGGGGGTGTAATTATTTGAGTGGATATGCATTGAAAGGTAAAAATATAAATTTTGTAAACATGGGATGGGTGATTATTTCAATGAACACACATAGGTAAAATACAAAAGTGAAATATTCTCACCAAGAGTAAATATAACGAGAAATTGTTGGCAAAAGAATTAAGACTAAAGTATTGTCAAATACTTTATTTTTTCACAGAGACACAAAGATGGAGATTAAAGTTAAAATATTTTATTTTGTCGAAGATAATGAATTGAAAGAAAAGTTTCACCAAAAAGATATGCTGAAGGGTCATAACCCTTGGAAATGAAACTTTTATATGTAAGATGAAATCATATCATCAAGCATTAGAAGTAGGAGTAGGTTAGAAAAATCACCAGTAGTAGATAGGATAATCCATTTTCATGTTTCAAAGACTTTTGCATTTAATGTATATATTTTGAAGAAATATAATGGAGAACATTGTTCTTAAATGGCGATCTATTTTTAGTGTTCAACTATTGTGTTAATTTTCAAGCTTATATGTTGTTCTATTGTCTCCAAAGTGGTTCTCTTAATTTATTGAAATTCATGCATTTTTTTAGGACACATTTGTTGTTGCTGTGTGATTTTCCTAATTGGGTTCTAGTTGGAGTGAATTAAAGATCCTTTCAAGTAATTCATTTTAACTGGTTCCTGCCAAGGATTAAAATCATTTTAAAGTTGTTATTATGATTGGTTTCCCTCAAGCTAATAATTAAAAATCTTTTTATGAAATCATAGTAATTTAAGAGGATAACAATAGGATTTATAAAGAAGAGTACTATAGCTAACAAATCTACACGTTTGTACAAGGTGCAAACATCTAAAGTTCCCAACAAGTTAGAGTTAAGCTGGTGAATAGGTTTACCCAACTCACAAATCTGTCTCCATAATCATCATCCACGCTTTGACTCCATTCACCCAAAATATTAGGAACTAGTAAACTTTAGAATAACTTTATACAAACTTTACTCATACATCTGATTCTTCAAATATTTGCGGTAGGAACTAGTTTGTAGCCTTGCATCTACTTCACCCCCACGTGCCATTGTGAGTAGATTTCCTAAGTTAGAGATCATATTGAAGTTTTGAAATCTTCCTTACCACTCAGGTACATCTGCCTAGGTTTAGCAGAACCTAAAGAGCAAGGGGTGAACAATCATACTCACTTCGTTCGTTGGCCAAAAATGTACTAAGAGACTGACACCCTTTTAAGGTTCAAAACCTATATTTTTGGGACATAACAAACATCATGTCAGAGAATGTACTAGATGGCTTACTACCAATCTAAAGTATCAATCATGATATAGATATCATACTAGGAGAAAGTTTTCCAAACAAAGTAGAACATAGAATGATACCGATAGAGAATGAAGAGTTGACCCAATAGATATAAGAGTTGTTGATGAAAGGACTAATTAGAGAAAGTTTGAACCCATGTGCGGTACCTACTGTACTAGCACCAAGGAGAGATGGAGATTGGAGAATGTGTATAGATTCAAGAGCAATCAATAAGATCACTATCAAGTATAGATTTCCATTACCAATGATGGATGACATTATCAACTCTTTGAGCAAAGAAAATTATTTTATGAACATTGACCTCAAGAGTGGGTATCATTAGATCAAGATCAGAGAAAGAGATGAATGAAAGAATATATTTAAGACTAATGAAGGATTGTATGAGTGGTTAGTGATGC
Source organism: Sequoia sempervirens (assembly GCA_007258455.2). NCBI lineage: Eukaryota > Viridiplantae > Streptophyta > Pinopsida > Cupressales > Cupressaceae > Sequoia > Sequoia sempervirens. Next base: position 501,016,760 of record VDFB02281492.1, read on the forward strand.
CTTTTGAATTTACCAATGCATCAAGGGATTTCATGATATTGATGAATGGGGTATTGAAGAAATTGTTGGGTAAGTTTGTCATTATTTACTTGGATGATATTCTGATTTTTTAGTAAGGCTAGAGAGAAACATTTGTGGCACATCCAACAAGTATTGCAGAGGTTGAGAAAAGAGAAGTTGTTGATCAATTACAAGAAGTGTAGTATCATGAAGAAATAATTGGTATATCTAGGATTTTTTATTTCTACTTAAGGATTGAAGATGGATCTAGAGAAAGTGAAAGAAATTTTAGATTGACCTACAATGGAAAACATTGGAGAAGTAAGATCGTTTCATGGATTAGCTAGTTTCTATCAAAAGTTCATCAAAATTTTCAATAGTATTTGTAACCCCATGACAGAGACAATGAGTGGAGATAAGAAGGATTCTAAGTGGACATCTGAAGCACAAAAGAGTTTTGAGCTATTAAAGCAAAAGGTTATAGAGTAGCCAATATTATCATTACTAGATTTTGACAAGGTATTTCAAGTTGATTGTGATACAAGTGGAAATTAAATTGGAGAAGTGTTAGGTCAAGAAGGAATACCTATAGCCTATTTCAATGAGAAGTTGAATTATTCCAAAAAAAGATACAGGTATGTGTAGGATCATGATGGGCCAAAAAGTGGTGATATGCTAGGTATGTGGTTGACGAATTTTTTTTACCCAAAATTGATGAAAAAAAGGGTTTTTAAAGGAGATTCTCATATTTCCACCAATATAAATTATGCTTTACTTTGAATTTAATAAATAATTATTATTCATTTTCTATTTGAATTATGACTAAATCTTGATTGATAGGTGATTGAAAAACATCTATAGCTTTCAAATGGTATCACATTTTTGAATCAAACATGCATCACATTCTATGCTTTGCATACTATAGGATTAAAAATAAATTGAATTTCATGAAGTTTTCACCAAGTTAGGGTGGGCAGACATACAAGTTTTTATATTTTTAAAAAAATTTAATAAAAAAATTATAATTAATTATTTACTTGGAAAAAAATTACAAAAAAATATGCATCACATCTGAACATGACTCCTCTACTTATATCTAAAATCTTATAAAAAAAATATTATCATTTTATTGTGGTTAGGGTTGTTAGACATACACCTACTTCCTATTTTTTCCCTGAAATTTAAGTACTACTACATTGAAATTTCAAATTTTCACCAAATAGATATTTAAAAATAAACCTAGTAGTTTAGAAACTACATTCAATTTGCTACAAATTCTATTCTTACATATTTTTGAAATAATATAGATAACTTATGCAATTTTTTACATCAAGTTGTCTAACTCTATTTTTTTTCTATATTTTTTCCACTTAAGGGCCTATTTTTCAATGATGATCCTGCACATACCCATACTCAGTTTATGATCAAGAATTTCATGCCATAATTCAAGCTTTGAAGAAGTGGAGACATTATTTATTGCCCAAGGAATTTTTATTATATATAGATCCTCAAGCTTTGTAGTATTTGAGCAGTCAAGGAAAGTTGAATTAGAGACATATGAAATGGGTTGATTTCTTGTAGTGTTATACATTTTTGTTGAAGCATACGAGTGGCAAGTCAAGAAAAGTTATAGATGCATTGAGTAGAAGGAGGAATTCATTCTCGATAATATAAGAAACATTTATAAGGTGTTGTACCCTTTACATAAAAATCCCATAGGGAACAAAAGGAACCAAGTTCATCAAAACATCATAAAAACTATCCAAAAAACAATGGAAACAAGACACATACATTGCACACTAGCAACAAAAACCCTGCACAACACATACTCGACAACTAACTATCCACACTTTCCAATTTCTCAACGAGGAGGTTTAAAATACCATCCCCAATCTAGTTGATAAATTTACCTATAATATTCTTATCTACTTCCTCATTGATGACATCTGAAAGTGTGATGAAATATCTATGAATCATTTTGTTCTAGTTTAATAACGCGCTCCTACATCATGTCAAAATCCTCGTGCTTTCCTTTCTTGCTTTGGGTCACCTCTTCCTCACCAACCCTGGGATCTAAGGAGTGGGTGGAGTTATCCTTAATAATATTGTTCATGTCTGAAAAATAACTAGGGCCTTCCATGAAGCCTTCTTCCATCTCTTAAACAATGACTTTTTTGCCTTCAGTTCTTTTGCTAGTCTGCTTCAAATCACTAGAAATGTCATCCCCTAGAGCCCCTCTTTTTTTATTCTCAAGTCTATGGAACCTCATCACACTATTTTGTTCTATCCACACATTAAAGCTCATGGGAAACATGGTGTCACCCTTAGAGTCTCTTTCCTTAGCACTTTTTCCTTCACTGTTAGTGGCCAGCAAGTCCACCTGGCACGAAGATTCTTTTTTGCTCTTCTTAGTAGTGGGTTTTCTTTCTTTCTTGATGGGATTTTTTTTAGCTCACATAAACTAGACACAACCTTGGATTGGTCAAACCTGAATTCTCCTTTCTTATTTTTTAATGAGGGTTTAGACTTAGGCCCAACACTAGGTTCATTTTTAGGCATGATGGTTTTCCTCTTAGGACCCTCCAAAGCAGCAGGGGAAGTATTATCAGGGGCAATTTCAAGAGGTTACAGTTCCTCCACATGCATAGCTAAGATAGGTTTAGGAGGGAATAAGGCCAAATGGAAGTGATAGAGCCTAAGGATTAGGCCCTGATGTAGTGGAAAGGGAGGCAAAATATCAGGATTGAGAGTGATAGACTAGATCAGGTAGAAGGAGGAATTTGTTGACAAAGATGAGAGTGATATTATTGGGGTTTGAGGAGTTGAAGCATATATATGAAGATGGATGTAGATTTTGGTGAAACATGGAGAGCATGTAAGAACTAGTAGTGACATACTGGAGCCAATGGTTCGATTACTTCATTCAAGAATGTATGTTATTCAAAGAAAATCAGTTGTGTATATTGAGGAATTCAATGAGGGAAATTTTGATCAAAGAAAAGAATTATGGAGGTTTAGTAGGATATTTCAAAGTGGATAAGATAGTAGATTTGGTGAGTGAACATTATTTTTGGTAGAAGATATATCAATATGTAGGGAAATATGTTTAAACTTGTAGAATTTCTTAAGTTGCAAAAGGGAGTAGTTAGAATATTGGATTGTATAGGCCTTCAAGAGTATTAGAGAGACAATGGGAATATTTGAGCATGAATTTCATATTGGGATCAATGAGAACATGGATAAGTTATGATTCTATTATGGTAGTAGTTGAATTTTTTTTCTAAAAATGACACATTTTATTCCTTGTAAGAAGAATAATGATGTTGTACATGTGGATGACTTATTTTTCAAGGAGATTGTGAGATTGCATGGATTAGTTAAGAGTATTATTTCAGGGTAAAAGTAAAAAGTTGTGCCACACTTTCTAAAGGAAGTGGCCAACACCGATCAAACTTTCAATCACTAAAAAGTGACATATATGTTCTAAATTTTGAAATGATGTAAACTAATAAAATATTTATTTTTTAGTATATTTTATTCTTGTATTTAAAAAAAATTAAAGAATTATTTGAATATGGTTTTTTATAAATTGAAACTATGATTTAGTTGTTGAAAAAATGCTTAACAATGAAGTTACATGATATGTCAATCTTTATATAGATAATCTTATTTTTTATCCTTCAATATTTTTGTGTGTATTTATAACTTGAAACTTTAGTGCATAGATATATTTTTTTCCCAATTTTGATAAATATATATTTTTAAATAAATATTAAAATGTGTGTGTACTTAAACATATTTGTTTCCATTCAATATCAACTTTCATATTATCTATTTATCTAAAATGAAAATAAAATTATACCATCTTGATATAGATTTTTTTATGTAGTGCATCATATTTTTTCAAAAAATTTAAATAAGTTTTACTATTTTTCCTTGACATTGTAATCAACCTAATATTTTGTGTTGATAACCTACCTTTGGTAAAAATAAAAAGGAAAATATAAATAATAATTAAATTATTAAAATATATATTTGAAAACTAGACTTATGAATCTATTTTATTTGGTGAATTGGCCTTAAAGTGGTGGTATATATGCATTTATCCAATAATTTTAGTTGGAATTTTTTTGGACATATCTAACTTAGCTAGAATGAATCTTATAAGATCATATGTTTAACCAAAATTGATTTTCAGTTAGAAATACTTAAGTTCACTTATGTTGATAAGTTGGTTGAAAGTGCAAAGTAACTTTATAATTTTAACTTCCAAATAGAGACTCTAAATTCATTGGATTCTATTAGAGGACATTATGGAAGAAGATGAAGAAAGATTTGAAGTTTAGTTCAGCATACCACCCATAGATAGATGGGAAAATGGAGGTAATGAATGGAAGTTTGGGTAATTTGTTGAGACGTTTGGTTGGAGATAAGGAAAGAATTTGGGATATATTTTTACCACAGCCATAGTTTGCATACAATAATTTAGTGAACTAGAGCATAGGGAAGATTCCATTTAAGATTGTTACCAAACTAGATCCTAGATGAGTTGCACAGTTAACAAATATTAGCATGGAGAATAAAAGAGGTGTAGAAGTAGAAGAGTTTATAAATTTCATGTAGAATTTGCATAGTCAAGTCCAAAAGCATCCAAAAGATATGAACACTAAGTATAAGGATAAGGAAAATGAGCACTGGAGACATAAGGTATTTTCTATTGGAGATGAAGTAATGGTATATTTGAGGAAGGAGAGATTTCCAATTGGTACATACAATAAGCCAAAAATGAGGAGGTTTGGACCATGTAAGATACTAAGGATGTTTGATTCTAGAAACACATATGAAGTGGAGTTACTAGAGACATTGGGTATATCACCTATTTTTAATATCGCAGATATATATTAGTTCCATGAAGGAAAATCAAGTGGTAGTACTGAGGAAGTGGATTTGAAGGAGCAACTACCACATCAAGAACCAGAGGAGATTGAGTAGATTTTGGATACCAAAACTGGAAGGAGCACTAGGAACAAGCAGTACAAGGAATAACTTATCAAGTGGAAAGGAAAACTAGTGGAGGATTCATCATGGATCTCTCAGAATGAGGCAGATCATCTTGGTTTTCCTCTTATCCCTAAAAAGTGAGGGACTCAATTTTCTTCCAACCCTGGGTGTTTGATGTAGGAGCATCCTTGTTTGTAAAGAAATACTATATCAACCAAAAATAACTTTCTTTTCTTGCATTGCATTCAATATCAGTTTTAGTAGTTCATTCTAAATTCTACCACATCATTGATTCTTAGCTTGTGAAGTAGTATATTGCATCCACACATCAACATCTATCAAATATCTAGATTCACATCATTTGCATTTTTCTACCGAAAGTTATCACTCTCATAACTTCATTGTGTTACGAGCCAAAACATTGAGGCCAACCTAGTCCATATTTCTTAGTGCAAACCTATTCTAGATCACATGGAGCTTAATGGGACACCTTACAAGAATCTTAATTTCATTAGGACCTATCTTGGATATTCACAAGTTACTTCTTTTTGTGTGGAGTTATCTTTCCATAATTTGAGGTTGAACTTCATTTATGATCATTATTCAGGTTATTAACCCTTGTGGCCGACGGGGACGTATATTGGAGCTTGTTAAGAGTATTTATAAGCATTTCTAATAATTTAGAATTCATTCAAATATTAGTAGATTAGAGATAGACTTAGAAGCATTATACATTTACATAAACCCTTCAAGGGCATGTAATAAGGCCTATTGGCCATTTGTGTGGTTGAATGTCCTTCTGGTAGGCCTGTGAGCCTTGGATATTTGTCCTTGTGTTCTATGGTGCATGTAAGATTATCAATTCAATGAAATTTCATGTTTGTATATCAAATTGTTGTGTTATTTCTACTATGTTGACTCATTGTTGTACAATTTAGACTATTCCTTCTGGAACCCTCCTACCATGACTACACTAGATGCCAATTTTTATGTGAGTTTATTCAATGTTTAGGCATGTATATTTTCAATACTAATACTTGTAGGTTTGCAAGTTTAATCAAGCCAAATTGCAATCAAGCCTTGAAGGTGATGTGTATGAATTTAGTCCCTCAAGGATATTGTATCTAAGTGGTAAGTTCGAACAAGTTGATGATTTGACATTCATTTATAATTTATTCTTTATCCCTAAAAATCATAAACTCTCTTTATCATCATTTTTTTCCATAATGGAGGTAGAAATATGATGCAGGTACATCCAAGGGTACCAAGCAATCTTGCACACCTAAAAATAAATTTATTTTATTTTCTTGATTTTCAATATTTTGTTGGTTTTGCAAGATTTTGTCTCATCATTATCTCTTTCTTATGGGACCCCTTTTCATAAAGCATGAATATGCCTTGAAGTTAAATTGCAATGTTGTTGCAAATTGTCAAAATTAAAAATTAATGTTTAGAAGCCAAATTTCCATGTTCAAGACTATGTAAATTGATTTTAATTTATTATTTTTAATTCTTGGGAATACATGAGAGTGGAGAAGTTAAAAATTGTAGGTAGTGCTTGGCGCTTGGGAGTGGAGGTGATGGAATAAGATAGTGGAGGTCATTTTCAGAAAAAAAAATTAAAAATTTGTTGGGAGAAAATTGAAGAGGGGTTGATTGCATGGTTCCCACGCCCAAGAAGGATTAATGAGCATTTTAGATGTTGAATGAAATTTTTGGGGTTAGGGGAAGATAGCCTAAGGTCATAACTGTGAGACCCAATCTTAGTAAAATTTCTATAAATTCCTCATATTAATGAAAATCAATAATTTCAAAATGTTATAAAAATTTGATGAGGCATAGAAAACCCATAAACCTCTTTAAAATAGAAAGAGAAATGAGGGATTAGCAATAGATAGAGTGAGAAAGGTAAAAGTGTAGAGTGCAACATGGAGTTCAAGGAAGAGGTATGGAAAACTTGGTGGGGCTATATGAAGAGGTTTATTGCAGCAAGAAGATGAAGCTATAGGGGGAGTTTGAGTAGAAACAATAAGCTACAGGGAGTGTAGTTTATGTAGATTTGAATCCATAATGTTTTGAAAATTTTATGTAATTGTCTCAAGTGTTTTTCATTTGTTTGGGTTTCATGAGTTTTTCTCTATTGCAACAGAGGTATGTTGCATTAGGATTTTGTGAGTAGTAGTTATCTACTCCATCAAAATACCAACATGATCTTTGAATGATACAAGCCCCTATGTGGCACAACCCTTCCTCTCCATTTGAATGTACACATTATAAATCTAAAGAACTGGAAGAAGATTAAAGAATATTTTTTCATTGATGCATTGAAACCCTACAACTTGACAAGATGCGAAAATTCAATTATCTCTACAATAGAAGAAGATCTGATAGAAAGATCTAAAAGGAAGAAGCCATAGAATGGGGACTTAAGGACTATGAAAATAAATTTTCATTTTAGATCTCTAGTCTAGGGAACCCTAGGTGACCTTGTCCAATAAAATTTACCTCAAATTCATACTTTATGTACCTCTATACTTTCCTTCTTCTTTTCTGAAACTCAAATTTATCTATCAATCTCTAGTTTACCATAATTAATGAGACAATGTTGCTTTTTTATAGTTAACTAGTTGTATCATTGTATTTCATCAAATTTCATTTCCATACAACCCCCAAACTAATTCATATCTAGGGTTGATTTACTCACCTTTCAAGTTTCAAGTCAATCTCATACCCATGCCAATATAATTTCTTATGTTTTGTAAGTGAAAAGTAGCTAATCGTAGTTAAACCCCAAGAATCAATTTTCCTATGAAACACAATGAAAACTAAATTTGATGAATATTATTTAAATTTGCATAGGAAATCATCAAAATTTATTTGTTAATATTTATTTACATGTGCAATGATATTTTTGGTAGTTTTTCTATAAATTTTAAATTATTTCTAACATATTTTCCTTTTACAAACTTATTTCTCCAATAATTGAAAAATACCAATGTTCTTATTGTAGAACATTGACCAAATAATAAATTACTAAAAAAATATTGTCCTTCACAATTCAAGGAATAAATGTGTACTCTTCATCTCATATTTTTAAAGATCATCTAAAATTTCTTGTTTATAGACCTTTTTTAATTTTTTTGGCTCGCCCTTTTTTGTGTGTTTGGTAATTATTGGTTGTGTGAATAAAACTAAATTTTATACTTCAATATTTCTTAATAAATTTATCATTGTATTTTAATTCAAAATATTTAATTCATTTTATCTTTTCTCATAAACTTTCATGATCTTGAGAATTAGAAACACCAACATTTTCCCAAGTTTCTTTATTTTAATACTCCCTTGGATTTCATCACTAAGGTGATGAAATGAACTCCAATGTTTCAATGGACTATATAAACAGTGGGTGGTGAATGCAACTATATTAAAAATTCTAAGGAGAAGGGTTAGTTACCCACCCGATTTAGTGGAAAAATGGATATATGAATATCACTCTTTCTCCAAAAAATCACTCAATAATGTCCTAGGAGTCCCAATTACATTGAATAACAACCTCACAAGGTGAGTCAATTCACAATTAGGAGGACCTAGGAGAGGGGTTCTCTCATCTTTAAAGGGGTTCACCACCAAGTATAAACTTTGAAAAGAAAATATTGGAAAACACAATGTGATATGTAAATGAATGCTAAATGAATTAGAAAGATAAACAAAATGAAATATAAAACTATGAAACTAGAGATGTGCACCTGGGAAGTCTAGAGATGTTGTGAGGATTCTAGAAATGTAAAGAGGATTCCAAATTTTTTTATGGAGGACTAAGACACCTAGGATGGTGTATTAGTACCACTGCTATTTTTCGGGGAAAATGCAGAGTCTTCAGATGTCAGAACCAGATCTAAAGCAATCTCTAAAAAATATTCTTGGGAGGACTAAGATGCCCAAGGTTTTGTATTAGTCTCGTTATAAATTTTTGGAATTTCTGAGTGTGGTCCTAAAGCTCAAGATCCGCACTTCATTCTTCACCAAGTCCTCAGATCTGAACCTGTAAGGAGACCTACAAAAAAGAGGAATTTGGATTGATTTTTTATGGAGGTTTTCCTCAGTCAAACCCCTTGTTTGGTAATTAAACCTTGATGAAAATGCATAGATTAGAAAATGGAAATGTGTGTGTGCCCTAATTTTAAGTGTGTCTAAGATTATGTAAGCTATAATATGAAGAAACCCTATTGAAATGTGTTAGAATAAGATTCCTAAGATGCAAATGTAAATGGCCTATAAAGGATATCTCTAATCACCCTAACAAGTCACAAACATAAAATGTACCTTCCTTAGGCAGAAAATAGAGCAATAATGGAAGATGGAATCAATCAAGAAACAAGTTCTTAGGCTTGGATAAATGGCTAGTTGCATCTCCAACCTAGAATCTCTCATGATCCACAATTGGAATCCATCACTAATCCTTGGTAATGCTAGATCTTGGCTTGAAAATAGACTTGTAAAACCTACAAAAACACAATAAAGGTTGTGCTGGAAAATGTGCCTCAATCTCATAGGTTGAATCATCTAAGAAAGCATGGTCGTTGTGACATTCATGGTGTCTGGCTGGCTGACAGTTCACTAATCTTGTGTTTTGCTCATGTCGCTGTGACTTTGATTCTGTCTTGTCGAATGGACCTATCGCTATGACTTGGTGCATTCGTTGTAACCCTTTGTAGAGTGGAAATGTCTCGGTGACATAAGGGTTTGTTATCGGGTGCTTAGCAGATGTCGATGTGACCTATGGTGACTGGAGTCATCGGTGTAACCTGTTTGCTTCGATATGAAGTCTTAGCGATGGAGGGTTGTCTCACTGATATGTTTTCTCCTGGAGCCATCAGGGTAACTCAAGTGTGTCAGTATGTGGTCCTAGCGACAGGGAGATGTCTCACCGATTGTAGTCATCGGGGTGACTTGAACTTTCAGGAAGATCACTTAGCAATTGGGAGATGTTTGGCTGACTGAATTATACACTCGGAGTAACTCAAAGGGTATCAGCATGAAGTCTTGGTGATATGTAAATTCTTGCCAACATTGCTCGTGGTCATCGGGGAAACTCATATGTATTGAAATGATGTCTCGGTGACGATAGGAAGTCTTGCTCATATCGGCATGACATTTGGTCTATTTGGCTGATGTGGAAATCAGCATGATTTGTTCCTATCGGCATGTAGTCTTGGGGACCAGGAAATGTCTTGCCGATTGGAGTCATCGGTATGACTTGAAGGCTTTACTATGAAGTCTTGGTGATGGGCATTTGTCTCACCGACTGTGTGGGATGTGTTTGGCATGACTCTTGGTGAAAGATAGGCTCGGGGTAACCTAGAGACTTCGGTATGATGTCTTGGCGAAGGGTGTTTGTCTTGTCAATGGGAATCCTGATGTCAGTATAACTCTTGGCGATTGTTCGGAGTTTGGTATAACATGAAGCTCGGTGTGATGTGCTGGTGAAAGACAAATGTCTTGCCAACTTAGTATGACATGTTTGCTCGATGAGAGGTCTTGGCAAAAGACAAATGTCTTGCCGACTCAGTATGACATGTTTTCTCGATTAGAGGTCTTGGTGAAAGACAAAAGTCTTGCTGACTTTGGTGCTTCGGTGAAACTTCAGGAGACTCGATGAGAACTCTTGGCAAACGGTAATGTCTTGCCGATGGAAAATCTGAAATCGATATAACTTGTGAGCATCGGTAAAATGTCTTGCCGATGGAGGAATCTCTTTCTGATGGAAACGAAATGGATGTCAAGGGATTCGGTATGTGTCATGGTGTTCGATATAACCTCTTGTTGACTATTGGAACCTATGCCAATATCGTCTGTGAATCCATTGAGCATTGGGGAGACACTTCTCATGTCTCACTAACATGTGAACTCAGTAGATTGTTCCTTGACTATTTGACTACATTTGTGGTGGCTTGTGGACCAATCAGAGGAAGCGAAATTCAAACAGTTGGCGATTGGATTTTTTGCAGCAGTTGCGATGGAGCTGAACGATCTACAAGGAAAAATCTACACAGTAATGGAAACATCTACATTGCGATAAGGATGTTGAGTTGGAGATTTTTGTTGTGTGATCTTGAACTGATTCACAGAGAGCCTGTTAAGAATGAATGCATACATGAATGCATTGGATGTTCTGTAGTGAATGATGCTGACGGGCTAATAATCCAAGGAGTTGAAGAGCCGAGAGGTAGAGAGAGAATGATAAAGTGAGGACTGAGTGGCTGGCCGAAAGGCCGAAGCCATGAGGTCAAAGCAGAGGAAGAGAAAGGAAGTGTTATGCTGGAATCTCTCCTGATCTCTCAGGGATAGTTTGCTACCAGTTGTATCCAGATGAACAAGATGTAATCTCTAATAAGGCTGCCTGAAATTGTATTGTAACCGATTTGTTTCTGAATAATACAATGGCTCAATCTTTGGAGTGTGGGGTTTTTTATCTGAAAGGATTTTCCCCACATAAATCTTTGTGTTCTAGTTTTCTTTTTTATCTTTCATTTGTGTTGTTGATTGCTATTGAATTCACATATGTTTTTCTCAAAAGGATCAATGTGGGAAATAACTGTGTCTGTTTTCGCTTTAGGACATAGTTGAATGTGTCTTTGAGGTAACCTAATCGAAATGAAAGTTACCGAATGCACTACTGTATGGAGTTTTCACTAGATATGCTCCCAAATTTCCTTACAAGTGGTATCAGAACCTTCTTTTGGTTGTTGGTTCTAGATATTTCTCTTGTGAAGATTTCTTAGCTTGATGGGCTGGAAGAAATCTGGAGGAATGGACTGATGGATTGATCCTTTGATGAGTGGAAGCCTTGTGGTATTCTGAGATAGCATGCAACTTGAAGGATGGTCAAGATGGAAAAAGGAGTTGATCATGTTGTGATCTGTGTCTCCTGGCTAGTAGAGGTTTAACCTTGAAGTATGAGGTGGATTATTTTTTTCAGAGTGCTTATGCTAGGTGGTGGTTCCTAGTGTTGGAAGGCACTATTTCTTGTTAACCTCGAATGCTTGAAGGCTATGAAGTTAATCATTAAATGATTTGCAAGCTTCTGAAATAGCCTTTCTCTCTTTCTTGGATGCATGTACATGTTGGTGGTTTAGAGTTGGCCTGAAAGGGGTCTGGATTCTCTTGAACTACTGTTTCCTTTCTAAGGATATTTTGTACTCGTATGGCTCTATGGTTTTGTAGGTTTTACATGGTTAAGCAAAAACTTGTGATCATGTGGAGTTTCTATTAAGCTATTGTCTAGGTATTGGCCTTTTGGGGTGTTCTTGGATGAGATGGTTGCAGGTCTGCATGCATGCTTGGTGCATGGTTTGAGTAGGTATGTCTTCTTCTCTGCATGGGAGTTTTGGTAAGTGATTGGTCACTCAACATTCTTGTGGTGGTGTTCCTTGATTATGGTGCTTGTTGTGGACATGTTTGGCAAGTCAGATCTGGTTTGATCTGGTGTTTGAGTCATGTTGTGTATGTGGTTATTCTCTTTGATATCTCAATGATGCAGTTTCCAATGCAATGATGGGTTTGCACATTTCTGTTGAATGGATCTACAGGTTGTGCAATGTTGTGGGTTGTCTTCACCTACATGTTTGCTATGAGACAACTCAGATGTGGACTGTCTATATCCACGAGGTTGATTCATTGTTGGTACAAGCTTGTTAGATGGCCTTGTATGTGGTCATTTGTGCATTGGTGTGATTTCTTTGAGATGAGAGGATGGATACTATTCAGTACCTAAATAGTTGGTTAAGGGAACCTATAGTAGGTGGTCATGATGCTTGGAGAGCTCGAATGTCACATTTTAGTGGGAGTTCTAGCAGTGACTGTGGGTTCATCACATGGTGGTGATTGGTCTTCTTTAGTGTTGTAAAAGGGTTCTTGCGCTTTTACATGGACATTATTGGAAGATGTTTAACATCTTGGAACCATGGAAGATGCTTGGAGTCTTTGGCTAAGGTGTTGGTGGTGCTTGATAGGTGATGCTATTTTTTGAGTCTATTTGCTTATGTCATGGTATCCTCTTGCTTGTACACTGGATTTTTGGCATTGTGCATTGTACTTGAGATAATGGGAAAGTCACCTAAAGCATGGGATCTCCTATGGGGATGTGTAGATCATGATGTCATGATAAGTTCTTGATTCAGCTGATTGGAACTTTGACAGTGGTCTAGAAATTCTTTGTGTATTGAGTTCTTTGATTACTTGCTTGATACTTCACATTAGTGTAGTAATGCAGTTGAAGTTTAGCATGAGATGGTCAGTTGCTAGTACTCATGGATACATGAAGAATAAGGTGAGGTTATTTTTCTCTTATGAGAGATGTGTTGTTGCTTGTTACTTTTGTTAAAATTGTTCAGTAGAAAGTCCGAGAAGCCTTCACCTTGGTTGAATGTGAGTTCAATAAGAGACCTATGAGGAGATTGCTCTTGGATTAGTCATGATGACTTTCATATCCTGAAAGGAGTATTCTCATTCCCACTCTTGGTCTACTCAGCAGCTTATCTGAAAGGTATTTGGCCCATTATATTTTTTAGATGTGTTTTATTAAGTTTACTTTCATGATATGGATGTTGAATTGTTGTTTAATGATTCTAGAAGATTCATAGTGGAAGTTGTATAGTTTCTTTAATCTCCTTGTTACTAATGAGAATTGGTAGGAGATGTTGTATGGGTTGATTTCCTAAAATGGGGAATGAACTAGCTTGATCTTCTTAGAGATTCTTACATCCATGTTGTTTGTTAAATTGGTTTGATCTTGGTGATTGAAAGGATGGATGTTGTTAAGGTTTCCTTATGGGATGTGAAGAAGATCATTCTTGACATAGCTAGCTATTAGAAGTGTACGTAGAAGGATGTTCTACAAGAAGATGATGTACATTGTTTCTCTCTATGGCTGTGAAGGTTTGTGGTGAGAGTTCTTGTGGCAAGTTGTTGCAGGTTATGCATATCATTGTTGATATTTCCTTGGTACTACATGGTTACATTTTCTATGTGCTAGTATTGATAGACTTGTTGATGCATTTAATCTTTCAGATCTGGATTACTTTGGCAGTGGGAGTTCTTGTATGTGTCTTGTCTTCTTTGACTAGTTGACATTGGAACTTTTATTTGATGTTAATGAGTTGATTATGGTTTGGCATAAGTTTACAAATGTTGATACCTGAGAGGTATGTAAGATTGGATGGTATAGCACGAGCTGTGGGTGCTATTTTCAGTCGCGTGGGTTAATCAGTTGGATGGGAGCAATCAGTCTGATTGTTATTCTAACTAATGTTTTGTATCTTGTTTCTAGATAATGACTTCACTGTTGTGTTCTGTTTGAAAATTTGATGTTGATATTGCTTCTGTATAGCGTTTGACCATAGTGAAGTGGTAGCAGTATCTTGGCAGTGAGATCGTTGGGTTCTTTTGCTTGTGTTTGTTGGAATGGTGCTTATTCACCTTGGCTTGTATCTTTCTTCCACATGTGCCATGTTGGAAGATGACAGGATTATTTCCTGGATGGTGGACATCTTGGATGTTGGAGCTGATTTCTTGATGGAGCATGAGAGCATGTTTGAGGTCTATGTCGTTTCCTGGATGGCTGTGATAGGTTGCTTCATTGGTTAGTGAGTTGCAGCTAGATACCTGGTCTTTGTTGCAGATTGTCTTGTGGATTGTTATCTATTGAATCATGTTGATTGGGTGTCTTGAGTATTGCAGGGTTTGAACTGGTGGAGCTAGTGTGATCTTAGTTCCTAGTTGCTTTGAAGGTGCCTGTGTGATCTTTGTCAAGTGCAAGATTGTTGGAAAATGTGCCTCAATATCACAGGATGAATCCTCTAAGAAAGCATGGTCACTGTGACATTCATGGTGTCTGGATGACTGACAGTTCAGTAATCTTGTGTTTTGCTCATGTCACTGTGACTTTGATTCTGTCTTGTCGAATGGACCCATCGCTATGACTTGGTGCATTTGCTATAACCCTTTGCAGAGTGGAAATGTCTCTGTGATAGAAGGGTTTGTTATTGGGTGCTTAGCAGATGTCAGTGTGACCTATGGTGACTGGAGTCATTGGTGTAACTTGTTTGCTTCGATATGAAGTCTTAGCAATGGAAGGTTGTCTCACTGATATGTTTTCTCCTGGAGCTGTCGGGGTAACTCAAGTGTGTCAGTATGTGGTCCTAGCAACAGGGAGATGTCTCATCGATTGTAGTCATCGGGGTGACTTGAACTTTCAAGAATATCTCTTGGCGATTGGGAGATGTCTGGCTGACTGAATACACTCAGAGTAACTCAAAGGGTATCGGCACGAAGTCCTGGCGATATGTAAATTTTGCTGACATTTCTCATGGTCATCGGGGAAACTCATATGTATCGAAATGATGTCTCGGCGATGATAGGAAGTCTTGACGATATCGGCATGACCTTTGGTCTATCTGGCCGATGTGGAAATTGACATGACGTTTTCCTATCGGCATGTAGTCTTGGTGACCAAGAAATGTCTCACCGATTAGAGTCATCGGTATGACTTGAAGGCTTCACTATGAAATCTTGGCGATAGACATTTGTCTCACCAATGGTGTGCGGTACGTTCAACATGACTCTTGGCGAAAGATAGGCTCAGGGTAACCTGGAGAATTCAGTGTGATGTCTTGGCAAAGGGTGTTTGTAGACAATGGGAATCCTAATGTCAGTATAACTCTTGGTGATTGTTTGGAGTTTAGCATAACATGAAGCTCGATGTGATGTGTTGGTGAAAGGAAAATATCTTGCCAACTTGGTATGACATGTTTGCTCGATGAGAGGTCTTGGTGAAAGAAAAAAGTCTTGCCAACTCTGGTGCTTCGATGAAACTTCAGGAGACTCAATGAGAACTCTTGGTGAATGGTAATGTCTTGCCAATGGCAGAATATCTTGCTGATGGAAATCAAATGGATGTGGAGGGATTCGATATGAGTCATGGCGCTCAATCTAACCTCTTGCCGACTATTGGAACCTATGCTGATATCGTCTATGAATCTGTTGAGCATCAAGGAGACACTTCTCGTGTCTCACTGACATGCAAACTCAGTGGATTGTTCCTTTACCATTTGACTACCTTTGTGGTGGCTCGTGGACCAATCAGAGGAAGCGAAATTCAAATGGTTGGCGATTGGATTTTTTGCAGTAGTTGCAATGGAACTGAACAATCTGCAAAGAAAAATCTACACAAGAATGGAAACATCTAGATTTCGATAAGGATGTTGAGTTGGAGATTGTTGTTGTGTGATCTTGAACCGATTCACAGAGAGCCTGTTAAGAACGAATGCATACATGAATGCATTGGACATTTTGTAGTGAATGATGCTAACGGGCTGATAAGCTAAGGAGCTGAAGAGCTGAGAGCTAGAGAGAGAATGATAAAGGGAGGACCGAGTGGCTAGCCGAAAGGCCGAAGCCATGAGGTTGAAGCAAAGGAAGAGAAAGGTAGTGTTATGCTAGAATCTCTCCTGATCTCTCAGGGATAGTTTGCTACTAGTTGTATCCAGATGAACAAGATGTAATCTCTAAAAATTCTAAGAGCCTGAAATTGTATTGTAACCGATTTGTTGTTGAATAATACAATGGCTCGATCTTTGGAGTGTGGGTTTTTTATCTGAAAGGATTTTCCCCACGTAAATATTTGTGTTCTAGTTTTTTGTTTTATCTTTCATTTGTGTTGTTGATTGCTATTGACTTCACATATGTTTTTCTCAGAAGGATCAATGTGGGAAATAACTGTGTCTATTTCCGCTTTAGGACATAGTTGAACATGTCTTTGAGGTAACCTAATCAAAATGAAATTTACCGAAGGCACTACTGTATGGAGTTTTCACTAGATACGCTCCCAAATTTCATTATAGGTTGCTCGGAGACTCTGAAACTTCCTTCAACTTTTCTTCACTTATCACTTATTTTTTCAACTTTTATACTTAGGTGAAAATGGGGTGTGAATCTTAATTTTATAGGAATTCCTAACTAATAACCTAGTTATTAGATCCCAAACGCTGAAAAAAGGTCAAATAAATTCAAATATTTTCATTTCCCACTCTTAATTCTTGAAAATAAAGCCCCTAGGACTAAGACACCCTAGGTGGCATCTTGGTCCCACTAAGTGGTAAAAAGATGCCATGAATGGTGTCTTGGTCCCACAAGGCTTAAAATTTTAGTTCAAAAGGTGGGTTACCAATATTTATTGTTACTTATGGGTTTTGGTACGATTTAAAGTTCCAATATACCTCGGGATGCACAAAAATGGTCTTAGGGGCCCATAATAAGTGACCTAAAGGGAAATTAATGCAAGGGGTGCTAAAAAAGGTCAAAATTAAGTGTGAAAATGTAAAGGTATGCATTTTTCTACAATACACCACCCTATCTTAAATCCATCTTAAAATATTCATTCCCATATCTATTCAAATAAATATTTATATCCTCCACCTCCTATCCCAATCCTTCATCATATGAAAATTTGCAATATACTTCATCTTAATAAAAAAATTATCCAATAAATACACCCTTAGGGATTTTTTCTAGGGACTAATAGAAAAGGATTTCAATCTCTCATACACAACATTTTTTTTGTTTCTTCTCATCACATTATTAATATTTTAGTAGAAGAAAAAATCTCAATATCATGCATTACATCACCTATTAATCTCCCTCAATATCCTCATACCTAAACTCCATTATTCCAATAGAAAATTTGTGAGTTAAATCAAGAATTTCCTATCCTTATCCAAACTCACATCCTGTTATCTATAAAATAAGAATTATGTCAAATAAAAAATCCAAATCATGATGAAAAAAGCTCCAAAAAAAATCAAAATCAACTTACCCATGAATCCCATATAAATTATCATCAAACTCAAGTTATTTGATCTTTGATCATACCCTACCTATAATTATGGCATCAAATATGATCCAAATTTTGATCGAGAACCTATATAGAATCAAGAAACCAAATTTGATCACCTCATCCATCTTTATTCCATCAATGATTGCTAAAATTGAGTTAATCTCATCCTTATTGAAATAAAATCCATTTCCAAACATGAGATACTTTCCTCATTTGGATATATAGCTGATCAAATAAATGACATGGATCACATAAAAAAAATTGATAAATAGGCTACTATGGATCATATAAACATTCACAACCATGAAAATGAGACATTAACAACACCATATCAACTTGGATAATAAAATTCTATCAAAGAAATAATGTTTGGATAAGAGAAAATACTAAACATGGATAGTTCTTAGCGTTAAAAATATGAGTTACCATCATGCTTCAAAAATAAAAATTCCACATCACAGATAGAATCTTTCAAAGAATGTATTATCAGAAAAATTATTAGTCCTATATGTTAAGTGAATTTTATAACTAGTGCACTTTTGCATGAATCTTAGATAAGAAGGTCTTAGCTATTCATCTATAATAAATCTAATGATGTTTGTGGTACCTTGATGATACTACAAAAAACTTCATTCATTAGGATAAGTTTTTTTCCAATGCTCATCTTATCAACATAGTAAACCATCACTCCTAAATATCTAAACATATCAATTGGAAGAAATAAAAATAAAAATGTTTTACGATTCAAATGATCAAAATAAAATATATACAGTTAATGAATCTAAAAATTATAAGGAAATAAATAACTGCCTAAGGATTCAAATATAAAGTGAATTAGTAACTCCAATCACATAAGAATCTTGAATGGGAGAAGTTAAAAACAATCCTCGCATTGGATATAATATATATATATACCTCCTTCAAAATGGTAATCAATCCCACCATAGAAGGCGCAAGAATTTATTTTCCCTAAACACAATCCTAACATAAAATCTAAAATTCATTTCCCACCGTCCCATGTTTTGAAAAAAATATCTTACATAAAAATACCAAATATCCAACCATATCTAGTACCCACCATTATAATCCAACATCTCTTCTTAGATCCAAATTTTCTAACTTGTATTATACCACATCCACTTGTACAAAAAAATTAGTTTAAGGACTCTAATGGGAATCATCACAATGTGTAAATCTGGATAAGGCTAACCCTAGTGTCAATAAGGATCATGACAATGTATCTATGGGTCGTATGCAAGTGTCATGTGAACTTGGCAATATAATTCCTCTATATAAGTCACTATTGAAATATCATGACACAAAAATCTACATCAAGACACTTTAATGAAATATAACATTTATTGATCATTTGGACATAAAATCCATCCAAAAAAATGCGAAGAAATGAAAAAAATAGGAAAAATAAAAAGTGTTAAAGAGAAAATGTTCATCTACTAAAAATAAATTTTGAGGAAACTTGGAGTAGTCACCATGATGAAAATATGGAAAATAGGAATCCTATATGGAAATAAAAAAAATCATGTGAAAAAATTCATCCAATTAAATTTAAACTATAGAATAGGATAAAATTAAGGTAAAAGGCATGAATCAATAAAATTCAAACCCTAGAGCCCTAAACCAAAATTAAAGAAAAAATGAACATAGAAACATAAAATATGAAAGAAATATTATAAATATCTTTATGCCATGGTTGATTAATATCCATTGTCCTTCATCTTTCTTTATATGCTTGATTGCCCTCAAATTTTGAGTATACAACAATAAGCCTAGTGATAATGATAAAAAAATATTGAAAATTTATACTTGTCTCCTTGAATAGCGTGCAATAGTTAGCCTTGAAATGAAAATGATAGGTCTCTTTTATAGAAAACCAAATTTGGATGGAGAGCTAGGATTAAAAGATAATAAGACATGAAAATCAATGGCCAAGATTGCTTGATTTAGAAATGAAATAGGGTTAGGGATAAACTAGGGAAAATAATAGGGTTTGGTTAAGGATGGACAGTTGAGATTAAATTATAAACTAATTCAATCAAGGATGGAAATTAATTGAGATGTGAAGAGATAATAATGGAACAAATAAAGAGGTTGGCATAGAAAAATAGGTTGCTAGAGAAAATTAAATAATTACAAAATTAAATAATATAGGATAGAAAGAGAATAATTAAATAATTTTAAAAAATTATATAATTATAGAGGAAAAGGAAAGTTGAATTTTTAATTAAATAATAATTTAATTTAAAAAGTGGAGAAAAAAGACAAATTAGTCAATAACTAAATAAATATAATTTATTTAATTAATCGAAAGGAGGAAATAAAAGTAAAGAAATGAATTAATTAAATAATTAAAATTATTTAATTATTAGGGAAGAAAAGGAATTGATGAAGAAAAAAGGTGTTCACAAGTGAAGGACAATTTTTAGTGTCTCCATTTCCCCCCTCTTTGATACAATGCAATTTATCGTTTTGTGTCAAAGAAATTAAAAAATATGCCCTAGTTTGCTTGATAAGAAAATGGGGTGGACCTACGGCCCTTCAAATTTTTTTGCGAATTTTTTTTTTTTTTTGAAAACCTATTCTGATAAGCAACTCGGATAGTAGATTATGCATTTACAGAAAAAGATTTGAAATTTGAGCCTTCAAAATGGTTAAATTAGTCTTCAAGACCCACTAGTAAGTGCATATAGTAAAAGCCCTAACCGTAGGGGGGTATAAATAGAAAATTTGTGGTATTTTTTCTCATTTGCACATTTTAACCCTTGGTGAATATAGAGAAGAGAGCTACCTACTGCAGAAATGTCACCAATTCCACACGATGAACATCATAGATTCAGAGTTAGCACCTTCAGACAACTAGATAGCTTTGCAGTCCTGGTATGTACACCCTACCAACTTTATAATTTTATCATTTTTTAGTATTTTTAGGGCTCCAAACATGAGCAAATAGATGCAGTGAACCCCATTCGCCGCATCTGCAATTGTGTTCACCACACGTGGGGTGGTCCATCCCATCCACATGGTGCAACAAAACTATAGATTAGGGTTTGGTGAATGTTGTGTGGTGCAACTATGGAAGTGTGCTGCATTAGCTTCCTACACCACATCCATGGTTGGGAATGATGCAATCATAAACACGAGCTGCATGTGCATGATAGAATGGTGCATGTGCAACTAGGAAATACAACTGATAGGGATTGACTGCAAATGAACTATGTGATGCATATGCTTGGTTGTACGACAAAAGTGTGATAAAAAAATGCACATGTAAAATGTGTAACACATTTTCCTTGTGAAACATGTGTTTTAGTAGTGCGATGCAATTTATTGATTTCAATTTTTCCTTAGTTTAGGATAAAATATCTTTTGTGATTTAGGTCCAATAGGTTTGAATAGGGTTTCTAATTGATGCAATGCTCTCGCTTATTACCATAGGTTAGATTTGACTTGATATACACTCGAGAATGTCATCCATCAACATTCTAACTTTTGGCACTGATGGAACCCCTCAAAATATTTTCCATGGTTCCACCATAAATCCGTGAAATTTTGGCTTCGGTCCTCTTTTTTTATATTTGGATTAGTGTCCCCATCATTGTATTAGGGTTTTTATGTTGTTTAAAACCTTGCAAAAATTGAATACAAGTGTTGCAACCCTTGATCGTTGTATTATTGCAGTGACTTGTATTTTGAGTTTTCGATTGCCTAAGTTATGTTTTATGTTATTCACTATCATCAGGTGACTGGTCCCTCATGTCTAGCTCTGAATTTCCCATTTCTTATAAGTTTAAGTAAAGGATCTTTTGAACTTTACATCCTTTGCATTTCATGACTTAGAATTTCTCGAGCCTATTATTCTCATGTCTTCCTAGGGGATCCCCCTCATTAGAACAACTTAAATGCACGTGCTTAAATTTTCCACTTATGTCTCGATGGCCATCATAATTTATCATTCATCATTGATTTCTTGATAAGTGCATATTTTAAATTGGCAACAAGCAATGAAATAGTGTTTTCTTTGATATCACTCATCGCGGATAGCTGCTAGAGCTCTTAAATAGAATGTGCAATGAGCGATGTTCCTTGAGGGGTCACTTATCACTAATGTATTTTGAGCCTTCAAATTTTTAATAGTAATGAGTGATGCCCTGACCTTCTATCCGTGTTGCTCATCACGAATGATCATAAAATGATAAATTTAGGATCAATGATGAGCAATATGATGAAATCTCCTTTACATCGTATGATCATGGATATGTTTTAAATGCTAAGTTCCACATTAGCAATACGCAATACACATTGTAACTATGTAAATCCTCTCATCACTAATTTCTTATAAATTGTATGAGGAGAATTAGCGATGAGCGACAATCTTATGTTTTATCGCTCATCATGGATTCATTTCAAGGATTAAGTTCCAAATGAGAAATGAGCGATGGTATTCTCTGAAAGGTTTCTTTCACTAATATGATAAGATCTTATGTGTGATGTTTCTTGTACCATTGATTTTCATGTAGGTGTACGTGTCTAAATCTGATTCCTTCAGTACATCTCTTGTAGTTGATAGGAACCTAGGTGCAAATTTTGAATTAGCGATGCATGATGGAGGGATTGATGTGATCAAAGGACATGCTATAGAACAAAGGGTTGATATTTCATTGCCAGGATGTTTACATCACTAATTGGGGTTCATGAATGATGAGAGTAGCTACCATTTACAAGGCCAAATTTTTTTAGAAGAATTGGTCAAACACAAAGAGAAGAGGATGGTGGAATATGAAAATAAGTCAAAAAAGGAGAGTAAGCATTGTAGGGCTTATCCGAGAGGACATAATTCTCCATGTGAGGTTCCTAATAACCCTTTAGACAGTGAGGGTGACACTGATCCAAAGGATGATTATTATCCCTTCTCCCTGGTACCTTCAAAGCATTATGAAAAGGAGGTGGTGACAGTTTCTCCAATCTCACCATGAGAAAAACATGGGTGAGTATCCTTTGAGGTTGATGACTTAGAGTGATGACTACACCCTTCTTTTTTTTTTTGATGAAACCATGCCCCTTTTTGTAGGATTGTCCTATTCAACACTCATGTCACTTCTTTTTTCTAGTGTTGATGTTGAAATTTTTCAGGCTAGTGTGTAGGCTAAGTGCCAAACTAAATGACCTTGGTGGTGTGTATGTTGTTTTTAGATGATATACAAGTTTGTACTGGAGCTACTAGTGGACAATATTCTTTGATCAACAATGATGAAGATTCAACGTTGTTGTAACAAACTCTGCCTTTTGAGGAGCTGGCATGTCCTCATTCAGGGAATATAGAATATGGTCTTTTACTCTTCCATTTTCATTAATTATGGCATGTAACTAACTATGAATGTCTCAAATTTTGGTGAAAATGAAACGAAATGTAAATGTAATTAAGCCTGATGCTTGTTGCTCCCTTGTTCTATAAAAGGGATATCAGGCCTTATTACAAGGGTCATATTTTGAAGCCTCAATAGGGTTTTAGGTGAAAGCTAAGTTTAGGAAAGGAACTTTGAATAGAATACGCATAATAGGCTAGTAGTTTATCTTGGATATGAAATCCTGTATGTAGTGATCTTAAATAAGTTTTATAGAAATTACTGATATCAAAACAAATATTAGTCTAGAAGCAAATACTCTCATATGTATGTTCCTTACAAGTTATGAATGAGAAATACTAATAGTGTTATCATTTATCTTTAGATGTTTTATTTGAATGTATTACTCTATTTTCAACTTTAATACAAGTGGTTAATTAAGATGCTTGAATAAGGTTATAAAATTTGGAAGGAATTGATTAGGATTTATAAGAAGTGAGTGTTTTAGGCATTGTGAGTTTTCATATATGCAAATAAAAATGAAGATAGTCCACCCATCTCTAAATTAAGTAGTTTATATATTACCGATTCTTACATATTTGACTCTATTGCTCCAATTGATGAGACACTGGTCAAATTGTTGGAAAATATTGCATAGAATGAACAAATAGTGTACCTGTCCTTGGACTTAAGATAAGACAATATTCAATTAAAAATATCTTCAAGAATAGTGTAGGTAAGGAGTATCCCCAATTCCTAGCAAATAGATAGTCATTCATTCAAATATCCACCAAGTCTTCGATAAGAACAATTTTATTTGCAATAAATAGGAATCAATCTATGTATAAATATGTTACTAATTAGATATACTATGCAAAACATAATTGGGATCACCCTCCTAGGTTTCATAGAGCCTGAAGTGAAGGAGTAAGGACTACAAAATCCTATACTCATTGTGTTGGCCACTAACCCTGCAATTCTTCACCATAAGAGTTGGCTACTTTTTAGAGAATTGCTTGGTTCTGTTGGAAAAATAACCAACAGAAATGGTGACTCTATTGGGGAAAAATTTGAATATCTAGTGGTAAACTATCAAAGTCAAGAATTTGGTGAATCTAAACATTTGGTTTAGATATTGAGAATTGTTTCAGACCTGGAAGTGGTTTTGTTGTAGCAAGTTTTAAATGAATATATGTGTGACTTTGTTGTGGGAGAAAACCCAGAAGGAGATTCATCTTTGAAGGAGTTTCATACTACTTGAAGTTCAGTCCTCTGTGAAGAGAGGTGGTGACTCTATCAAAGAACCTGATGAAGATGTGAAGAATGTTTCAGATTTGCAAAGATTTCCAGTCAAGAAGAAGAACCCCTTGCTGCAACATATACAGGTATTTCTAAGTTTTTGGTTTTCAAAAGAAAGATAAATCTATATATGAAAACCATAGTTATAAATCTTGTAAAAATTTGATTCCCTATTCAGTGAAATCAACCACTAAGAAAGGGAAATAGTAGTGATAGGCTTGCATACTTCTATATTACTATATGGTATATATATTTATGAAGTAATGCATGCAATATTTTTGAAGAAACACATTTAAATATCTTAAGCAAGTTGAGATATAAATTTTTACTGTACAAGCTCAAGAACATGTAAAATAAATTTGAGTTGCCTTGTAACTGTAAAGTGATAAAAGGCTTGTAAAGGTTTAAGAGAATGTATCATCAACCTTTGCTTCCTAGTATGCATCCCTTGTCATGTAATAAAAGAAGTTTCAATACTGAAAGATATAGGCCCATTAATTTCATCAATATTAATGGTTACCCAAATGTTATTCCCTTTGACATCAGTGATAAGTTACAAAAATTTAGTGGTACAAAGAGTGAATCAACATGAAAGCATCTACAAGAATTCAACAAGTTAATGAATGACTATGAGATAGATCATAAGGATGTGACTATAAGGTTGTTTTTTCAATCTTTGAAAGGAGATACAAGAGATTGGTTCTTTGATTTACCAACATTATATTTTTTTTCTTGGGATGAGTTCAAAGCAGTGTTCATGGAGTAGTTTGGTGAAAGAATCAGTGTTAGTTCTTTGCTCAATAAATTTATGAGCATTGTGAAAGAAGTGGATGAGTTGGTTCCAAATTTTAACCGAAGATTTGCTAAAACATTGAGGGATGTTCCTAAGTTCTTGAGACTAAGTGAT
This sequence comes from Sequoia sempervirens, assembly GCA_007258455.2. Taxonomy (NCBI): domain Eukaryota; kingdom Viridiplantae; phylum Streptophyta; class Pinopsida; order Cupressales; family Cupressaceae; genus Sequoia; species Sequoia sempervirens. The sequence goes on from VDFB02281492.1 coordinate 501,042,219, forward strand.
GTAGTATGTTTGGTTGTTTATTTCGGAGCTTTTGATAATAAGATGAGCTATCTGTTAAGAGATAAGGATCCTAAAACTTTGCATCAAGCCTATGGGATAGCCATGAGCATTAAAAACAACCAAAAATATGGAATGCATGAAGGTCATTTGAATAGAAGTGTTTTTTTCCTTGAAGTACCAGACATTAATGAAAGGTATAAGTTAGAAATTAAAAACGAATATCAAAGCCCTTATATCCCTAGTGCTCCAACTTACACTACATTCCATAATATTGATCACATAGAGCCCGAAACACATTGTCAAGAAGATGCATGCATCTATGATCCTATTGTCTCTGTTCAAGCCCTCTCTTGCATAAGGAGACATGGAGGATAATCATCATATAATCTCTATGCAAGATTTATGGATTCTCTGTTTGCAATCCTTTTGTATCACAGACCTAAAAATTCAGATTTCATTGATTTATTTTATGAATTTGATGAACTAGGTTTGAGTGCTTGATAAAAGGATTTGAAGCTTATCGAGCTTGACCAAGTGTGTGAATACTTTTCTCTTTTTGAAAATATTAGAGAATATCATCAAGGATCTATCATGTTTTCAACCTATGATGATAATGATTTTGTTGCTTCATATGAGTCAAGTAGTGAAATATCACATGAAGAAGAAGAGAATAGAGAAAAGGTTGAAAAGGTATACCTTAGTAAAGAAAATGAAACGTGTGGTTTCAATTATTCTAAAGTTTCCATCACTTGTTGTCCTATGAAAGACATAAGACTGAGCATTTAGCCTAAAAATTCTGAACATAGTTGCAATATTAACGAGTCCTCTTGATGTAGTAATGATGATGGCATTGAGTATGGTAAATTCTCTATTAATTATGATTATCCTCATGAAGTATAAATGGAATCATTTGTTGCTGATGAGAAATGTGGTAATAATCATGGGAATGCATGTTTATTTGAGAAGGAACAAATTTTTTCTTATGAAGAAGTTTTAGATATGTGTACTGAAAAATCAGGGGATGAACGAGAAGATAGCATTGGTTGTTGTGAGTTTAGGGCTGATTGTGATTATGCCAACAAAGAGGACACTGATTGTGATGTTTTTGAGTGTAGTAATTACTTGAAGGAATTAGACCTTCATATTGAGGAATTTGAATCTTTTATGTCAAAAATGAATGTAATGGAAAACCCTTTATTTGGTGAGCCTCCATCCTCACTAGAAATGAGAAATGAGGATCCTTATTGGTGCATAAATAATCCACTTTTTGTTAAGGATTTTGATTATGCATATGAAACAAAGTTAGAGTGTGGCCTTATACAAACAAAGCAACACATTGGTGTGATGCTTGTCTTCGTATGTGGGGACTGGTCATGTTTTCTTCCTATTATTTCGTGTGATCACCGAAAAAGGGAAAAATCAATGAAAAAGGAAAAACCTGATTTTGTAGAACCAAAAATCTGGAAGCTTCTAAGCTTGTTAAAAAGGGGTTCGTATGGGTATTACTGTATGATGAAAAACATGATTATTTGCAAGATTGTAATAGGTTTTTCACTAGATAATAAAAGTATTGGATGGTTGCGGTTTGGTGGATGTAGCCCAGATTGGGTGAACCACATTAAATTTTGTGTTATGATTTATTCTGTGCATGTTTTAGTTTCTCTGTTTTATTATATAAATCTGCATTTAATTGTTAGATCTACCATCTCTAACCATAACAAGTGGTATCAGAGTGGGTTGTGTTTCGATTATCGTCTGTAGGAAAGATCTCATGATTGAGTGGGAGCAATGGCAGACGAGGGTAAGAAGGTTGAGAAGTTTAATGGGTAGAACTATCAGTTATGGATGATGCAGATGGAGGACTATCTCTATCAGAAGGATTTATGGCGGCCATTGGAAGGGAAAACCAAGAAACCTGCAGCAATGTCAGATGAGGACTGGGAGATCTTGGATAGAAAGGCTCTTGGCAGTATTCGTTTGTGCCTAGCACAAACAATGGCGTTCAATATTACAAAAGCAAAGACAACTCAAGAGTTGATGGAAACCCTGGAAAAGTTATATGAAAATCCTTCCGCTTCGAATAAGGTATTTCTTATGAAGCGTTTATTTAATATGAAAATGGTAGAAGGTGGGTCAGTTACTGATCATTTAAATGAGTTTAATACGGTCACCAGTCAATTAACTTCTGTAAAAGTAAACTTTGATGAAGAAGTTAGGGCTCTTTTGATTTTGTGTTCTCTGCCTGAAAGCTGAAATAGCTTGGTAATGGCTATTAGCAATTCTATTTCTAGTTCGAATACATTAAAATTTGATGATGTTGTTGGTGTTATTTTGAGCAAGGAAATTCGTAGGAAAAGCTCAGGTGGAACATCCACATCAAAAAATGTTTTGAATGCAAAAAGCAGGGGCAGAACAAAGGAGAGAGGAAACAATTCTAAAAATCGTGGGAAGTCACAAGAAAAATCAAAGGACAAAAGGTCTCAATCTAGAGACAAGAGGGATTGTTGGTACTATGGTAAGCCAGATCATCTGAAGAAAGATTGTTGGTCTCAAAAAAATAAAGGAGATAGAAAGGAAGTAAAGAGGAAAATGTGGTAAGTAAAAAATCTGATGAGGATGCTTTGATTCTTTCCCTTGATAATGCTGATGATTCTTGGGTGTTAGATTCAGGGGCTTCATTTCATGCTACCCCCCATAGAAGTTATTTTCTTGATTATGTCCAAGGGGATTTTGGGCTAGTTTAT
>VDFB02281492.1:501045062-501346101 GCA_007258455.2 Sequoia sempervirens
AGGGATGGAGGGGGAGAGAGAGGTCTAGAGAATAAGGGATAAAAAATGAGTGAGATAGAGAGAGAAAGATAATACAACTTGCTGATTACTGAAATTTGACCTCCTGATTACTAAAATTTGACTAAATCTAAAATTTTTGAGATCTTCAAAAAACTAGAATTTGCATTATAACTCCTAGAGATCTGAAACCACTCTCAAATACCTGCCTATATACATTAAATATAACTTAAAGTATAAGAAAGTAAAAATCTATATGTAAATTTCAACTTATACTTAAATGTTTATTTCATGTATATAGTTTCCCTGAAAGATAACAAGAAGAAAGAGAGAAGAAAAATAGAAGAAAAAAAAATTCAATGTAGACCAAAACGCAAGCGCGTTATAATGTGCTCGTGTTTTGGAAAAAAAAATTGATTTCAAAAAATGAACATTATTTGAACTCAAAATGTGTGATTTTTGAAATTTAAACCATAATGCGAGTGTGTTATGGCTTGGTAATGACTAATCCTAGGCTCGTTCATTACCAAGCCATAATATAAGCACGTTTTACTATAACGTGCTCGTGTTTTCACTATTTTAGGATGAAAAAGTAAATTGGCCAAAAATTTGCTACCCATCTTCATGCACCTGCCCACATACCCAATAGATCAGTACATCTATTGGAAACCAACATAGACAAACAAATAACCATTGATTATATTATTCATAGTCTATATAACCTGTACATAGGAGAGTAACATGAAAAAAATATATACTATTCTGCTATAAGTATTATCATTTTCATAATAAAAGAACCATATACATATTGATTGACTTTATCTGTAAAAAATATTACTAGAAAGTTCTGTATCCATTTTGTCTCTGTGTATGAACTTTTCAAAGAAAACTACCCACTAACCTCTTCCTGTAATCAGCCTTGAAATCCCTTTTATAAGATGAGGGAACAACAAGCATCAAGCTGAATTACACCTACCTTTCACTTTCATTTAAAAATGAATTTCATGAGAATGTGAAAAATATTCCCCAATCAGTTACAAGCAATCATTCGTAGGATAGGGGAAAGAAAAAAGAAAAACTAAAAAAAACCGTTAGTTAGAGAATACCCACTAGTCCTCAAAAGGTGTCGTTGTCATAGCATCAAAAACATGCAAGTTCACATCGAACTAGGAAATGCTGCTATCAACACTAAAGGAATAAATAAATATAGACCCACATCACAACACACCATCGAAAGTAAGTGAGTTAGCACAAAGGACCAAAAATAAAGCACCAACTCATAAAGGGAATATGGTGCTACTTTTCCTTGTCAACAACAAAGTAAGTACACCCGCTCGGTATCCTTATTGAGAGTGGAGTAGCCATCACCACCTCATCCTCATAATCAATCAAATTAGTAATGGCCATGAGATATTGGTGGTAACCTGAATTAGTTTCAGCTTCATTGTCAAAATAATCATCTAAGACTTCAATAGTGATGACGTCCCATATAAGCTTGGTGATACTTATTCTTTCTCATAGCTTCCCTCTTAGGCCAATCAATTTTCTTCTCCTTCCCCTTGACCAATTATTTTGCATTAATTTGGCTTCTTAGATGATAAGCACGCTTGAGAACACCCCATCTAGACTTCTTGACAACTCTTGTTGTCTTGTTCGGAGTCATAGGGACTTCAGGCATATCTTGTTCACTTTGGGGAGAATCACCTTAAGAATTAAGAGGGTTGATTCTCCTAGACCTTCGAATTGGGCCGATAGACACACTTAGCTTACCCATTTCTTGGCAGAGCAACTTACCAAATTTCCTTACGACAAAAACACCACCCTTAACGTAAAAAGTAGCTAGCTCAAATTCTACAATTACAAAAAACACCTCACACACTCCCAGACTCCTACTTCTCATAAACAACATATGGTGATAATAACAAGTAGGAAATATTCATTAAATAGAGTAACTAGAGAGTTTCTGCATTAATTTTCTAGGAAATCTTCTGTGAGAGCATTGGAAATCAATTAATTTGATTTTGAACCTCAGCCATTGATCATACTTTGAAATAAATCAATGAATAATCAATCAGGATGATTCATTATGACAAGATTAAAATACATGTGCTTGATGCTTCTCCATAATCAGAAAACTCAAGTGAGATAAACATTCACTTAGGCTACACATTAATCATACACTTATTATTTAGCCAAACCTATCGTGTCACATTTACCCGCTCGCTTGTGGGAATTACCTTGCTTGCACTTCATCACAATAAGATAGTGGGGATCAATCATGATTCAATTTCAGAGTATCAACCCATACTTTTCCTTACTTCAATTTCACCTTCCCACATGTACCAACCTTTGATAGATTTGATGGCCATAAAAATATTTCCCAAACTTCATAAGTGTGCCCAAGAATTGGAATAGCATCATTTTTATCTTAGAATAGTCTCATCCAATACTTTAGTAGCATCTTGTCTCCACTAAAATCTATCTGAGCCTTCAAAATGTTCCACATGCCACTCACCCGCTTGCCTACTTAAAACATGAGACACAAGTGGGCCCTTCATAGGATGGTGGGGAGTGGTTAGGATTTACCCATGTCACTTATCATCGACCATCAATCTCTATTCTCAAGAAACACATGCCATCCCCAAAAATTGGTGGGTCCCTCCATGGAGTGACAAATGTCTTCTTGCCCATTAGCCCATGTGATTATTTTAATGAAGAAATTAAACAAACAAATAGGCGGGGAATAGTCTTCATGAATACACATGTCGCAATGCCTATCGTTGATATTTCTCAAAGCCACACCTACTGGCCTTTTGGAAATGTTGATCACACTACCAATAATGACACATGGCAACTACCCTCTAGCCAGTGTCTTTTAAAATATTATGAAATAAAGTAACATGGGAATGTGGCGAGTGGCCAAGATGTAGCCACGTTACTTAATGATAGCCATTGATTTTCTTCTAATGGCACCAACTATATTCAGCAAGGGGATTGAGCCCGCTAATGCACAAGACATGTGACTAATGCCTAAAAACCCATGCAAATAAAATAATTAGGAATAAAAATGATGTGTGCATGGGGAACGGTTGTGATCAACCCTCCATGATCAAACAACTAGCATAAAACCTAATTCTGCACATACCACAAAAGTTATTTAAAAGAAGGGGGCCACTACTAGGCCCATGAGGAACTTGACCCTTGGGCATGAAAAATTTAAGACTTCATGAGTTTTTATAAAAAATAAGCCCAAATATAGGAAAAATTAAGCGATGAAAAAGCAATTGGTGACTGGAAAACCAAAACTCAGGGGGTCGGTGAAAACAATGATTTCAATGAAATAAGAGGGAACTTGAATGAGCGGAGACTGGGAAAATCAAGTCAATGCAAAAATAGAATGCCCAAGGGTTTTTAGACTCGCAGGCCAATTTTGAGGGGTTTTGACAACACAAAGCCTAAAATAGTGATGAGGAACATAACCCTAAGCCAACAACTAGGGTGCAAGCCAAGTACTACAAAATTTAAAATCGAACCAAGAGAAATTTTTAAGGGGTTCCATCAACAAGTATAGAAGTGAAAATAATTCTTATGACAGTCTAAATGATGAAGATGAATTTATAGAGGGTCTCCCTTCCATATTATATTGTGACTGTACTTTTGATCATTCAATCCAAAATGATAAAAACAGTGTGTGTTGTGATGAACTCATTAAAATTCTAGATGTTAAAAGGGACAATTCTATGGATTTTGACTTTCAACAAAAAGGATTATTGCAGATCTTATGCAGATCAAGATGAAGAAGCAGTGCAAGATATGGAAGAAGAAGTGTGCTTAGTTAGCAGTGAACAAATTTTAGATTTGTTAACTATAGAATATCAGAAAGATGCACATAAGAATGATGCTGAATTTTCATGTCCAACATGCATTTGCTTTGATAATGAAAGGAATTTGTATGCCAATGATGACAAAACTCTTGAAGTTGATAAATATTCTATATTTATCCATGTTCAAGAGGTGATATGTAAATCATAATTTGAGATCTTTGAGAATGACATTGATTTGCATATCATGGATAATACATGCTCAACATTAGTTGGTTTAAATGTGCATAATGATGAATGAATGAATCAGGAATTTGTGTCACAACCAATTAGTGATATGGAAGAGGTAGAATTTTTTTTAGATCTGATTATCCCAAAAGATGTTGATGTGAAAGATTTTTCAGACTTATGTGAGAAGCATTCAGATGGTGGATTTTTAGTACAGATGGGAGATCATTTTATAATACATGATAGTGAGCAAAATAATGATAAATGTTGCACTGAATTTGAATACAATTTTTATGATGAATATGTGAAAGATTTATCATATAATAATGGAAATTATGAATTGTAGAATGGTAAAAGGTGCATAGGTCAAGCTAAACACAGTGTTATTGTAAAAAAATTCAATGAAAGTGGTTATAATAGGGAAAAATCTATGAATATTTTCAAATGGAACTTGATGAACCCAAACCAAAATAAGGTATATGATAGGGGAAAATAGGGGCCCTTTTTTGGTGGCCTTGAGCCATTAGTTGTGGTGTCATTTTGCAAATCATACCAATTCAAAGCAGAGATGAAATTCGACATTGCTTCCCAATGGAAGCAGCATTCGGTCTGCTCCCCAAAGATTTGATTTCTTTCTATGCCCACAAGGGGAATACATCCCTAGATGGATCCACTATTGGAACCTTCAAATTGTGGAAAAAATTGACGTGCCAATAATGAAAAAAATGATTTCAACACTCATAAATACATTTGTGCAATTTGTCTCAAGATCCTACATTGAAAAATCACAAAAATAATGTTGGTGTAATTTCATGCCAAATCACTTTGTAGAATTTTTTTCTACCATATGTGAGTGTGAAAACCTAATTCCAACTTCTTATAGTTAGTCTTGACAGGGTTTCAAAATATCAAGTTGAAGGGTTCTGGGGAAAGTTTGTTGTCTGCACACAGTAAAGTCTGTCAAACAGACAAACTTTGGAAGCCAACATTTATCAATTCGAATATTTTCATAACAACCCAATTGGAATTTTAGATTCTTCCCACCTCAAGCTACCTTCATTCCATTTTTTGGAGCCTCAAAACCTCAGTTGATATTTTTTCACAATAAAAATGAAACAAACTTTGCACACTTTTTTTTATTGCACTTCCAGAAAAGGTCACAAAGGGCACTTTGACATTCAATACTTTGTGAAGGATATGGATTAATAGAAAACCCTTTTTACACACATTTTCATTTGACCAAAATGAACTAATCTCTAGAGTTATAGCTTCACAAGAGGATATTTAACATTTTTCCAAGAAGGAAAGTTGGCATGCTTCAGATAGTTTTCACAAGTGCAATTTTAGAGAAGGCTTATTGGGCTATTTTGAAAATCAATATCTTTCAAATTTGATGAATTCTTGTTGATCTATTTGAAAGCCATGCTCCCCTATCATAAATAAACATGTTGGTGCATTTTTATGGCTATGTGAGAAGTTTTGATTAGTTTTATAATACAATTTTGGAGGTTGCCTTGCTTGTTTGGATAACAGTGCAAAATGTCAGAAAGTGTACAAGACTACACTACAGTTAGCCAAGAAATATGATTTATCAGTATATCATTTACCCTTATAGGTGCCACTCATCCACATCGTAGGGAAGCTTCTCCATACCAATCACCACCCTTGTTTGTTTGAGGGTACTAGTTCCAAAAGAAAGTACAAAAGAGAACATGATCTAGCAAACTAAATGGCCCACATTCAACTCCTAAAAGTTTCCCATATTTGCTTCTTTATATACACTCCACAAAGGGTCATTCTTCAACAAGAGAATCACTACACAATATCCCCATTTTCTATACAAGAGATCCAATAATACATACTTGAAAATTCATCATAGTCCTATGGAACATAGCATAATAAAACTGGAAAAGTGGCAAGGGCTAAATCCTAAAGGGAACTTCACTTCTGCTAGGCTCAATCTTCCCTTTCCCTTTCCATATGGTCAATTTGAAAGAGAAGTTATAATGTCACTCATGATTAAATTATTCTAAAGCATGTGATTTGATTCTACTAAACCTCTTGATCAAAAGTTTTCACTCTATCACAATATGTTTAATGGATTTGTGGGTGTTTAGTTAGATGTAATCAAGGTTCCTTGGGGGAATTATGATTTTGGTGAAAACTTCTTAGATCCAAATATGATATTGGATGGGAAAATACTAATTTTATTGAGAATTCAACACCAAGAATAAGTGCACAACTATTGAATGAGCCACATTTTTTAGGATGTTCAACTCTAACTAAAAGTGAAATGATTTGAGAAGCCATGTCAAAACTTAGAGTACTTCGAATACACTAGTGCATTCATCTGTGTACCCCTCCTTTATTGTGAAACACATAATGAAGAACCATTTTGAAATGATGTGACATATTCTAAAAATGTGAAGTCTCGGTTGTGGAAAACGTGAAGATACTCATGAATTTTTGATGGTGTGGAGGAAAAGAAGTAGAAGGAAGAGCTAAAATCTACGTTTGCAATACTATACTAGGAAGATATAATTGTGGCACTAATGTGGATAGAATTATGAAATCCCAAGCCCTAAGGACTGTAGTATGTCAAACTACATATCTAGCAAAGAGACCATGAAATCCTAAAAAATCTCTCGTGGAAGAGCTTAGAAAGAAGAAAAATACTAAGTACAACATGAAAGTTACATGCCTAGAGCTATATAAATTAGAAATTATAGATTTATTGGCTTTAGATGAGTGCCCAAGACCCTATGATGATAAGAAGGAAATTGTTCCAATGGAAAATGTCAAGGGCATACTATTAGCAGATGAAACTGTCTATGGTACCAAAGAGATATATACTCTATTAAAGAGAGGGCCTTACCAATAGGTCACAATTTCTTTGTTGATTCATGACCAGATGGAAGGAACCCAATATGAAAAACATTAGATGGAGGATTAGATAGAAGAAAACTTCGGTAAGAAGTTTTCAATACAATCATGATTGAACACATTTAGTATATAGAGTAATATGGTGGAAGGCAATGTAGAAGTTTAAAAGAAAATTGAAGGAGGTAATGTAGGTTAGATAAGAGGATCGGGCACAAGGCATAAAAGATGCAATAGAGATACTGACCAACAATGAAGATCTAATGCCAATTGAAAACAAGATTACAAGAAATTAAATGGACAATATTGAATCCATGCGAAGGAATTCAAGCTCATGAGCTGGATGGCGAGCTCTACACACATTCCTGAGAAGGAAATTCTAAAGATGTGGAAGTGAGTGGTAAGTCTTCCTGTGTCTATGCAGGAGTATTCAAAACTTTGTGCGGTGTTGCAAGAGATCTCTTAATATTCCCCGTGTTACCACAATGGGTTTCAAATCTATAAGTGCGTATGCGGTAAAATGATATGTTTGTGTTAGATGTGGTGAAGGTGAAAGGAAATAAGAGGCATTAATATTTTTTGCATGGGAGATAAAATGTCGAAATGGTTTATATTTGAATGGGGAAGTATGCCGAAATCATAAAATGACTTATTATGGTAAATATTTTTCCATGAAAATAAAAAATCTAATGTTAAAATTATGGGGGCAAATTATTTGAGTGGATCTGCATTGTAAGGTAAAAATATAAATTTTGTAAATGAGATGGGTGATTATTTCAATGAACACACAGGTAAAATACGAAAGTGAAATATTTTCACCAAGAGTAAATATAAACAAGAAATCATTGGCGAAAGAATTAAGACTAAAGTATTTTCAAATACTTTATTTTTCACGGAGATACAAAGATGGAGATTAAAGTTAAAATATTTTATTTTTCTGAATATAATGAATTGACAGAAAAGTTGCACCAAATAGATATGTTGAAGGTTCATAACCTTTGGAAATCCAATGTATATATGTAAGATGAAATCATATCATCAAGCATTAGAAGTAGGAGTAGGTTAGAAAAAACACTAGTAATAGATAGGTTCATCCATTCCACTCATCCATTTTCACATTTCAGAGACTTTTGCAATTAATGTATATATTTTGAAGCAATATAATGGAGAAGAATGTTCTGAAATGGTGATCTATTTTCAGTGTTCAACTATTGTGTTAATTTTCATGTTTATATGTTGTTTTGTTGTCTCCAAAGTAGTTCACTTAAGTTATTCAAATTCATATAATTTTTCAGGACACATTTGTTGTTATTGTTTGATTTTCCTAATTGGGTTCTAGTTGGAGTGAGTTAAAGATATTTTAAAGTAATTCATTTTAATTTTTTCTTGCCAAGGATTAAAATCCTTTTAAAGTGGGTAGTTTGATTGGTTTCCCTTAGGCTAAGAATTAAAAAATCATTTAATGAAATCATAGTAATTTCGGAGGATAACACTGGGATTTATAAAGAAGATTATTGTAGCTAACAAACCTACACATTTGTACAAGGTGGAAACATCTAAAGTGCCCAACAAGTTAGAGTTAAGTTGAAGAATAGGTTTACCCATCTCACAAATATATCTCCATAATCATCATCCACTCTTCGAATCAATTCACCCAATAGATTAGACACTAGTCAACTTTAGAATAACTTTATACAAACTTTACTCATACATCTAATTCTTGAAATGTTTGCAGTAGGAACTAGTTATTAACCTTGCATCTACTTCACCCCCATGTTCCATTGTGAGTAGATTGTTTAAGTTAGAGATCACATTGAAGTTTTGAAATCTACCTTACCACTCAGGTACACCCGCCTAGGTTTATCAAAGCCTAAATAGTAGAGGGTGAACAATCATACTTGTCCCATTCATTGGCCAAAAATGTACTAAGAGACTGGCACCCTCTTAAGGTTCAAAACCTGCATTTTTGAGACCTAATAGATTGGCAACTCTACTGAGGAGAACTTGAAGAAATCCCTTAGCAAATTTTCTTTCCTTGTAGATTCATAAAAGTTTTTGCACCTTGCATAATTCAAAAGGAGATTCTACTGGGGTAAACCAAGAATAACATCAAAATCCATTTCATTTTCCTACTTTTAAAAAGTGGGTGGTGACTCTATTTATAATTTGATGAAGAATGCACAAACATGTTGGGAAAAAAACATATTAGTCAAAGAAAAATTTAAAAATTTAAGGGTGCTCCAAATCTCTTGCTGAAATATGTATTGTGATTATTTTCCTTATACAAATTATGATAGAGAAAAATCTTTAATTGAGCTAAGGGAAGAGAATAACACATTGGAAGCAAAAATAGAGAAAAAGAAAGCGTTGGTTCAAGAACTGATAAAATTGGGTATCTTGGCTCCTTTAGATACATCATGATATATACCACTCTCTAATGAGGATGTATATATAAATACAAGTGGTCTTTGGACCCCACAAGTTCCTCATAATATAACTAGAAATTTTTACAATAGGGATAATGCACATGATTCATAGCAGGACATTTCTTCACCACAATCGTCATATCAAATAAAAGCTTACCTTGTCCCTCCCAATCAAAGACTAGTAAGGTACCAAGATCATCAATACAATCAATATCCTATGCATTATCCATATCAATACCAAACTCCATATCAAAAAGTGCAACACAATTTCATCCCTCTTGGAAATGTCAATCAAAACCTGTAGCAAGATGTATATCAGAATCAACAATCTGAGGAGGAAAATGATGAGCATTCATATACTTAAGAAACAAGTCAGGAATCCAACATGAAATTAGAATATTGCATATCTTCCTTGGATGCATTTTTTAACATAAGAATACACAAAGGAGAATCTAGATGTTCTCTACTCACACAATAGGAGGTTATCCTTATGAAAATACCTCTCAATTACATGATCGATTGGTCCATGTACATCAAGTAGTTTATTAGAGCATATGAGCTTGATTCAATTTATTGGCCACATGAACCATTGAAGCTAGCTACTCTAGAACAGGTAGGAAAATTTATCGGTATCATAGATAAGAAAAGGTATGAGGATGGTGATATGACTGATGAGTATGGAGAAATTAATCAAGCAATATAGCTAGAAGAAGAGACATGCACAAATGAAGTTTCTTCAGATTTGAATGAGGATGAATTTATTAAAGACCAATTTTCCACCTTGGACGATGATTGCAGTATCAAAGATATTGCTAGAAACACATTGCTAGAGGAATATATCATCCATGATTCATATGGTATGGAGGTGCAACCATGTATGCATTGTCATGTCATTGACACTAATTCATTACAAGCTGAAACAAAAGAGGACAACATGCCCTGCCACAATGAAGAGGACACAGAGTGTGATCTATTCATAGAAGATGGGTATTCAAGTGAAAATAATCGTTATGAGAGTCTGAATGATGAAGATGAAAGTATAGAGTGTCTCCCTTCCATATCAAATTGTGACTATACTTTTGATCATTCAATCCAAAATGATAAAAACACTGTGTGTTGTGATGAACTCATTAAAATTCTAGATGTTAAAAGGGACAATCCCATGGATTTTGACTTTCAAGAAAAGGATTCTTGCAACTCTTATGGAGATCAAGATGAAGAAGTAGTGGAAGATATGGAAGAAGAAGTGTGCTCACTCAACAATGAACAAATTTCAGATTTGTTAACAATAGAATATCAGAAATATGCACATAAGAATGCTGCTAAATTTTTATGTCCAACATGCATTTGCTTTGACACTAGAAGCACTTTGTGTAATAATGATGAGAAATATCTTGAAGCTAATCAAGATTCTATGTTTATCCCTGTTCAAGATGAGATATATAAATTATAATTGGAGATCTATGAGAATGACATTGCTCTGCATATTATGGATAATGCATGCTCAACATTATTTGGTTCAAATGTACATAATGATGACTATATGAATCAGGAATTTGTGTCACTACCAATTAGTGATGTGGAAGAGGTAGAATTTTTTTTAGATTTGATTATCCCAAAAGATGTTGATGTGATAGAGTTTTTAGACTTATGTGAGAAGCATTGAGATGGTGGATTTTTAGTACAGTTAGAAAACCATTTTACAATACATGATAGTGAGAAAAACAATGAGAAATGTTGGATTGAATGTGAATGCACTTTGTATGATGAAGATCTAAATTATTTATCACATGTTAATGGAAATTATGAACTACAAAATGGTAAAAGGAGCATGGGTCAAGCTGAACACAATGTTGTTCTAAAAGTTTTCAATGACAGTGGATATAAGAGGGAAGATTGTATGAATATTTTAAAATGGAACTTGATAAACCCAAACCAAAATAAGGTATATGACAAGGGAAAATAGGGTCCTTTTTTTGTGGCCTTGAGCCATCAACTATGGTGTGACTTTGCAAATCATACCAATTCAAAGGAGAGATGAAATTCCACTTTGTTGCCCAATGGACAAGGCATTTGGTTTGCTCCCTAGATATATGATTACTTGCCATGCCCACCTTTGGCATACATCCCTAGATGGATCCACTATTGGAACCTCCAAATTTTTGAAATATTTGAGGTACTAATAATGAAAAAATTAATTTCAACACTCATAAATGAATTTGTGCAATCTGTCTCAGGAGCTTACTTTGAAAAATCACAAAATTAATCTAGTTTAATTTCATGCAAAATCACTTTACAAGCTTGTTTATCTACCATATGTGAGTGTAAAAACTTGATTACAACTTCTTACAGTCTGTTTTGACAAGGTTTCAAAATATCAAGTTGAAGGGTTTTGGGGAAAGTTTGTTGTCTACATAATAAATTCTGTCAAAGGGACCAACTTTGGAAGCCAACATTTATCAATTGGAAGATTTTCATAAAAATTTGGTTGTAATTTCAGATTCTTCCAACCTCAAGCTACCTTCATGCCAATTTTCAAAGCCTCAACACCTCATTTGGTGTTTTTTAAAAATAAAAACCAAACAAACATTGCATAGTTTTTTTTAATTGATGTTGACATTTGAAATGGCATGCGCAACTTCCTTGTTCACACCAAAAGGGGAATGAAGGAAGAGGAATCCAATTTCACAATGCTCACATTCAAGAACAAACCCTTGAGATCTCAATACAAAGGAGATTGAAATCTATCAAAGGGGATTGTCCTAAAGGATGAAAGCTAATAAAAGGGTTTACCGTTAATGCAAAACTTGGAAAATGCAAGATATTTGAAAGCACAGTCTAATATGAAAAAAGACCTAGAAAGATGAATAGAAATGTAAGTAAAACATAACAAGAAAGTAAAACAAAAAGTGTGCACTTGGAAACTTGTAGAGGCTGGAATGAAGACTGGAAATGTTGTTGATCCTAAAAGTTTAACCTACTAGGACTCATTTGCCAATCTGGGTGAATCAGTGCTAGATCTGGAAAACTATATTGCAGCCTATTTTAACCAAATGGGTATCCAAATCCATAAAAATCTCTAAAAATTTGGTATAGTGGGACTCATTCACCGCTAATGGAAAATGAGTCCACTTTCACTTTTTTGAAAACTCAAAAGTGGAATTTATAGCTCTCAGTATGCTCTTTTTATTTTTCTAAGTGTCTGGATCCAAAACTCTTATTTTCAAGGTTATAAGTGACTTTTTGTGAGTATGTTGACCTTTCCAATAGGGAAATTACTCCAAAATATTTGTAACCTATTCTTCAATGATTTCCAAACCTTCAAAGAACCTAGATCTGCAATCACACAAATAAAGAGAAAATGTTGATTGTTAGAGAATGGGGGTTTTCCTTGGTCAAACCCCATTTAGGTAATTAAACAAAAAATTATGAAACAAGATAATGAAGCATGAATATGAAGTAATGCAATTAGAAATTTTCCATGATGATGTATCCTAAATTTCTACAACAATGAATGAAGAATTTTCCCTTGAATTCCTTAGAAATGAGCTTGAATGTTATCTTGATGACCTTTTGAAGACTTGAAATGCTTAACTCTTTCTTACATGACCTAATAACTTGAATACCTTATGAAAAAACTATTTTAGCACTTTTTTATATAGGAAAGGCACCCAAATGGTTGTTAATTTGATCCCCAAGGCCGAAATTGAAGACAATTAAACTTAAAACCCATATTTTCCCACTCAACCCTCAAAAATAGCTCAAATGTGACTCATTTGCTATCTTAGGAAAATGATTCCCACTTGGATGGGACTCATTCACCCAAAGTGGTGAATGGGTCTCACATGGGCTATTTTTCTTGCCAGAATGTCGAGGAATGGAAAATTTAATCTCTTATGGTGATCTAGTCTTTTTTTTTTATCAAAATACACTTTGGGATGCATAATATGGGGTCATATGCACCCATTAATGATTGTATAAAGGTCATACTACAATAGGTACCAAAATTCAATGTGAAAGTGTAAATAAATACACTTTACAACACTAAATTAAGGCCAAATTGAGTCTATTTAACTTAGAAGGGCCCTAGCCCCAATGTGAATGTGAAAAAAACATTACAACACTAGATTAGGTCCTCTTGATTTACAAGACTCATGAATTTAATGTGAAAGTGTAAATAAATACATTTTTCAACATTAAATTAGGGTATGGTTAGGTTTATTTATCTTTAAAAGGGTCCAAGACCTAATGTGGTTGTGTAAAACACATCACAACACTAGTTCAAGGCAATATTAAGTCCAATTTGTCATTAAATCAAGCAAGGAAAAATGCATACTTTTTCAGTGTCCACATTTAGCCCCACTTTAGTGAAAGGATGAACTTGCTTCAAACTCACACTAAAGTAGACATTAAAGAGGGGTCCAATCATACCAATGTGAATGGAAAATAATGACAAAGATCAAGGCAACAGTCAAGCCCCTAGGATCCAAGATCCTAAGTTACACCAACATAAGCACAAAAGGACATGCACAAGGTGTATAATATGCAACCAAAACATGATACAAAATCATGCAATGTCAAGAAATAAAAGTAAGAAAAATGAGACATGGATCAAAGATGCCCTCACTCTAGGTCTACAAAACATTAAGTTGTCCATAGGGTGAGTTGTCCCAAAGAAGCGGTTTAGTGAGAAAGTCATGCCAATGTTTCGGCTTCCCACCATATAATGAGAAATTCATGCTAGTGTATTGGCTTCCCATTATACTAACCATACCAAAATTATCCTCCTAATAATTTTAATAGGGCACCGCAATGAAAATTCTTTTGTAAATGATTTTGAATATTATGTAAATATTTTGTTAAAGGGGATTTTTCTTTGTTAATGTAAGGTCTTCTTCTTAGGGAGCGTTGTGCCTAATGTCTCCAAGATAGGATCAGTCAAAAGTGTCATATCAAAACCCATGGGATTCCTTGTTCACATCATGGCATGTCAGTAGATCGTACAATTTTGGATGACATCAAACCCATTGACACCACCAAGAAGAAGACACATCACAAGAAAAAGAAAAATCACACCATCAATTTTTTTCCAAAAGATGTCATCTATGTATGCCCCCAGTTTAAAGCAGCTGCTACACCATCATTATGAGAAATTGCTTTAAAGTAGCCAATGATAAATGAAATACAAAATGAGATCCAACTTGGAAAGCCCTATGCCAAGTTATATGTTTTCGAATTGAGCTACATCATGAATAAGTACATCACATGTGAGTCATCTTAAGGCATGTCGTTCACATCCCAAGCTTGCTCTTAGATATACATGAAAGGTGACCAACTAGCCAAAAGAGACAATGACAAGTGACATACAGGGATAAGGCTTCCTAACCCCCTTGTCCCCACTTAGTGCAAGACAAGGGTGAGTTGTGAATGAATGATGATATGTTGGCCCTTATGATAAATGTAAAAAATGAAATAGTGAGTATAATATAATCCTACAATTATTACATGGAAAGGAGCAACAATTAATGTTATTTATTTTGATAAGTAAACAAAGTTTCTGCTTGATACATATTTAATGAGATATCTATCAGTTTAGGATGTACCAAGGTTAAAGTTGTCTTGGAAGAATATTTTGTGATAGTGTTGAGATTGAATGAAGGATTTTATTTTGAGGGACAATAACCAAGATCATTAGTCATTTCTTGTGTTTTAAAAATTATAGGGACATGGGTCCATTGTTATATAGGATCACATTCTTTCCCAAGTTGCTTCATAAGTTCAAAACGGCTTCCAAAATGTTTTATCACTTTTCTTGGATTTGGTGGTTGTTCAATGTCCTCAAAGTTTGTCTTGGATGTTGTCTTTGCTTTGAAGGTGGTTTAAGGGAATGTAGACACATAAAATTGACCTAGGCCTACAAGTTCTATATTTCTTCCTAACATAATTAAAATATTTAATTATGTCTTATACCCTAATTTCTACTATTAATTAAATAATTCTTAATTATTTAATTAATTCACGTCTTTTATTCCTCCCGATTGTTTAAATAAATGAATTATATTTATTTATTTTAAATACGTCACTAATGACCTATGTCTCTTCATAATTAAATAAATTTTATTTATTTATTTAAATACATCATTATTATTCTAAATGTCTTCTTATAATGAAATAAATTCTTTAATTTGTTTAATTATTGTTCACCTTGGACTTTCCCTAATTTTAAATAAAATTATTTATTTAAAATTTTCTACTTTCTAATTTTCTTTCTCCAAGTAAATAATTCAAATTAATTATTTACCGTCACATGGCCCCGCCTTTTGAATTACATTAATTTTAATTCAAAATGACAACTTTCCTCCATAAATCAAATAATTTCTAATATTATTTGATTTTCCATCTCTTTCTTTTTCCATGCCATTCTTATCTCCTTGTCGCATGTAATATTTTCCCTTGATTTTATTTTCTAAAATCAAATCTTAACCATTCATTTCAAATTTCAACCTAATTTTTCCCTAACCCTAATTGTGGGTTGTCACATTCAATTTTGACCATTGATCTTAGGGAATCTTTAAGCTTTCAATCTTGGCCATTCATCCAAAATTAAATTTTCAACAAAATGGAAACTTTGACCTCATTTAACACACTTCATACATCTTGGAATTTCTTGACATCATTATTTAGAGATTGTAATGCTTGCTTCATAGTTGCTTCATAATTACATTGTGTAGAATTTTGATAGAATCCTTCAAAGTTTTCTTAGGACATTGGAATAGTCATAGGTTGCTCATCACAAATTTGAGGGAAATTATCTACTTGTAGCAAATAGAGAAGGTGTAATGAAGGTTAATCATGGAGGTTGAAGACATTTGGTGATATCTTTCATTGTTTTCATGTTTTTACTCCTTTGTTCTTCATTGCTTTGCTTTGGGTTATTTTTTATGCTTTAATTTGCTAACATGAATTTTTCTGTAAGGTACATTGGTGAACTCGATGTGAAAACACTCATTTTTGTAGATTTTTGTACAACTTTCTTTTTTGTTTTGAGGGTATAAGTACAAAATGCCACATTTGCATATTTCTAAGCTGCATTTGTTGCGTCATGATGCATTTGACTTGTAGAATGATGCATCTGCTCTGTTGAAATACATTCGCTAACCACAATGCCACATTTTCTCTATTGCAATGCATTTGTGGGTTTGAATGATGCATACACATGTTGCGATGCATTTGGTGTGTAGAACGATGCATCTACTTGGAAAATTCTAGCTTTCAGCCTTGAGATGCATTTGCTATGCAAAACAACACATCTACCTAGAAAAATTTTCTTTCAAATCTATGACACATTTGCTTTGCAGAATGATGCATTTTCTTGGTAAAAGTTTACTTTCGGGTTTTTTAAGAATTTTTTAGATTTCTTTTTCTATTAGTAGATTAGAGGTTTTTTGGGTTACTAATATTCTATTTGTAGCATGTTGCAAGGAGTCTAACCCTTTTTTTTGTTGATTTCATATCACTTTTGGGTATGTGCAGGATCATCATGGAAAAAATAGGCCCTTAAGTGGCAAAAAAATAAGAAAAATCAGAGTTAGGCAACTTGACATTAAAATTTGAATAAGTTATCTATATTATTTCAAAAATATGTAAGAATAGAATTTGTAGCAAATTGAATGTAGTTTCTAAACTACTAGGTTTGTTTAAAAAAAATCTATTTAGTGAAAATTTGAAATTTCAATGCGTGGTACTTAAATTTTAGGGAAAAAATAAGTAGGTTTCTATCTGACCACCCTAACGACAATAAAATGATAATATTTTTTAATAATATTTTAGATATAAGTAGAGGACTCATGCCCCAATGTGATGCACATTTTTTTGTAATTTTTTTCCATGAAAATAATTAATTATGAATTTTTTATTACAAATTTTTAAAAAATATAAAAACTCATATGTCTGACCACCTTAACTTGGTCAAAACTTCATGAAACTTACCATACCTTGCAAAATATTTTCCTTCAAAAAGTAGGTGATCATTGGACTTAGTCAAAACCATTTCTTTTAGTTATTGTCCTTTTCTGTGACCTTTCCAACTCAAAATTCTAGTTAGGAAGCCTCACTTTGTCATCTTTTCATTTAGTCGTACCAAAAAGTCCTTTGATGATCGAAATTGAGACATCTACCAAGCTTTGAGTTGTTGAGTAAACCTTTTCTAAAAGTACATCAAAATTTCTTTGACCTTTGCATTTGCATAGCTTAAAACATTTAAGTCATTTTAGTCCTCATTTTGCACCCCTTATCCTAAAAAATCTAAAAACATAGTGTCATATCATTTCCATTCATAGACTTACTTGTCATTATCATCCTTTCCTCATTTGAGAAAATTCTTATATGGTTGAGACTAGGCTCCAAAGGAAAAGAAGACAAATGGACCCTTTTGGACAAGACACCAACCCCTATAACTTCTCTAATGACATGAACCAAAACATAGACTTGGGGGCACCTTTCATCAATCCTTTTAGTGACATGAACATGTCGTATTCTTCACACAAAATATTTGAGCCATTTATACGTAGAGATGAAAATGTACATGTATTCATGGAAGACTTAGAAGTTGTCACACAAAACCCCAACATGGCCTCTTTTGTGGGAGAACTTATCTTGCAAGATTCAAAAAAATATCTAGCCATGCTTTTAGACCAAGGGGACAAATTGCTACATGAATTTGAAATTAACACCTTAAGAGCAGCCTCTCCTAATCACAATACAAACAATAATTCCAACAATGCTTCCAACATCAACCAACCTCTTTTGACACCACAACACAATGCAAACAATACCTTCATGGGTCCCACCACACAAAATGTGACAAACACTATCAATGCTACCTTTAATGGAACCTCCTCTCAAAATACTCCTAACACAATGAACACAACATCCATTGGAGGAACATCAACCATGTCATAAGCCACATAACAACCAATACCTCTAATGTCAACAATGCCATCACATTCAATTGGAGCTACCTTTGGATCCTCAACAATGGGGTCAAATTCCTCAAACCTTTTAGTTGGAGCTTCATCTAGTTCCATGGGAACAACATCATCCAATCCTTTAATTAGTTCTTCAAATAATGCCATGGGAACAAATTCATTCAAACCCTTTGGGAGGAATAAACGATGGATTTCCATTCTAAGACCCCAATCAAATGTCAATACTTAATCACAACTTAACACCAATATCCCCCAAAGAAAAAACACCAACAATCCCCATGGCCACACTTACCAATTTGGACAAGGAAATTAGATTACACAATAGATGACTTCATTTGGAAACCAAAACACTCAAGGTCAACATATTCCACAAATAAAGACCAACACTGTAGGAGTGAACATTCCCACATATGCATGACACATCCATACACAACAACACGTTCCTAATCCAAATTCTCAATATCAACAAGTTCCAAACCAAAATATGTGACACATTCCACAACAATACATACCAAATATGAACATATCCTTGTAGGAAATGGGGACTCATGGAATACCTATCACTAGCATGTGCGACACTACGAAAAAATGCCATAATTAATGCACTCACTACTCAAATTGTGACCTTGCAAAAAAATATGGAGAACATGCAATTGAAACAAAAAATGACCCACACATCATACGACCTATGTCCATACCCTTTTGACATGAGTCTACACATGCCACAATTCCCTCCTAGTTATGTGGTGCCAAAATTGACTAAATACAAAGGCAAGACGAATCCCCTTGAACACATTCGAGAATTTACAACCAATTGCATGGACATTGCCTATGAACATACTTATTTGATGAGACTCTTCAATAGGAGTCTCACAGGTCCTCAACTTGAATGGTTTACTACCTTGCCTAAAAGAATAAAGTCATGGGAGGATCTTGTTGACAAATTTGTGCAAAATTATGCCTATAACATTGACACTGACATCACCATCACCAATTTATGTATGCTTACTCAAGAGGAAACTGATGAGACCTTTATTCCATTCTTCAAAAGATGGAGAAGTTTAGCAAGTCGTTGCCATGTCGAGATATTAGAAAAATAAAAGGTATACATGTTTGTCCAAAAACTTTTGGGCCCCATAAAATACAATTTACAAGTTCATTGTTGTACCACTATTGCAGACCTTGATGAAAAATAATTCCAACTCAAAAAGGCCCTTATTGTTAAAGGAGAACTCAAGTATGGAAACAAGAACACAAACACAAACTCACCTGCTGACAAGAACAAATATTGGGTAAAAAACAAACACATCACTAATGATGGCGTTGTTGATGCTAAGGCAGTAAATACAAAAGGTCTTGTACTCAACCTCAAAGGAGATCAACCACAAAACACACCATTGACCACACTGACACCTACTACAATTGTCATCCAAAATAATCATAACAATAAAAACCAAGGACAACTATACCAAACAAGAAAAATTTCCAAAAAGATGCACATACATTTCCTTGGGTGAACTAATTGAAGAGGTCCTTAAGAAGCTTCTCCAAAATGGTGTCATCACATTGTAGGAGCCTAAGCCATATGAATCCGGGCAATTAAAGCCACCTTGGTGGGATGACAACAGATTCTTTGATTACCACCATGCAAAATAGCATAAAAATTCCTCTTGTCAAAAATTAAGAAATCTTGTACAAGATCTCATTGAAAATTGCACCATCAAATTAGGCAGACAACAATTTGAGTCAAACTCGAACCATACTATCCATAAAAACCCAATGCAGGACCATGGTTCAAATAATCCCTCTACATCAGGCCCAAAGACTAATAATAACTGATCTAATTACACTCACACCAACTTTGACTATTTTGGTGGACCCATTATTAATCACATCCAAGCTACTGATGAATATGTCAATACAATTACCATCAAGAAAACACTTGAGTGTAATGCCACAACTCTTAGAGGAAAAGTTGCCATAGCTGGCCCTCCTCCTCCTAGACAGCTGAATATCATGATACCTAGTCCATCTTCCAAATACTCACAACCTGGTCCATCTGCTAAATAGTCACAACCTAAGGGATAGTTCAATCTCATTGACCAATTGGGAAAAATGCCCACCCAAATCTCTATACTTGAGCTGCTATGCATCTCTCTAGCACACAAGGCCATACTTGACAAAACTTTAGAGGAGTCTTCTATCCCTCATGACATTGATGTCAACCAATTTGAAGCCATGGTGGGATACCTAACCACTCCCCATCACATAACATTCTCATACCAAGAATATTCATCACCAAAACCCTCTCACAATGATGCATTGCATATCGAAGTATTTATCCATAAGCATAAGGTTAAACAAGTCTTAGTAGATGGAAAATTAGGACTAAAGATATACTCCCTATAACTAGTTAAAGATCTAGGCTTCTTCGATGCTTGTATAGATGCTACCAAGAGAATTGTTATAAAGGCTTATGATGATGAGGAATGCTCCTCTCGGGGCATTATCACTCTTCCTATCCAAGTTGGGTTGATCATTGTAGATACATGTCAAGTCCTAGATCTTGAACTACCCTATAACATCTTGCTTGGTCGACCTTGGATCCATGCCTTAAAATTTGTACCATCCAATTAACATCAATGCTGCAAGTTCCCTTTTGATGGCATTGAAATCACTATACATGGTGACCCTGATCCCTTTTAGTATTGCACCAATTTTAGGAGTATTTCAAAACATCAAGTTCCAATTAACCATGAAGCCTCAACATCCTCTTCATACAAATACATTGATCCATCCACACTTTCCATACCATCCACATCCACTCCTTCATCTTCTGCCATACCATCTCCCTCCATCCCGAAGGTTGATCCTAAGATCAAGATCCAAGACCAAGGTTGCGGAGAATACAAATTGAGTATGGCCTATTGCATCACTAAAATACCCAAGTCTGCAAATGATTATGTTCGACCTTGTTTTAGAATGGAACCCAAAGAAATTTTTATGGTTCCTCCAATAATAATTTTCACAAAATGGGGTGACATGAAAAAGAAGACATTGAAGACCTATCAACTTGGATTTACAAAGACCCAAAAGATCCATCCCCATTACCAGTCTAGATGTATGGCAAAGGCTATGAAATAATGAAGGGAAAAGGATATGATGGAACTAGTGGCCTTGGTAATATATTGATGGATTTTGTCTCAACACTAACATCCATTGCCTTCTATTGTGTCGCTTCTCTTCTTCCGTCTCCTAATGATATACTGTGACATACAAAAATATAATGACATGCATGATCATATAGACATTCCATTACAAATTCATTTACATATAGGCCTTTGCATACTATATCAGTACATTGAAAGTTCATTAAGGCATACATTTGTTAAGCATCCATTTGCATATTTGCATCTACATCATTTGCATTTTTCATCCAGTTGCATTCACATAACATAAAAAGTGTATTAAACATTCTCATGCATCGTCCATATTATTAATGCATACACATCATAACATAAGGCACCACATGTCGTATTATCCATACATATATAGTCATACATCAATGCATACATAATAATAAACATGGCATTCATTAGAATTGAAACATAGCACCACATATACAACATTATGCATACATCATCATTTAATCGTCATACATAACATAGTATGATCAAGGAATATAATCATAAATAACCATCATGAATGCATACATCACATAACATATAAAATGCATCATCATAGGAATCATCATCACATAAATCACATCACATAGACATAATCAAATCATAATGCATCATCACATATGTTCACTAGCATATAATCCACACCAAAACTGCATCATATATAATCTCAAAAATCATGTCATAGGATAGAGTCATGAGGTATCCCAAAAATAGAGCTCACAGGCTCGATGGTCAAAATATAAATGTCATAACATAATGTCTCAAACATAATAACAAGATAACAATAAAAAATCCCTAAGTTGTGCTCTCCTCATTCCCTTAAGGAGAAGACTGAGGTGACTAATGCTCTGTAACTAGAACTGATAGAATATATGTAGACACGTCAGGCTGAGTCTACGAAGCTGAAGGATCGGTGACTGATGGCTGGCTATGCTCTGACCTATGCCTTGAAGCAGATGGTCCATGGCTGTGACTAGATCTATGGCCCAAAGAGTTCCTATGACTATGATGATGAGATCTATGCCCTGAGGAATTCCTTGATGAGGTAGACCCACCCACACTGCTTTGACTCCGGCTAGTGTGGCTCCTACTACTACTTCCTAAACCACTCCCTATCCTACTCTGATTCCAACTCCAACCAAGATCTTGTTGATCTATCAAAAATTCTCTCATAAAGTATCTAGTACTATCCCCGACTCTCACTCATCCTGGCTAGCTCCTTGGCAATCTCTTTGAACCATAGATTTTTGGGTTTCCTATGGACTACTCTAGCTCTTCTAGGGGTTTTTACCTAAAAGGAGGGAGAAAGGGCTCAAAAATACTAAGGGATCATTCAATCTATGTTAGGTGTGATGTTATTTGAACTAAATAAGATGATAAAAATGTAGTTATATGAATTAATTGATTGATTATGAATGAAAAATCTAAGAATTATGCTATGTTGGAAAACAAATTGTGTAATACAAAATCACCTACAAATGAATGGAAAAATGTAACAAAAATGGATCAGATTGAAACTGTTCACCTAGAACTTTGATGAAGACTAGAAATTACATTTGAAATGTTTTTGATGTTGTTTTTTAGGCCTGGAGGGACTCATTCACCATTCTAGATGAATCAGTCCCAATTTTGCCCAACTGTACCAGAACCCATTTTTGACAAAAGGGTATTTAAAAATGTAAAAATAAAAAAACTGACCTTGGGGTGGGACTCATTCACCACCCATGGTGAATGAGTCCAATTTTTAATTTCTTAATTTTCAAAGGTGGATTCTGAAGTTCCCAATCTGCACTTTGATGTTCTATAGGTGTCCGCTTCTAAAACTCTTATTTACATGTCTAAAAATGAGATTTTGTTGATTCTTTGACTTGTTGAATAAAGAGAGGACTTTAAAAACCTTGCAACTTGATCTTCACTTCTTGCCAAGCTTTTAAGGGACCTAAATTTGCAAACACACAATAAGAGGAGAAGAAATGTTGATTGTTAGGGCATGGGGGTTTGCCGTGGTCAAAACCCTTTTAGGTAATTAAACCAAAATGATGAAATAAAGGAATGAAACATGCAACAATGGAATGGATTACCTTTCCATGATGATTGATCTTGAAATTCTATAGCATAACATGTAAAATCTACAATTGAATATCCTTAGAAGCTTTCTTAATGACTTGCAATGACAAAAGCGTAAGTTTCTTGAGTTAAGATGGAATTTTAGTTGATGACTATGTGTATTTAGTTAATGGATGTGAAAATGAGTTAAGAGAGTTTCTTTTATAAGAAATTCACCTTATTTTTCCATTAATTAGATCCCTAAGGCTCACATGGAGAAAAACTAAACTAAAAACCTAATTTTCTCGCTCAAAACCCTGAAAGTGGCTCAAATGGGACTCATTCGCCACTAATGGTTAATGGGTCCTAGCTAGATATGAATAATTCACCACAAATGGTGAACGGATCCCACAAGGGCCATTTTTGCTTGCTGGAATGCCGAGAAGTAAGAAAATTAGGTTTATATGATGACTATGTCGGTTATTTGATTAAATTATGCCTTGGGATGAACAATATGGGTTAATAGGGGCCTATTAGTGATGATGTAAATGTCAAATAGGGATTGGGACACAAAATTCAATGTGAAAGTGTGATTAAATACACTTTACAACACTAAAATGAGGTCCACATAGCCTACGAAGGTACAAGAACCAATGTGAATGTGCAAGACACATTACAACACTAGTTTAACATTAAGTTTATTTTAGAAACCTTCTAGATTGATATAATAATATTATTAAAAACATTTTATAATGTTGAATTAAGGATAAATAGGTTAATTAAGTCTAGAAAAGTGTGAAAGTATCTTACAATACTTTACAACACCTTGACAAGATGTCGTTAAAAGCATGTTATTCGATTTGCAAAGGTCCAAGATCTAATGTGGATGCATAGAATGCCTCACAGACACTACATTAAGACCCCATTAAGTTGATTTTATCATGAATTACTCACATGTCAAGCAAAGGGTACTTTTTGCTATGGCACATTTAGCCCCCACTTTAGTGAAAGGATGAACTTGGTTGAAACTCACACTAAAGTAGACATTCAAGAGAGATCTACGTGTAGGTCAAGCCCCAAAGATACAAAATCATGCAAAGGAAAGATGAAAAGAAAGATAGGGTGAAAAATATGCACTTACTTTGGGGCCACGAAACTGTAGGTCATCTACAGGGTGAGAAGGCCACACCATACTCACTCTGGGGCCACAAAACTTTAGATCATGTGTGGCGTGAGAAAGCCCAAAAAGGTGAAATGCATACACTAGTTGGTATGCACTCACAAACACAAAGGTGGCTATGGGGAAAATTCATGCCATTGAATGGTATTCTTGCTCAACCATATCAAAGTTATACCTCCTGCTAACTTTAATAAGGTACCACAAAGGAAAATGACTTTCAAGCTCCATGAGGTAAGAAAAACTTCATATGCAAGACACTCATAGAAAATGTTAATGCAAAATAATATAAAGATTGTTCAAAGGGATTTTTCTTTGTTTGTGCAAAGTCTTATCTTAGGGAACATCATGCTCAATGTCTCCAAGAGAGGACAAGTAAAAATATCATCTTGGGCAACATTGTACCTAATGCTTATGAGAGAGGGAATCGCAAGAAAAAGAAAATCACACAATGAAATTTGAGTGGTGATATATGCCACCACTTTAAAGCAGTTGCGAGCACCCATACTATGAGCAATTGCTTTAAAGTAGAAGAAGAGAGAAGAAGACATGAGAGCTTACACAGAAATCCCTATGCCAAGTCATATGTTTCTGATAAGCTATGTCATGAGAGAGAAGAATGTCATATGTGAGCCAACTGAAGGCATGTTGTCTGTATCCAAAGCTTGCTCTTATGTATTCATGAAAAGTTAACAACTAGCTCAAGAAGGTGACCACAAGTGACATATGAGGACAAGGCTATCAAACCCCTTTCCCCCACTTAGTGTAGGATAAGAGTGAGCCGAAAGGATTGATGAAATGTAGGCTAGAGTGAAAATAAATAGAAATTAGAGGAATTAGATGCCCCCACATAGGGAAGCATACCAAACTCTTGAGAATGTTTTATTTTATGACTCAAGGCATTACATTCATTATTAGAGTGACCATGAACTATGTGATAGGTACAAAATTAAATCTTGTTATAGAATTTCTTTCGAGTTCTAGGAGGGAGGGTGATGAAGTGATCTTGGGGGAGTCTCGACAAAATACCCTCTTGATCAAGGGGAGAAGATGGTCTTGTAGTTTGTTTCAAGGATACAAATTTCTTAGTATTGGATGTCATACTTACACAAGTTTCTCTAGATTGTGAGATTTTATTCTTCCCATTATAGGAAGTTATAGAATCTAACAAATTCGAATCATGAAAATTTTGCGAGATGACATTGACATTAAATGAAGGTGTAATTATGTGTTGCATGTTTGATGAAGGATGATGTTCAAGACCATTAGTTGTTAAGGATGATTTAGAAGGGTGTTGTGTGATATTGTTGATGTTGGGTGGAGGGTTGGCAATCTCTATTATAGGACAATAACTGAGACCATGAGTTGTTTTTTGTGTGAGAGGGTCGATAGGGTTGTGGATACCTTGTTCATGAGCACCACATCCTTTTCCACTATATCCTTGTTTTTTTATAAGCTCATAACATTTCCCATAAAGCTTTTTCATGGCTTTTGAATCAGGTGGTTGTTCATTATTATGTTCATCAAAGGTTGTTGTGTAGTTTGCTTCTTTGTCTAAAGTGGTTGAGGTGGATGTTTTCGAAAGGTAGTCCAAATTTTGTGTTGATATGATTGTTGTGTCTTTGCTCTTTGTTGAATCTTTGTGGATGATTTTGTATGCGCCCATGAAGTCATGCTCAAAATAAAAGGAACCCCAATCATCAAATGATAATGTTGTGTGATGTTTAATGTTGTTGTTGTAGTTTTGTAGGTTCCACTTGTGTGGTTGGTGTTAATGTGTTTAAGGGGTTCTCTTTGGTGTTGTCAAGTTGTAAAGTACAATAAGGTTTAGGGTCAGCGTGAAGGGTGTATACTTCAAATGTTGTTGTAAATGTATTTCATTTTGCAATGAAGAGTGGAGGGAACACCATTCATGGAATGAATCCACTGTCTGCCTAGAAATATTGGATGAAAGTTCATAAGGCATGGCATGAATTGGTGTATTTAATGTGACCACTCCAACCTTAAGAGGCATAGTGATTACCCCAAGCAAATTCTTGTTGACATTGTAGAATCCCTTATTAGATAGAGAATCAGGTCAAATTGTGGATCTATGAATGCCAATCCTATCCAAAAGTCTCATAGTACACACATTAAGGGTAGAGCCATCATCTATAAGAGTTCTCTTTATGCCTTTTGTTTTGTATTGAGCGATGATCATGAAAGCTTAATTTTTTTTTCACATCAAAAGAGGAGAGCTCATGTTAGTGGAAATTAATGACAAGATGTGTGTTATGGATTAAACATGCCACATCATTTGGAATTGTACTAGGAGGAACTGCAATTTGTTGTAAGGTTGTTTGAAGAATAGTGTTATAATTTGGCGAGTTCTGAAGTAAATCCGAAAGAGAAATTTTTGTAGGAGTATTCTTTAATTGTTAAACAAGATCATACTCCTTTGAGTGTGGGATGTAACGAGGAGCACTAAGTGGATTGGGTAAAGGTAAAGGGGTTGGGGTTGGTTACGATAGTTGTGGATTATTGCGAGTGTTATATGTATGAGCAATGGTATTATAACTTGGTTCTTGTGATACATTATTAGTAGGTGGGTAGAGGATGAGTTGAGGTTTGTTTTGAGTTTGTTACTTCTATGATGGTGGGTAAATAAGTAAGAGATTCTTTAGATGTCCCACGGGGTATGTATGTAGTTCATTGATGGAGGGGCATCAAATGGACAATTGTGCATTCATAACCTCAACAGTCTTGGTTTGATGTATCTCTAAGGAAGGACAATTGAGAATCACCATTTTATCTAAGAGACATGATTATTGTTGTCAGCTTCCAGCACCATGATATTCTTCCTAGAAGGAGAGCATTTAGAAGAAGAAAAAGCCACATGTTTTTGACAAGTAAGGCTAGGTTAATCCAAAATGACTTCATTACACTTAAGGGAGTTATTAATGGTTGAATGTGTTTGGTAATTGATAGTGGGGAGATTAGGGGAATATTGTATGTGATTTTTTGTTTTTTCTAAGGTCTCGTTCTCTTGTTGCAGAGTATCTACCCTACTAGAATAGCTTGTAATATGTTCATCCAAGTTTGAAGTGTGTAAAGTAGCTTCATGACAAGTGAGGGAGGCATCAAGAGAAGGATCACGGTTTTTTCCAAATATATCATCCCAAAGGGGAGAAGCATTAAGGAAGGGGGTGTCAAGATTCACACAACTCTTAATAGTGATGTCTTTGAATACCAACCTATCCTCTTGAAATCGAGGAGGAATATTAGGAGATTGAAAAGTTTGATTGTCATGGTTATGGGGATTAGGTGAGGTGGTATTCAGGAATGGTTCTATGTTTTCATTGCCTTGTTGTCTAACATCGTCAAAAGGGGAATAATGATATGGACAATCAAGAACCTCCAAGCTTGTAACTTCTTGCACCAATATGCCTTCATCACTAATAGGAGAATTATCAAGAGAAGAACAAGTATGATTGGTTTGATTTTATACACAAATATTCTCACCAATGGATAATGTAAGGTTAAGGATGGTACCAATGGTTTGATTATGTGTCTTAAATTCTTCATTGCGGTAATCAAAATTGAACTCATAAGAGGGAATTTTGTACTTATACAATCCACTATTAATGAAATCAAAGCCACATATTTTGAAAGAAAATGTGCTATTGAGAAAGAATGTACAATGCAATAACTTAAAAGGAAATGCAATTTTCAGTTTGCAATTAAGCTAATTTTATGTTTACTCAATGCAACAATCTGAAAATGAAATGTTGTGAATACAAAAGTGAAATTAAAAAATGCATGAAATGAGCTAATTGAACCATGATTTAACAGAACACGTGCTATAGAAATGCAACTGGCTGATATATAAAAGTTAAGGCACCAAACAAAAGCCTAAAAACAAATTTCTAAGTTTTGTAAAATGTTGTGTCAGGGGTCGGAAGGGACTGATTCGCCCAAGGTGGCGAATGAGTCCCAGTATGGATTTTTTTTTAGAATTTTCAAAAATTTTTGAGGTATTTTTATGGTTTTTGAGTGCTATTATGCAAGCCTAAGTGAAAAATGCAAAATTTAAGAACTTTTCAATGATTAAAGATGCAAGAATGCAACTTATTATGCCCTTTTTATGAATGCAAATTTTAACACATATCATGCAAATGAAACATGCAAACCATAATGAAAGATAGATCTATGAGAGGAATCAAAATAAATCAATAAATCATTCAAAAAGAAGGTTCACCAAAATGAAATGAAGGATTTTTGGATTTCCTATGGACTACTCTAGCTCTTCTAGGGTTTTTTACCTCAAAGGAGAGAGATAGCGCCCAAAAATGCTAAGGGTTCATTCAATCTATGTTATGTGTGATGTTATTTGAACTAAATGAGATGATATAAATGTACTTATATGAATTAATTTATCGATTATGAATGCAAAATCTAAGAATTATGCTATGTTGGAAAACACATTGTGTAATACAAAATCACCTACAAATGATTGGAAAAATGTAACAGAAATGGATCAGACTGAAATTGTGCACCTGGATCTTTGATGAAGACGGGAAATTACATTTGAAATGTTGCTAATGCTATTTTTCAGGCCTAGAGGGACTCATTCACCATTCTGGGCTAATCACTCCCAGTTCTACCCAATTGTACTAGAACTCTTTTTTGACAAAAGGGTATCTAGAAATGTAAAATTCCAAAAAATAACCTTGGGTTGGGACTCATTCACCAACCATGGTGAATGAGTCCACTTTTGAATTTCTAAATTTTCAAAAGTGGATTTTGAAGCTCTTGATCTGCACTTTGATGTTCTACAGGTGTCCGCTTTTGAAACTCTGATTTATAGGTCTGAAAATGAGATTTTGTTGATTATTTGACTTTTTAAATAAAGAGAGTACTTTACAAACCTTGCAACTTTATCTTCAATGATTTCCAAGCTACTAAGGGACCTAAATCTACAAACACACAAGAAGAGGAGAAGAAATGTTGATTGTTAGGGCGTGGGGGTTTGCCTTGGTCAAACCCCTTTTAGGTAATTAAACCAAAATGATGAAAGAAAGGAATGAAACATGAAACAATGGAATGGATTAAATTTATATGATGATTGATCTTGAAATTTTGTAGCATAACATGTAAAATATGCCCTTGAATGTCCTTAGAAGCTTTCTTAATGACTTGCAATGACAAAACCCTGAGTTGCTTGACTTGAGATAGATGTTTGGTGGATGAATATGTGAATTTAGTTAATGGATGTAAAAATGAGTTAAGAGAGGTGCTTTTATCAGCAATTAACCCTATTTTCTTGTTAATTTGATCCCTAAGGCTGATATAGAGAAAAATTAAACTTAAAACGTAATTTTTCCTGCTCAAAACCTCAAAAATGGCTCAAATGGGACCCATTTGCCACTAATGGAGAATGGGTCCCACCTAGATGGCACTAATTCACCACTACTGGTGAATGGGTCCCACAAGGGCCATTTTTGCTACCTAAAATGTCGAGAAGTAAGAAAATTAGGCTTATATGATGACTGTCAGTTATTTGATCAAATTATGCCTCAGGATGCACAATATGGGTTAATAGGAGCCTATTACTAATGTTGTAAATGTCAAATAGGGATTGGGACACAAAATTCAATGTCAAAGTGTGATTAAATACACTTTACAACACTAAAATGAGCTCCACATAGCCTAGGAAGGTACAAGAACCAATGTGAATGTGCAAGAATCATTACAACACTAGTTTAACATTAAGTTTATTTTAGAAACCTTTTGGATTGATGTAATAATGTTATTAAACACATTTTATAATGTTGAATTATGGAGAAATAGGTTAATTAAGTCTAGAAAAGCGTGAAAGTATCTTACAATACTTTACAACACCTTGACAAGATGTCATTAAAAGCATGTTATTCAATATGAAAGGGTCCAAGACCTAATGTGGATGCATAAAATGCTTCACAACACTAGATTAAGACCCCATTAATTCCATTTTATCATGAATTAATCTGATGTCAAGCAAAGAGTACATTTTTCTATAACACACTCTCCAACTGGCCCAAGACATAACTACGCAAACTTCGAGCACTAGCTCTGTACCTCCTGTTGACGGATCACAACCTGATCCCACTCTACCCATGTCACCTCTAACTCTACTTGCAGGTTTCTAATCTACACCGAGTCCTCATCTAATCTCCACTACATATTCACTAGTCTTTGGTCCACTATGGCATCTCGTGGCAATGGTGGCACCCCAACTATGTCCTCTCCATCCACCATTTGCTCCCACAGCTGCCTCCCAGCCTCATCCATCTCATCATCTCCACCAACTATCTCCTTATCACCCCCAACTACCTCCTCCCCTCTGCCAACATCTAGTGCCTCCTCCCCAATATGCACCTCAACCTCCATCTCTCCCTCTGGCCTAAACTATACCTCCAGCTACTCCTCCTCCTTCCTAATCTCTGCCTCTGTCCTCCTCCTATCTGAATCCCTCATCTCTCTCCTTTTTTGCCACCTTTGGGATTTCATCTAATTGCACCCTCTCGACATGCTACCACACCCTCCTTCCGTGCCTCCCACTGTCTCCCCCTCTCCTCCTCTTGCCACCCACACCATCTCCTCCATCTCCTCCATCATCCCCTCCCCCATGTCCTCGACCCCTCCCCCTATCTCCTCTCTTTTGATATCCCTGACCTCCATCTCTCCCCCTCCCCCTACCACCATCTATGCCTCCTCAACCTCCTCGATGCACTCGCAATATAAATGATCATTGATCCATTGGTGCTAGCCCATCAGGATCAATCAAAGGCTACAACCTATAAGTCTGCCAACATGCCTCAAACTTTGTAATAGTCCCTGAATCTACTAGACACCCACTCCAAGCCCATTGTTGTGCCACTATACTATCTATCTACTGATATGCCAATGAGATTGATATAGTCGGTTCCCACATGGTCTCTCAAGATGATCTAGCATACTATGATGTCCCCACCAACACATCCTACTACTCACCAAACTGATGTAATACTCACTAGGGCAGGTACATCTCAATAATTAATTGAGATTGAACATTCTGACCAATCAGATATTTGAACTATTGATAGACGGCCAAATGATCACCCTCTCCTGCCCATTATGCACAATCTCTATAGGGCCTCAAGATAAATGCCATCAAAGTATCAATACGATGTCACCAGAATTCATTCTCCCCAACTCTGGTCTGCTATAGGGCACCCTCATACAAGTAAACATATGGCATCCCCTCAACTAGTTGTGGTCTCTAAATCGGAGGAAAAAAGATAGGAATATGCTCCCAAGCCCAAATCATCAACAATGTAGTACCGAAGCTAATATTATGTGCACCTCAGTACACCACCTCATGTAACTAATGATACAACATACCAAGTAAACATGGCTCCCATGAAAAAATAGTCCTATCCTGCCTCAATCGAACAAGCACATCTCCCCATCTGATAGGGAACCCATGTCCCCGACAATCTAGAATGGTAACACCAAAAATTAAAGTACATAGCATCGCATCCCATCGAGGATAATGCTCAGCCATAAACTCCCATCGAATCTTGTATCCATCGATGCTTAGACCTGCACCTTCATCAACCTCATAGTACTTTGTGATAGCTTGTTGTCCCTGATGTGGATCATAAACCACTCGCTCTCCTCTGGTTGGAGGGTACAAAATCTTGTACACATCCTCGAGCATGATAGTGGCTTCTCCCATTGGTAAGTGGAATGAACAAATCTCTGAGTGCCATCTCTCGGCCAATGTTGTCAATAGTCCCCTATTTTCCTAGACAATGGGCATATAGGTCACATAGTATAGTTGTAGTTGCATCAGTCGCCTCCATTCCTTGTCTTCTAGCTGATCTCTAAATGCATATGTGGATGGCCTAAACTTGAGCACATATAAATATGTGGTAATCTTTTATGCACATGCATAAACAAGAGTTAGCACATCATTGAACATCATTATTATCATCTATCTAATCAAATGTACAATAGAACCGAGCCTAAACAAAAGTCAACCCTAGTCAAATTCAAATGTGTCACACCAAGTCAATTGCATTGTTTGGCACTTCATTTACGTCGCAACATGACGTATGTGTTGTTTCATCTAGTAGTTGCATCTCAGTATGGTGATTGCATCACAAAAAATCACAAATGTGTCATCCTATAACAATTGTGTTGCTCCCTCCATCACTTATGTCATTGTAAAACAAATGTGTCGCACGGCCCCACGTTTGTGCTTTAACATGGCGATTGTGTGACTAGACCTATCATTTGCATTGCGACATGACAATTGTGTCTCACTAGCTTGTAGATGCGTCATTGTGAACCTAGACTACCATCATCCCTTATGTTTGCATCGTGATGCATCTGATGACCTAACTTTAAACCCTAAAAAATGACACAAAATGAGAAAATTACTAGGTGGGTATGGGGTAATTACCGGTGGCTCTATGCCTTCTGGCCATCTGAATATCTGCATGACGTAGTTATGATGCTCAGTCTCTAGAATCACCATTGTCATGACATCTCCTCTCTCTAAGAGCTTTCAAATTTGAAAAGGTAAAAGTGAAAATGAATTGACTTTTTACCCAAATTTAACCTATTTAAAGGGAAAATGTGGGATTTTCTTGAAAATTTTATTACTAGAGGCTCTTTTGACCAACTTTGACTGCCCTTTTGACCCCCTTAAACACATTGAAATCTAGAACCGATCATGCCACTGATTTTTTGATCATCAAATTGACTTATCGAGACACTTTCCAAATTTTTCCGGCACTAGGGCAAAATTTGAAAATTTCCCTGAAGGGGCATATATACTCTGTACCTTCGTTGGGGCATATTTTTGATTGAATTTTCTTTGTCATAATGTGATAGGCTACATTATGACAAAGAGGGGAAAAATGTAGACACATAAAATTCACCTAGGCCTGCAAGTTCTATATTTCTTCCAAACATAATTAAAATATTTAATTATGTCCTATACCCTGATTTCAACTATTAATTAAATAATTCTTAATTATTTAATTAATTCAAGTCTTTTATTCCTCCTGGCTATTTAAATAAATAAATAATATTTATTTATTTTAATTATGTCACTAATGACCTATGTCTCTCCATAATTAAATAAATTCTTAAATTTATTTAATTATATTTTATCTATTATTTCCTCTGATTATTTAAATAAATAAATTTTATTTATTTATTTACATCATTAATATTCTAATGTCTTCTTATAATTAAATAAATTCTTTAATTTATTTAATTATTATCCACCTTGGCCATTTCCTAATTTTAAATAAAATTATTCATTTAAAATTGTCCACTTTCTAATTTTCTTTCTCCAAGTAAATAATTAAAATTAATTATTTACTATCACATGGCTTGACCTTTTGAATTAAATTAATTTTTAATTCAAAATGAAAAATTTCCTCCATAAATCAAATAATTTTTAATATTTTTGATTTTCCATCTTTCTTTTTTTGTGTCATTCTTATCTCCTTATCACATGCAATCTTCTCCCTTGATTTGATTTTCTAAAATCAAATCTTAACCATTCATTTCAAATTTCAACCTAATATTTCCCTAACCCTAATTGTGGGTTGTCACATTCAATTTTGACCATTGATCTTAGGGCATCTTTAAGCTTTCAATCTTGGCCATTTATCCAAAATTGAATTTTCTATAAAATGGAAATTTTGACCTCATTTGACACACTTCATACATCTTGGCATAATTTATTGACTTCATTCTTTAGAAATTTTCATGCTTGCTTCATAGTTTCTTCATAGTTGCATTATGTAGCATTTTGATAGAATCCTTCAAAGTTTTCTTAGGACATTGGCATAGTCATAGGTTGTGCATCACAAATCTAAGGGAAATTATCTACTTGTAGAAAATAGACAAGGTGCAATGAAGGTTAATCATGGAGGTTGAAAAAATTTGGTGAGATCTTTCTTTGATTTCATGTTTTAACTCCTTTTTTCTTCATTGCTTTGCTTTGGGTTATTTTCTTTATGCTTTAATCTGCTAGCTTGAATTTTTCCCTAAGTTAAAGGGAATGTTTTTGAATTTCATATTGTCATTACTGGTTTCTCTTTTCCCTTTTAAGACTCTTTTGTTATGATCATCTATTCCCCCATGGATGTACAAATGAAATGAAAGGTTTGTGAATCCTCTTCCAATAACTCTATGGCTTCTTCAGTTTGATTTTGTCTTTCTATATGTTTTTTTCTTGGTACTAATCATAGCACATGTAACCTTTTTCTTTTGAGAAGGAGAAGGTGACTTGTCATAAACTCCTAAGATTTGCTTCAAGACTTCATTATTTTCAAAGCATTCACATAATGGTGGTAAATCCATATCAATCAATTTAGGATTCTTTAGAGTGAGGTTGATTTTTGTTTTTCACATGAGAGTATTGATGTTTGCTTGCACCATGATACCTTCCCTATTAGGAGAGTTTTTAGGAGAACTTCAAACTAGACATTCATGACATTCAATGTTGGGTTCTTCAATATTGACTTCTTCACAAGTAACATAATGATCTATGGTTGGATTTTATTGCTTGGCAATTATGGTGTATCTTTGTTCAATAATGTTTTCCTCGTGATTCTCATTGATGGGATCTTGTGACACCATAATATCTTATTTACTAATTGGAGATATATTAGGAGAGGGGGAAATTTTATTGTTTTGATTGTCAATGATTTCATTCTTTTTCTCTAAGGTCTCATTCTCTTGTGCCGTAATATTTTTCGTAGTAGGAGAGTTCTTAGGAAAGTTGCAAATAATAGGTTCATCACATTTCATGGTTGGATTAGATAAACTAGCTTCATAGCTCATAGGAGAGGCATCAAGAGAAGGATAACTAGGAGTTTCATGGTTACCAATGATTGGAATTTTTTGTTCAAATAGGTCTTCCCAAATGGTAGGGGC
The DNA here is from genome assembly GCA_007258455.2 of Sequoia sempervirens. Taxonomy (NCBI): domain Eukaryota; kingdom Viridiplantae; phylum Streptophyta; class Pinopsida; order Cupressales; family Cupressaceae; genus Sequoia; species Sequoia sempervirens. The sequence goes on from VDFB02281492.1 coordinate 501,080,772, forward strand.
ATTAGGAAATGGAGGAATAGGATTCTCATGAGTCTTAATAAGGATATCTTCTAACACTAAACTATCTTCTTCATGTCTAGAGAAGATATTAGGAGAAGAAAAGTTTTGATTGTCATGATTATCTACATTTACATCAACATGTCCTATAATGTATTCTTGAGTAGGAGAGTTAGGATTGTCATAGCTGTCAAATATCATCATATCCTCCACACAAATGTGTTTGTCATGATCATTCACGATTGTATCATTATTAACTAAAGCATTTTCACAAGTAGTGGAGGTGTTGGAAGTTGTGTCCATGATCTCAGCTTTGTGTGTCATAGTGTCTTTCCAAGGGGTAAGACAAGCAAGACTTTCATGATTGTCAATGATTGTGTCTCCTATCACCAAGATACCTTCATCACTAATAAGAGAGGTATTGGGAGAAGAACAATTATGATTGTCATGAGTGTCAATGATTTCATCTTCTTGTATCAAACATTTAGTGGATGATCCTAGTGAGAGAAATCCCTTAAGGGATTCATCTAACATGTCTAATTCATCACTACTAAAGGGCTTGGATGATAAGATTTTTCAAAAGTTAAGCAGTTTTTGAATTGTTTCTTTTGATGTTTTTAGTTTTTAGTTTTCATTTTCTAATGAATCTGATCCAAGTGAACTTGGAACTAATGCTGAAAATGAAAATTGAAAAAATCTAATGTTATCCATAATTTCCATAAATTTAAATAATGTTATTTCTAATGACTTCAATGTAATAGAAGCTATGCAATCTTAAAATGCAATGTAAAGACTTTGGATGAAATGCAAATTTCAAATTTTAAACAAATTAATTTACTAATTACACTATGCAATGATCTAAAAATGAAATGTTGTGAATGCAAATTTGAAATGAAGGAATGCATGAAATGGGAGAATTTAAGCTAGATTTAGTGAAACACATGTAACGAAAATTATACCAACTGAATAGATAGTTAATGGCAGCAAATAAAAGTGCAGAAACAAGGTTTTCAGTGTTGTAAAAGATAGTTTCAAGGGTACAAAGGGACTGATTCGCCCAAGGTGGTGAATGAGTCCCAATGGGGATTTTATTCAAATATTTTTAAAAAAATCAATTATTTTTTATGTTTTTTTATGTTGTATGATATGTATCCTAAGTGAAAATGCAATTTTTAGATGATTTTCAATGATTTCAAATGCAAAAATGCAACCTATATGCACTTTCACTAATGCAAAAATTTAGAAACCCTAGATGCAAATTAACCAATGTAAATCCTAATGTAAAGTTAATGTGACTGAGATCTAGGATGATGATGGACTCTAAAGCAGAAAATAAGGTAATTGAAAAGTGGTTTTACCAAAATGTGGACAATGGAAATGGAATGCAAAATTCCTTGTTCACACTAAAAAGGGGGAGTGAAAGAAGAGGGATCTGATTTCACAATGCTCACACTCAAGAACAAACCCTTAATATTTCAATGCAAAGGAGATTGAAATCTATCAAAGGGGATTTTCCTAAAGGCTGAAAAATGATAAAGGAGTTCACCACTAATGCTAAATTTGGAAAATGCAAGGTGTCTCAAAACACAGTGTGATATGGAAAGGGATAGATTAAATGCAATATAAAACAAAATAGAGAAGCCAAGAAAAAATAGTGCACCTAGAAACTTGTAGAGGTCAGAGTGAAGACCAAAAATGTCTCTAAAATTCTAAAAAAATTAACTTTTTGACCAACTGGGACTCATTCGCCAACCTAGCCAAATCTGTCCCAGATCAAGGTTTCTGCCCAGAAAGTTGTTTCAAAGAAAAGGGTACTGGAATTTGTAAACTGATATAGAAAATACCTTTAGTGGGACTCATTCACCATTAATGGTGAATCAATCTCTTTCTACCTTTTCAGAAACTAGAAGCTTTGATCTGTACTCCAACACCTACACTTTCTTTCTGAGCTGAGTTTTGGATCTGAATCTGCAAAAAAACCTACAAAATAGAATATAATTATATTTTCTAATGGGGGGTTTTACTTTGTCAAACCCCTAGTTTGGTATTTAAACCTTGAAAGATATAATGAGACATGTATAGAAACCCTAGCCTTAAGTGTGTCTAAGACTAGGAAATATGAAACATAATGTAATCCTATTCTAATATGCAAGAACAAGATGCGTAAATGAAACTTAAATGATGCAAGACTCACTTTAAGAGATCATAAATTACTTCAAATGAATCTCAATGGTATGCAAACTTTCCTTAGGCTGAAAGTACAAAAACAATGGAAGATGGAATCACTTAGAAAACAAGTCCTTAGGCTTGGCTTGATGGCTAGTTGCATCTCCCCAACCTAGAGTTCCTCACGATTCACCATAGAAATCGATGATCAACCCTTGAAAATTTGAGATCTTGAACAAAAATGAGCTTGAAGACCTACAAAAAGCCTAGAATGTTGCTCCAAAGTTTCAACTTTGCTGCAAATAGACTTGTAAATCTTGTTGTGAAAGATTCTCAATATTTGACTCTTGAAGTTGCTTACTTAGGTTGCTTAGATACTTGAAAATGACCTAAAAACTTATATTTATAGGCATTAACACCTAATTGAACATTATTTAGACCTCAAAGGTTGACATCCACTGGAAATTTGAATTAAGTCGGTGAATTTCCCGCTCAAACTTAAAAATTTCCCTAAAAGGGACTCATTAGCCACTCTTGGAAAATGGATCCCACCAAAGGGGACTCATTCACCCAATGTGGAAAATGGGTCCCACTTAAGGTTTTTGAGGTGGGTTTCGAGATTTAAATGTTTTAAATGCATTTTGTTAGGACTTTATATGAAATTTAAGTGGAATAATCTTATAGGTCTAAAATAATGGGTCCTAGGGGCCTATAAATGTTGATGTAAAGGATAATAAATGCAAGGGTTCCCAAGATAGATTCAAATTAGACCAAGGATTGTACCTTCTCCAAGAAGGGAGTACAATTTCAGTGTCCACAATTGCATTTCTAGAAAAGGTCACAAAAGACACTTTGACATTAAATACTTTGTGAAGAAGATGGAGTAATAGAAAAACCTTTTTGAAAACATGTTCATTTGACCTAAATGAAATAATATCTAGATTTATAGCTTCACAAGAGGATATTTACCATTTTTCTAGGAAGGCAAGTTGGCATGCTTCAGATAGTTTTCACAAGTGTAGTTTCATAAAACATTGATTGGGCTATTTTGAAAATCAATTTCTTTCAAATATGATGACTTCATATGATTTGTTTTAAAATAATTCTCCCCTATCATAAATCAACATGTTGGTACATTGTTATGGCTTAGGGAGAAGTTTCAATCAGTTTTCTTATACAATTTTAGAGGTTTCTGGCTTGTTTAAATAATAGTGCAAAATGCCAAAAAGTGTACAAGACTACACTACCATGAGCCAAGAAATATGCATTATCAGTATATCATTTACCCTAATAGGTTCCACTCATCCACATCATAGGGAAGCATCTCCATACCAATCATCACCCTTTTTTGTTTGAGGGTACTAGTTTCCAAAAGAAAGTACAAAAGAGAACGTGCTCTAGAAATTTAAATGGCCCACATTCACCTCCTAAAAGTTTACCATATTTTCTCCTTTACATACATTCCACAAAGGGTCAGTATTCATCAAGAGAATCACTACACAATATCCCAACTTGCTCTGCAAGAGATCTAATAATACATACCTGAAAATTCATCACACTTCTATGGAACATACCATAATAAATAAAATGGAAAAGGGGCAAGGGCTAAATCCTAAAGGGAACTTCACTTCTACTTCACTCAATATTCCCCGTCCCTTGCCATATGATCAATTTCAAAGAGAATTTATAATGTCGCTCAATCCTGAACTATTTTGAAGCATGTGATTTGACTCTACTAAACCTCTTGGTTTGAAGTTTTCACTCAGCCATAGTGTGTTTATGGGATCTACAGGCATTTAATCAGATGTAATCAAGGTTCCTAGGGGCCATTATGAGTTTGGTGCAAACTTCTTCCATCCAAAGATGACACTGATTGGGTGGATACTAATTTGACTGAGAATTCAACACTAAAAATAAGTGCACCATTGATGAATGAGCCAAATTTTTGAGGATGTTCAACTCTAACTAAAAGTGAAAATATTTTAGAAGCTGAGTCTAAACTCTGAGTACTTCGACTACACTAGTGCATTCATTTTGTACCCCTCCTTTATTGTGAAACACCTAATGAAGAACCATTTTGAAATGTTTTGACATACTCTAAAAATGCGAAGTCTTAGCTGTGGAAAGCATGAAGATACTCACGAATTGACAATGGTGTGGTGGAAAGGAAGTAGAAGGAAGAGCTAAAATCTAGGTTTGTGAGTCTATACTAATAGGATATAATTGGACCACTAATGTGGAGAGAATTATGAAATTCAAAGCCCTAAGGACTGTAGTATGACAAACTGCATATCTATCAAGGAAACCATCAAATCCAAAAAATGCTCTCGTGGAAGAGCTTAGAAAGAAGACAAATACTAAGTTTAGCATGAAATTTACATGCATAGAGCTACATAAAGAATAAATAACAAATTTATTGGCTTTAGATGAGTGCCCAAGACCCTATGATGATAAGAAACCTATTGTTCCAATGGGAAATGACAAGGGAAAAGTGTTTGAAGATGAAACAATATGTGGTACAAAAGAGATATATACTCTATTAGAGAGAGGTCCTTACCAATAGGTGACAGTTTCTTTGCTCAATCATGAATAGATGGAAGGAACCTAGTATGAAATACATTATATGTAGGATAAGATAGAAGAAAACAGGCATAAGGAATTGTCAATACAATCATGATTGCAGGTATTTAGAATGTAGAGTAATATGGTGGAAGGCAATGTAGAAGTTTAAAAGCAAATGAAAGGAGGCAATGTAGGTTAGATAAGAGGATCAGGTGCAAGGCATAGAAGATGCAATAGAGGTACATGCCAATAATGAATATTGAATGCCAATTGAGAGCAGGATTACAAGCAATTAGATGGCCAATATCGTATTCTCGTGAAGGAACTTATGAAGATGTGTGGGATGGAAATATCTTCCCACATCCCTGAGAAGGAAATTGTGAAGATGTGTTGGTGAGCAGCGAATCTTCCTACATCCCCATAGGAGAAGTCAAAATAGTGTGTGGTGTTGTAGGAGATCTCATAATATTCCTTGCATTACTACAAGGGGTTTCAAATCTATAAGTGGGTATGTGGTAAAATGAAATGTTTGCGGTGCATGCGGTGAAGGTGAAACAAAATAAGAGGCATTAATATTTTTTACATTGGATATAAATATAAAATGGTTTATATTTGAATGGGGAAAATATTCCAAAATCATAAAATGACTTATTATGGTCAATATTTATCCACAGAAAGAGAAAATCCAATGTGAAAATTATGGGGGTGTAATTATTTGAGCTGATATGCATTAAAAGGTAAAAATATAAATTTTTTAAAAGGGATGGGTGATTATTTCAATTTATGCACATAGGTAAATACAAAAGTGAAATATTTTCACCAAGAGTAAATAGAAACGAGAAATCGTTGGTGAAAGAACTAAGACTAAGGTATTGTAAAATACTTTAATTTTTCACGGAGATACAAAGATGGAGATTAAAGTTAAAATATTTAATTTTGTCAAAGATAATGAATTGAAAGAAAAGTTTCAGCAAATAGGTATGTTGAAGGCCCATAACACTTTGAAATGCAATGTATATATGTAAGATGAAATCATATCATTAAGCATTAGAAGTAGGAGTACATTAGAAAAATCACTAGTAGTAGATAGGTTCATCCATTCCATTCATCCATTTTCACATTTCAGAGACTTCTACAATTAATGTATATATTTTGAAGAAACATAATGCAGACTTGAGCATTCTTATATATGGTGATCTATTTTTAGTTTTCAACTATTGTGTTAATTTTCATGATTATATTTTCTTGTGATGTCTCCAAAGTGGTTCTCTTAAGTTATTCAAATTCATACAATTTCTTAGGACTATGTGATTTTCCGAATTGGGTTCTAGTTGGAGTGAATTAAAGATCCTTTTGTAATTCATTTTAATTATTTTCTGCCAAGGATTAAAATCCTTTTAATGTGGTTATTCTGATTGGTTTCCCTTAGGCTTAGAATTAAAAAATCCTTTTATGAAATCACAGTAATTTAGGAAGATAACAATGGGATTTATAAAGAAGAGTACTACATCTAACAATGCTGCACATTTTTACAAAGTGAAAACATCTAAAGTTCCCAACAAGTTAGAGTTAACTTAAGAATAGGTTTACCCATGTCAAAAATCTATCTCCATAATCATCATCCACCCTCTAACTCCATTCACCCAATAGATTAGGCACTGGTCAACTTTAGAAGAACTTTATACAAACTTAACTCATACATCTAATTCTTGAAATATTTGTAGTAGGAACTAGTTAGTAGCCTTGCATCTATGTCACCCCCATGTACCATTATGAGTATATTTCCTAAGTTAGAGATCATATTGAAGTTTTCAAATCTTCCTTACCACTCAGGTACACCTACCTAGGTTTAGAAGAGCCTAAAGAGCAGGGGGTGGACAATCATACTCGCCTCGTACATTGGCCAAAAATGTACTAAGAGGTTGGCACCCTCTTAAGGTTCAAAAAATGTGTTTCTAAGACCTAACAGATTGGCGATTCTTCTAGGGAGAACTTGAAGAAATACAGTAGCAAACTATCTTAGCTTATAGAGTCATAAAAGTTTGTGCATCTTGCAATCTCACCTGACATAATTGAGTAGGAGATTTAATTGGGGTAAACCAAGAATAACATAAAAAATTCATTTCATTTTCCTACTTTTGAAAAAGTGGGTGGCTACTCTATTTAGAATTTGATGAAGAATGCATAGAATTCTTGCGAAAACAACATTTTAGCAAAAGAAAAATTAAAAAAATTAAGGGTGTTGCAAATCTCTTGGTGAAATATTTATTTTTATTCTTTGTCTTATACAAATTATGATAGAACAAAATATTTAATTGAGCTAAGGGAAGACAATAACAAATTGGAAGTAGAAATAGAGCAAAAGAGAGCATTGGTTCAACAACTGAGAAAATTGAGTATCTTACCTACTTTAGATACATCACGATATATACCACTCTCCAATGAGGGTGGATATAAAAATACAAGTGGTCCTTGGACCCCACAAGTGTCTCATAATATAATTGCAAATTTTTACAATAGGGATAATGCACACCATTCACAGTAGGGCATTTCTTCACCACAAGCCTCATATCAAATAAATGATTATCCTGTCCCTCCCAGTGAAAAAGTAGTAACCTACAAAGATTATCAATACAATCAGTAACATAAGCATTATCCATATCAATACCAAACTCCATATCAAAATGTGCAACACAATTTCATCCCTCTTGGAAATGTCAATCAAAACCTATAGCAAGATGTATATCAAAATCAACAATTTGAGGAGGAAAATGATGAGCATTCATATACTCAAGAAACAAGTCAAGACTACAACATGAAATCAACATATTGCATATCTCCCTTGGATGCATTTTTAAACCTAAGAAGACACAAAGGAGAAACTAAACATTCTCTACTCACACAATTGGAGGTTATCCTTACACAAATACCTCTTAATTACACGATTGAGTGGTCCATGTCTATGAAGAAGATTATGAGAGCATATGAGCCTGATTCAATTTATGGGCCTAAATCATTGAAGCCAATTACATTAGAATAGGTAAGAAAATTGATCAATATCATAGATATGAAAAGGTATGAGGATGGTGATATCACTGATGAATATGGAGAAATGAATCAATAAATACAAATAGAAGAGGAGACATACGCAAATGAAGTTTTTCAGATTTGAATGAGGATAAATTTATTGAAGACCAATTTTCCACCTTGGAGGATGACTATAGTATATAAGATATTGCTAGAAATACACTACTAGAGGAATATATTAGCCATGATTCAGATTTTATGGAGGTGCATCCATGTATGCATTGTCATGGCATTGACAATAATTCATTAGAAGCTAAAAAAAGAGAGGACAACATGCCCTACCACAATGAAGAGGACAATGACTGTGATCACTTCATAGAAGACGGGTAAGCATTATGCAAGTAAAAATAATTTTATGACATTTTTATTGATGAAGATGAAATTATAGAGGGTCTCCCTTCCATATTAAATTGTGATTGTACTTTTGATCGTTCAATCCCAAATGATAAAAACAATGTGTGTTGTGATGAGCTCATTAAAATTCTAGATGTTAAAAGGGACAATCCTGTGGATTTTGACTTTCAACAAAATCATTCTTGCATCTCTTATGGAGATAAATATGAAGAAGCAATGGAAGATATGGAAGAAGTGTGCTCACTCACCAGTGAACAAATCTCAAATTTTTTAACTATAGAATATCATAAATATGCACATAAGAATGATGCTGAATTTTCATGTCCAGTATGCATTTTCTTTGACAGTGAAAGCACTTTGTGTGACAATGATGATAAAACTCTTGAAGCTGATCAAGATTCTATGTTTATCCCTGTTCAAGAAGAGATATATAAATTAGAATTGTAGATCTCTGAAAATGACATTGATTTGTATATCATGTATAATACATGCTTAGCATCAATTGGTTCAAATGTGCATAATGATGACTGTATGAATCAGGAATTTGTGTCACTACAAATTAGTGATGTGGAAGAGCTAGAAATTTTTTGAGATCTGATTATCCCAAAAGATGTTGATGTGACATAGTTTTTTAGACTTATGTGAGAAGAATTCAGATGGTGGATTTTCAGTACAGCTGGGAGATCATTTTACAATACATGATAGTGAGCTAAATAGTGAGAAAATTTGAATACACTTTGTATGATGAAGATGGAAAAGATTTATCACATGATAATGGAAATTATGAACTGCAGAATGGTAAAAGGAGCATGGGTCGAGCTTAACACAATGTTATTCTAAAAGTTTTCAATGATAGTGGATATAATAGGGAAAATTGTATGAATATTTTAAAATGGAACTTGATGAACCCAAAACAAAATAAGGTATATGACAGGGGAAAATAGGGGCCTTTTTTTTGGTGGCCTTGAGGCATTAGTTGTGGTGTTATTTTTCAAATCATACCAATTCAAAGCAAAGATGAAACTGGACTTTGATGCCCAATGGACAAGGCATTTGATCTGCTCCCCAGGGATCTAAATTCTTGCTATGCTAACAAGGGGCATACATCCCCAGATGGAGCCACTATTGGAACCTCCAAATTTTGGAAAAACTTGAGGTGCCAATAATGAAAAAAATGATTTCAACACTCATAAATGCATTTATTCAATTTGTCTTAGGAGCCTACTTTGAAAAATCATAAAATGAAGTGGGTGTAATTTCATGGAAAATCACTTTGCATGTTCATCTACCATATGTGAGTGTGAACACTTGATTCTAGGTTGTTCGAGTTAGTTTTGACAAGGTTTCAAAATATCATGTTGAAGGGTTCTAGGGAAATTTTGTTGTCTACACACAATAAAGTCTATTAAAGAGACCAACTTTGGAAGCGAACATTTATCAATTGAAAGATTGTCAGAAAAAACCAGTTCAAATGTCAGATTCTTCCTACCTCAAGATACCTTCATGCCTATTTTAAGAGCCTTAGTACCTCATTTGGTATTTTTTCAAAATAAAAACTAAACAGACTTTGCATAGTTTTTTTTTATTGCATTTCCAAAAGAGGTCATAGATGACACTTTGACATTCAATACTTTGTGAAGGAGATGGATTAATAGAAACCCATTTTTACACAAATGTTCATTTGACCTAAATGAAATAATCTCCAGAGTTATAGCTTCAGAGGAGGAGATTTAACATTTTTCCAGGAAGGCAAGTTGGCATGCTTTAGATAGTTTTCACAAGTGCAATTTTAGAAAAGGTTGATTGGGCTATTTTGAAAATCAATATCTTTCAAATGTGATGACTTCATGCCAATATGTTTGAAAACCATTCTTCCCTATCATAATTCAACATGTTGGTGCATTTTTATGGCTCCAGGAGAAGTTTTGATCAGTTTTCTAATACAATTTAGGAGGTTTCCTAGCTTGTTTGGATAACAGTGCAAAATGTCAAAAAATGTAGAAGACTAGACTACAGTGAGTCAAGAAATATGAATTATCAATATATCATTAACACTGATAGGTACCACTCATCCAAATCATAGGGAAGCATCTCCATACCAATCATCACCTTTGTTTGTTTGAGGGTACTAGTTTCCAAAAGAAAAGTACGAAAGAGAACATGCTCTAGCAAACTAAATGGCCCACATTCACCTCCTAAAAGTTTCCCATATTCACTCCTTTATATATGTATAGGCATCAATTTTCACCCCTTATGAAAATTCCCCTTTTACACTTCCTCACCTTAGAAAATGAAATCGGAGGGAAAAATTGTACATCAACCCACTACCTTCGTTCCACTTGGCATCTATCTTTTGCATCAATAGGAGAATAATTGTCGAGGATGCCCACGCTGCATGTAGATGTCAGTGTGGCATGCTTATATCCCTAATAGATTCCTACATCTAAAGTAGGCTGAGGCATTACCCTTCCCATTCGGGTTAGTTTGTAACACCCCTCTTTGACCAATCGACCTGAATATGACAATTTTTCTCATTCCAACTTCAAAAAAACTCTTCATGCATTTCATCCCTCTACACAATATTCTAAGCATTCAACTACTATTCTACACACTCTTTTATCATTTCCAAGCATTCTCTTAGCATCCATCACTCTCAAGCAACACTTTGGCACTCCATAGTAGCAACAAAAAAACTCCATCAACTCCATAGAGCAAGTGTGGAACAACACCATTGCAGCAAGGGCTTGAGTCCTCTCTTTTTCTCCCCCATTGGCTAGTGAGCTCTTGGTGGAGGTGGTAATAATTTTCATTCAGGTCTCCTCTACAATTTGGTTGATTAGCACATTAGTGTTTTGTAGTGTTTATTGTGTTCTTTACATTCATTTCTTCCTTTATTATAATTTTCTTCATTGTTGCTATCTTGGCTATCCGTGGAGGTGGAAACACCAAAGAGAGGGTTTGATTGATATATCTACCCCTATACAACCACCCAAAAATTTTCCTCTTTCTTGTGTGTAGGTGGATGTGCATTTGGAGCTAGTTGGCGAATAGGCTCTTTCGTGAGATCATCTTTGTCACCCTAGCTTTAATATATCTACTTTATCATATTCGCTTTTATATCTCTTACATTATAGTTCTATTTTGTTCCCTTAGAAACCATTAGCTAGGCTATTAGCTCATTTTCTTTCATTTACCACTATATTTGTGGTCCTCTGGTCGTACATATGCTAGTGCACTTGAGAGACGCTAGCACACCATGCTATTATCCCAAAACCATGCTTCCATCCTCGAGAAAAGAGCTACCTAAGGCACAGTGTTGGACCTAATAATCATCTTGCTTAGCCCCATTCTAAGTTTTGAGTTTATAGAGTGATTGAATGGCTTCATATTCCTCATCATTCTTGACCCTCATTTAAAGACACCCCTTTAGAGTGAGGTAAGTTAGGGTAGCGTTCAACTCTTGGCTCTCTGTGACCTAGGGTCTTGAACATAGTTGGTTCCCCTCTCTTACATTTTTGTTGAACCCAACGTGAACCATTTTGGTTTCATTTTGTGATATTGAAGGCTTCTTTCCTGTATCCTAGGAGTGTTGTAGGTGTGAGTGTTGTGAGGCTTTTTCCTTGCAACCCATCCTGCGACCCCTAGTACAGGCGTAGTCAGGAGGTTCTGAAAGTGTTATGTAATGAAACCTTAATTGGGTCACTGTCCTACCTTGCAACCTTTGGAGGGTCCTGAGAGAGTGTCGTTCATTGCATGTGATAGCCTCTTTTTTGCATCAACCTATCCCATTTACGTAGCCTATGATTAGTGGTACTAGTATAACCTTCACTTCACAGGACCTACTAATGGGTTTTAATACGAAACCATCTTCTCTCCACATCCCTGCACGAATCAATGGAAAAATTGTAGTGGGTGTTCTCTTTGATTTTATGTCTCAAGTAAACATCACAATTGAGGAGATCATGCTAATCAATTTTTTACACAAAGATGGGTATGATGCACCCTTAAGCAATATCTACATGAATGACAGACTTTTTGTTCCCCCCTTTGGGTAGTATTGTCTTGTCAGTTTTAGTTGGACCTAAATTCATGAAGCTCCTATTTGACATAATCCCTGGGTCTAAAATATTTAAAATAAAGCCAGGTATCCCTTGGTCAGTAGCTATGAATGTGGTTCCTTCTATCGTACATAAATGTTTAAAATTTATCCACGAGGGTTCCATGCATGCGATTCATGGCACCAGTTATAAAGCACCAGTTTCTCATGGTAGCTACTCCTTGGATTACTCTTGGCCTACACCTATTGGTCCTCTTCTACCAAGGACAGACCTTTTGTACCAAGCATATCAAAATTATAAGAAAGGGCATCTGAGGTAAAAGGTGAGATATCCTCTATCACCTTATGTTATTTCACATAAGGCTTGCCTAAGAGCTGATAGTGATTCCACCAAGGCACATATAAGGGAAGAAGAGAAGTCACGGGATCCTCCTTTTTCCTATTTCACTATTCAGCTTGACGCTTCCTCTCGTCCCACTATGGTTCCATCAGATTCTATTCCGCATTTATGAGAAAATCCTATGGTGCCTGCATGGTGAAAGCCCAACAGTCCCATGTTTGAGCTTCTTGTTTTTCCCATAGAGCCTACGCCTGTTCGGTATAATAGGATGAAAGGTTCCCATAGGGAATCCTCTATGTCTTGACCTATGTGGCCTCCTACAAGTCCTACTCCCAAAGTAGTAAATGGGAAGATGTCTGCTATTGAGGCACTTGAGTTGACTCGCCCCGCTACTACTCAACTTATTCCTCCTACTCCCATTTAGAAGCCTATTCGTTTGCCAAAAACATTTGTAGTGGACACTCCCATGGCCAAGCAAGAGCCTTCTCTTCCTTCCCAACCTTTAGCCTCTAGTTCAAAGAGTCACAAAAACCACCTTGTGTGCGAGTGCAAGTGTCAGAGAAAGGCTCTAATGGCTTAGCAAGCCACCTTATAGAGGAAGGAAGAGGAGATGAATACCCCTATATTATGGCCTCCTGCAACATCCTTCTCTCTCCTCCCCTCTGCTACCATTCAAACTAGCTCCAAATTACTTTCGAATTCTGCTATGAGTACGAATCTTCCTAACCCTAAAATAGTGTAGGTGTCCATCACTCCTTTAGTGGAGTCACCTCTGTTAATGCCCCTTCCAGATTTCTTGCCTTTCCTGAAATCCATAGATATGATAAAAACTTCAGTTGTATCTATTGTAGTTTTCTATTCCTCATCTTCCTCCACACCTCTTGGCTCATCTATGAGGATTTCACATCCCCTAATGGAACATAAGGTAGATAGTGGTCCCTACAACAATGGAGGACATAAGAGGATCCCACCTTCTCTGAAGATGGTCCTGTGCTGACTTGTTCTATCCTAATGATGGAACTAGTCCTAGCATCCTCTGAGTTTGTCAACACTCCTGAATCACTTTGTGAGCCTAGTGGTGAATCTAGGGTGCAACCTTCTCTGTGCATTGAGGTAAAGCATGGCACTCCTGTAAAGTGCATGTTTAGCTCTCTAGATGAAGTTTCAGCCCTGTCAGCAATCTTTGCAAAATTGCTGACCTTAGCTCCATAAGAGATTAGTGGAGAGGACCTTGCAGGTCCCTCTTCCTAAACCCTTGTTTTGGGTGGGTTGGAAACTCCTCCTCTTAAAATTCCACCACTATAGGCTCATCCTCCTTCCCCCTATGATGATCTAGAGTGGGGAGTTGATGACCTCTTAGTTGATTAGTGTTAGGAGGAGGCCCCTTTTTTATCTTTAGAATAGATGTGTGTGTGTTGTGATGTCTTCCAATGTGATCATTCTACATGTTCCTAGATGACCCTTGCCACCCTTGTTGGTGCTTGGATATAGCTGTGGTTTTTGTATCATAAACATTCTTCTATCTGATTCATTATTCTTCCTTGTTTGTGATTGATTTTTTGAAAATTGGGGATGATGCAAAGCATTGGGGGAATTTAGGCTTCCCTTCCATGTTGACCCAATTTTTTATTTTTTCTTTGTCTTCTTGTGCATTCTTCACATGTTCTAATATAATAGGGGGTTGATGATAGTTCATTTTATATACTATTATTATACATATATATATATATATGAGCAGTTCTGACCTCGAAATATTAGGCTATCCTTGTGCCCTCTCTTCTTGATGCTTTTTCTTTTGCTTTTCCTTTATGTTTCTCTCTTCTTTGCTTGAGTTTTCCCTTTCATGTGTGACAACACCATTTCTATAACATTTTAATTTTCAGAAAAATGCATTCATTTCTAGTGAATCTTTTCTCGAGAATCTTCACAGACTTCTTTTCAAAAGTTGCATTCTCAACTTGAAACCCTAATGGAATGTGTTTCCTTCGTCATGGATTCATAGAGAAAGAGCTTGAGAACCTTCCTCTGAGGTGGGAGCAGCTTCGACCTTACCCTCACATGGGGGCATCATCTTCCTCTCAAATTCCTTGATGAAGTGAACATCTTTCAAAAGTATTCCTTGATAATGAATCGATTCGAGAAATAAACATCTCTTTAATACTTTCGAACAACACATCCGCTAAGTGGACCCCTTCTTTACACCAGGTTCCCAAGGGATCCCTTAAAAATATTTCCAATTTTTTGATTGTCTACATGATCGTCTGCTTACTTACCTATGTGGTTGCTTTCTAACATGTTATATCCGTGGATAAACATGTCACTTTATGGGTGTGCTTGTGAAGTTGCTTTCCAACTCTATGGATTTCCCTTCCTTGGGTTTCCTCCATTTGAGAGATCTTGGGGGGATACCTCCCTACAAGTCTACAGGTCTATAGAGCACTTCTTCTAAGCTTCCTCGATGTGAGAGATCTTGGGGGTCACTCCCCTATAGGTCTGTGGGTCTGTAGGGTGATTTCCTTTGGTTTCCTCCATGTGAGAGATCTTACAGAATACCCTCCCTATAGGCCTACAGGTCTGTAGGGAACTTTCTTGGGTTCCTCCATGTGAGAGACCTTGGGATATGCTTCCCTATAGGCTTGTGAGTCTATATGGTACTTTATCAGCTTCCTCCATGTGAGAGATCTTGGGGGATGCTTCCTTGCAGGCCTATTGGTTTGTAAGGCACTTTTTTGGGTATCCTTCATGTGAAAGATCTTGGAAGACACCTTCCTTGCAGGTCTACTAGCCTAGGAGGTTCTTTCTTGGGGCTTCCTTCATGTGAGAGATCTTGGGGGTCACCTCCTTGCAGGTCCACAGGATTGTAAGATGCTTTCATTCTATAGCTTAATATTTCTACGGGGCTATCAAGTCCTTTACTTTCCTTATGCTCTTGAGTTTTCCAGATTGTGGTTTGCTTCCTCGATGGTTTACGTATACATTTCTAACATTACTCCTTTCTCGATCTACTTTACCAAAGCACTCATCAATATTCGTGCTTGCTAAAGTGGGGGAAAAATGTATAAGAGTGAATTTATACCCATTATTCAAATTCCCCTTTTAAACTTCCTCACCTTAGAAAACCAAATCTAAAGGTGAAATTAAACATCAGCCCATTGCCTTTGTTCCACTTGGAATCTATCTTTTACGTTAGTAGAAGAATAACTATCAATGACACTTGTGTGGTGTGGAAACATTCACATGACATGCTTGCATCTCTGATGGATTCCCACGTCTGAAGCTGACAGAAGAATTACACTTCCCATTGGAATCATTTTTTAATTCCCCTCTTCGACCAACCGATCCGAATATGGCCATTTTTCTCATCCCATCTTCAAAAACACCACTCCTTCATGTATTTCACCTCTCTTCACAATTTTCTAAGTATTAAACTGATCTAAGTCTACACACTCTTTAGCATTTCCAAGCATTCTCTTAGCATCCATAACTCTCAAGCAACACTTTGTCACTCCATAGCAACAACAACAAAACTCCATGAAAACTGAAGAGAAAGTGTGGAACAATACCATTGTAGTAGGGGCTTGAGTCCTCTCTTTTTCTCCCCATTAGCTAGTGAGCTCTTGGTGGAGGTGATAAGTATTTTCACTCATCTCCTCTATGATTTGGTTAAGTAGCACATTACTATTTTATAGTGTTTATTGTGTTTTTTACTTTATTTTCTTCCTTTATCATAATTTTCTCCATTGTTGCTATCTTGGTTGTCTGTGGAGGTGAAAACACCAAAGCGGTGGTCTGACCAATGTAGATTCCTATACAACCCCCAATAATTTTCCTCTTTTGTGTGTGTAGGTGGACATGCATTTGGAGCTAGTTGGAAAATAGGCTCTTTTTTGAGATCATCTTTGCAACCCTAGCTTTAATATATCTACTTTATCATATTCCCTTGTATATCTCTCACTTTATAGTTTTGTTTAATTCCCTTAGAAACCATTAGCTAGGCTATCAACTCATTTTCTAGTAGTTCCCATTATAATTTTGGTCCTCTGGTCGTACGAACGCCAACACACTTGAGAGATGCCAATGTGTCAAGTTGTCATCTCGAAATGATACTTTCATCCGCAGGCAGAGAGCTACCTAAGGCATAGTTTTGAACCCGAAAACAAGCTCACTTAGCCCAATTTTGAGTTTCGAGTCTATAGAGTGATTAAAGGGCCTCATAGTCCTCATCATTCTCATCCCTTATTTCAAGACAACCCTTTAGAGTGAGCTATGTTAGGGCTACCTTCCTCTATTGGATCTATGTGAGAATGTGGTCAGTCCCGCTCTCTTATAATATACACTCCACAAAGGGTTAGTCTTCATCAAGAGAATCACTACACAATATCCCCACTTGCTCTGCAAGAGATCCAATAATACATACATGGAAATTCATCACTTCTATGGAACATAGCATAATAAAACTAGGAAAGGGTTGTAGTGTAGAAAATTGGACACTTTTGGAAAAAGAGACAATTTCATGCTTAATTTGGACCTACTTTTGAGTACCCTTGCATTAATCATTCTTTGAAACAGTATTTATAGGCCCCTAAGACCCATTATTTTTTGTCTAGAGGCCCATTACGGTTAAAAATCATAAAAATTCCAACAAATAATACTTAATTTATTCATAAATAAAAAACCCACCTCCAAAAACCACAAGTGGGACCCATTCGCCACCTTGGGAGAATGAGTCTCTTTTGGAAAAAAATCAATTTTGAGTGGGAATTTCACTGACTTAATTCAGTTTTTCAATGGATGTCGGCCTCTTAGGTCTTAATAATGGGAAAATTATGTATTGATGCCTATAAATACACATTTTAGTTCATTTTTCACATCTCGTAGTCATTTTTACAAAGCAAATTCAAAATTCAAGTGTTGAGAATATTCCACAAGAAGTTTCATTAGCATTTCTACAACAAATTTGAATGAAAGAGTTGATCATGGATTCCTATGGAGAATAATGGAGAAATCTAGGTTGAGGAGATGCAACTAGCCATCAAATCACACCTTATTACTTGTTTTCAAAGTGATTCCATCTTCCATTTTCTCTCTATCTTCAGATTTAAGATTTTCATGTAATTTACATTCATTTGAAATGTTGTAGGGTTTCTTGGATTAAGTCCTACATCATTCAAATTACATTTAATTATCTTATTCTAGCACTTTAGAATAGGGTTTTATCATACTTTAGATTTTCCTAGTCTTAAACACACTTAGGGCTAGGTTTTTATGCATATCTTATCTATTCAAGGTTTAATTAACCAATTATGGGTTTGACCAAGGCAAACCCCCCATTAGAAAACAAATTTAAAGCTATTTTGTAGGTCTTTTCAAAGATTCAGGTCCAAGTTTCCATCAAGAACTATTATACAAGTGACAAAGTGTAGATCTGAAACTTGAATTTCTAGGAATCAAGAAAAGGATTGATTCACCATGGATGGAGAATGAGTCCTGATAGTGGTTCTTGTCCGAATAGAGTGTAGATTCCAGTACCCTTTTGGCAGAAACACGATTCTGGGCAGAAACCCTGATCTAGGACTAATTCGCCCAAGGTGGCGAATGAGTTCCAGTTATTCAAAAAGTCAACATTTCTAGTTTATTAGAGCATTCTCCACTCTCCATCAGGTTTATAGGTGCACACGTTCAAAATTGTAACTTTCTATTTGGTTCTATTTGCATTTTTATTCATCTTCTTAGGTCTTTTGCAAACAACACTGTGTTTTCAAACACTTCATATTTCTTAGGTTTTGCATAAATAATCAATCCATTTTATTATTCCATTGCATTTAGGCATACTTTCATTGTACTTGCATTAGTTTGAGTGAACCAAATATATTTTTTGTGCGATCTATCCCTCTCCTTTAGGTGAAAAACCCTAATTGAGCAAGAGAGCTATACCATCCTAAACCACAAAAATCTACAGTTCATTTTGGTGAAAGTACATATTGAATATTTTATTTCTAATTTCCATTGCATTTGCATCCTAGGAATTACCTTGCATCACTATTCTATTAGGTTTTCTAATTGGTTTTGCATCCTAGGGTTTATAAAATTGCATTAGTGAAACTATCATATAGAGGTCATTAATGCATTTCATTCTTTCAAATAATCATCAAATTCTACATTTTCATTACTTCCTTGCATTGTGTAGACTTGAAAATATAGAAAAAAATCAAAAACATTAGAAAAATCTTCAAAATACCCCTCTTAGGACTCATTCGCCACCCTGGGCGAATCAGTCCCAATCCACATTCTGCATCACTATTTTTAGCATTTAGTTATCTATTTTTAAGTTTTTGTTTTGAGTAGTTACTTTTTTGTTTCTATTTGGTTATTTCCTGTTCTATTTAAATAATTTGCAGTAGCATCAATTCCTTTCACGGCATTCATAAATAGCATTATATTTTCACAAGTTTCATTTTCAGCATTAGTTCCTAGTCCTTTTAGATTAGATTCAATAGTAAATGAAAATAAAAAACCACAATAATCTACGGTTCAAGGGGTAAGGGCTAAATCCTAAATGGAACTTCACTTCTCCTTGGCTCAATCTTCCCCATCCCTTGCCATATCATCAAGTTCAAAGAGAAGTTCTAATGTCACTCAATCCTAAACTATTCTAAAGCATGTGATTCAATTCTACTAAAGCTCTTGATCAGAAGTTTTCACTCAACCACAGTGTGTTTATGGGATATACAATTATTTAATCAGATGTAATCAAGGTTCCTAGAGGGCATTATGAGTTTGGTGCATACTTCTTGGATCCAAAGATGATACTGGATGGGAAAATACTAATTTGACTAAGAATTAAACACTAAAAATAAGTGCACAACTAATGAATAGCCACATTTTTTAGGATGTTCAACTCTGACTAAAAGTGAAAAGATTTTAGAAGTCGAGTCCAGACTTTGAGTACTTCAACTACACTAGTGCATTCATCTATGTACCCCTCCTTTATTGTGAAACCCATAATGAAGAACCATTTTGAAATGTTGTGACATATTGTAAAAATGTGAAGTCTTGGTTGTGCAAAGCATGAAGATACTCATGAATTTACGATGTTGTGGAGGAAGAGAAGTACAAGAAAGAACTAAAATCTAGGTTTGCAAGACTATACTAGGAAGATATAATTGGAACTAATGTGGAGAGAATTATGAAAGGCCAACCCCTAAGGACTATAGTATGTTGAATTACATATCTAGCAAGGAGACCATGAAATCTAGAAAATTCTCTCATGGAAGAGCTTAGAAAGAAGAAAAATACTGAGTATAATATGAAAGATACATTCCTAGAACTATATAAAGAAGAAAAAAACAAATTTATTGGCTTTAGATGAGTGCCCAAGACCTATGACAATAAGAATCCAATTGTTCTGATGGAACTGTCTGCGGTACCAAAGAGATATATACTCTATTAGAGAGAGGGCCTTACCAATAGGTCACAATTTATTTTCTCAATCAAGAATAGATGGAAAGAACCCAGTATGAAATATGTTAGATGGAGGATCAGATAGAAGAAAACCCACATAAGGAGTTGTCAATACAATCATGATTGTGAGTATTTAGAATGTAGAGTAATATGGTGGAAGGAAATGTACAATTTTAAAAGAAAATGAGAGGAAATATAGGTTAGATAAGAGGATCGAGTGTAAGGCATAGAAGATGTAATAGAGGTACCAGCCATCAACGAAGATAAAATTCCAATTGAGAACAAGATTACAAGCAATTAAATGACCAATATTGCATCCCTGTAAAGGAACTAAAGCTCATGTGTGGGATGGTGAGCTCTTCCTACATCCCTAAGAAGTAAATTCTGAAGATGTGTGGGTGAGTAGTGAGTCTTCTCACATCCTCACAAGAGGAGTCAAAATTGTGCACGGTGTTGTGGGAGATCTCTTAATATTCCCCACATTATCGGAACAGGTTTCAAATCTATAAGTGGGTATGCAGTAAAATGAAATGTTTGTAGTGGATGCAGTGAACATGAAACAAAATAAGAGGCATTAATAATTTTTACACGAGATAAAAAATAAAATGGTTTATATTTGGATGGGGAAAATATGATTAAATCATAAAATGACTTATTATGGTAAATTTTTATCCACGGAAAGAGAAAAACTAATGTGAAAATTATGGGGGTGTAATTATTTGAGTGGATATGCATTGAAAGGTAAAAATATAAATTTTGTAAACATGGGATGGGTGATTATTTCAATGAACACACATAGGTAAAATACAAAAGTGAAATATTCTCACCAAGAGTAAATATAACGAGAAATTGTTGGCAAAAGAATTAAGACTAAAGTATTGTCAAATACTTTATTTTTTCACAGAGACACAAAGATGGAGATTAAAGTTAAAATATTTTATTTTGTCGAAGATAATGAATTGAAAGAAAAGTTTCACCAAAAAGATATGCTGAAGGGTCATAACCCTTGGAAATGAAACTTTTATATGTAAGATGAAATCATATCATCAAGCATTAGAAGTAGGAGTAGGTTAGAAAAATCACCAGTAGTAGATAGGATAATCCATTTTCATGTTTCAAAGACTTTTGCATTTAATGTATATATTTTGAAGAAATATAATGGAGAACATTGTTCTTAAATGGCGATCTATTTTTAGTGTTCAACTATTGTGTTAATTTTCAAGCTTATATGTTGTTCTATTGTCTCCAAAGTGGTTCTCTTAATTTATTGAAATTCATGCATTTTTTTAGGACACATTTGTTGTTGCTGTGTGATTTTCCTAATTGGGTTCTAGTTGGAGTGAATTAAAGATCCTTTCAAGTAATTCATTTTAACTGGTTCCTGCCAAGGATTAAAATCATTTTAAAGTTGTTATTATGATTGGTTTCCCTCAAGCTAATAATTAAAAATCTTTTTATGAAATCATAGTAATTTAAGAGGATAACAATAGGATTTATAAAGAAGAGTACTATAGCTAACAAATCTACACGTTTGTACAAGGTGCAAACATCTAAAGTTCCCAACAAGTTAGAGTTAAGCTGGTGAATAGGTTTACCCAACTCACAAATCTGTCTCCATAATCATCATCCACGCTTTGACTCCATTCACCCAAAATATTAGGAACTAGTAAACTTTAGAATAACTTTATACAAACTTTACTCATACATCTGATTCTTCAAATATTTGCGGTAGGAACTAGTTTGTAGCCTTGCATCTACTTCACCCCCACGTGCCATTGTGAGTAGATTTCCTAAGTTAGAGATCATATTGAAGTTTTGAAATCTTCCTTACCACTCAGGTACATCTGCCTAGGTTTAGCAGAACCTAAAGAGCAAGGGGTGAACAATCATACTCACTTCGTTCGTTGGCCAAAAATGTACTAAGAGACTGACACCCTTTTAAGGTTCAAAACCTATATTTTTGGGACATAACAAACATCATGTCAGAGAATGTACTAGATGGCTTACTACCAATCTAAAGTATCAATCATGATATAGATATCATACTAGGAGAAAGTTTTCCAAACAAAGTAGAACATAGAATGATACCGATAGAGAATGAAGAGTTGACCCAATAGATATAAGAGTTGTTGATGAAAGGACTAATTAGAGAAAGTTTGAACCCATGTGCGGTACCTACTGTACTAGCACCAAGGAGAGATGGAGATTGGAGAATGTGTATAGATTCAAGAGCAATCAATAAGATCACTATCAAGTATAGATTTCCATTACCAATGATGGATGACATTATCAACTCTTTGAGCAAAGAAAATTATTTTATGAACATTGACCTCAAGAGTGGGTATCATTAGATCAAGATCAGAGAAAGAGATGAATGAAAGAATATATTTAAGACTAATGAAGGATTGTATGAGTGGTTAGTGATGCCTTTTGAATTTACCAATGCATCAAGGGATTTCATGATATTGATGAATGGGGTATTGAAGAAATTGTTGGGTAAGTTTGTCATTATTTACTTGGATGATATTCTGATTTTTTAGTAAGGCTAGAGAGAAACATTTGTGGCACATCCAACAAGTATTGCAGAGGTTGAGAAAAGAGAAGTTGTTGATCAATTACAAGAAGTGTAGTATCATGAAGAAATAATTGGTATATCTAGGATTTTTTATTTCTACTTAAGGATTGAAGATGGATCTAGAGAAAGTGAAAGAAATTTTAGATTGACCTACAATGGAAAACATTGGAGAAGTAAGATCGTTTCATGGATTAGCTAGTTTCTATCAAAAGTTCATCAAAATTTTCAATAGTATTTGTAACCCCATGACAGAGACAATGAGTGGAGATAAGAAGGATTCTAAGTGGACATCTGAAGCACAAAAGAGTTTTGAGCTATTAAAGCAAAAGGTTATAGAGTAGCCAATATTATCATTACTAGATTTTGACAAGGTATTTCAAGTTGATTGTGATACAAGTGGAAATTAAATTGGAGAAGTGTTAGGTCAAGAAGGAATACCTATAGCCTATTTCAATGAGAAGTTGAATTATTCCAAAAAAAGATACAGGTATGTGTAGGATCATGATGGGCCAAAAAGTGGTGATATGCTAGGTATGTGGTTGACGAATTTTTTTTACCCAAAATTGATGAAAAAAAGGGTTTTTAAAGGAGATTCTCATATTTCCACCAATATAAATGCTTTACTTTGAATTTAATAAATAATTATTATTCATTTTCTATTTGAATTATGACTAAAGTCTTGATTGATAGGCTGATTGAAAAACATCTATAGCTTTCAAATGGTATCACATTTTTGAATCAAACATGCATCACATTCTATGCTTTGCATACTATAGGATTAAAAAAAATTGAATTTCATGAAGTTTCACCAAGTTAGAATTGGACATACAAGTTTTTATATTTTTAAAAAGTTTTAATAAAAAAAATTATAATTAATTATTTACTTGGAAAAATTTACAAAAAATATGCATCACATCACGGACATGACTCCTCTACTTATATCTAAAATCTTATTAAAAAATATTATAATTTTATTGTGGTTAGGGTGGTTAGACAGACACCTACTTCCTATTTTTTCCCTAAAATTTAAGTACTACTGCATTGAAATTTCAAATTTTCACCAAATAGATATTTAAAAAATAAACCTAGTAGTTTAGAAACTACATTCAATTTGCTACTGATTCTATTCTTACATATTTTTGAAATAATATAGATAACTTATGCAATTTTTTACATCAAGTTGTCTAACTCTATTTTTTTTCTATATTTTTTCCACTTAAGGGCCTATTTTTCAATGATGATCCTGCACATACCCATACTCAGTTTATGATCAAGAATTTCATGCCATAATTCAAGCTTTGAAGAAGTGGAGACATTATTTATTGCCCAAGGAATTTTTATTATATATAGATCCTCAAGCTTTGTAGTATTTGAGCAGTCAAGGAAAGTTGAATTAGAGACATATGAAATGGGTTGATTTCTTGTAGTGTTATACATTTTTGTTGAAGCATACGAGTGGCAAGTCAAGAAAAGTTATAGATGCATTGAGTAGAAGGAGGAATTCATTCTCGATAATATAAGAAACATTTATAAGGTGTTGTACCCTTTACATAAAAATCCCATAGGGAACAAAAGGAACCAAGTTCATCAAAACATCATAAAAACTATCCAAAAAACAATGGAAACAAGACACATACATTGCACACTAGCAACAAAAACCCTGCACAACACATACTCGACAACTAACTATCCACACTTTCCAATTTCTCAACGAGGAGGTTTAAAATACCATCCCCAATCTAGTTGATAAATTTACCTATAATATTCTTATCTACTTCCTCATTGATGACATCTGAAAGTGTGATGAAATATCTATGAATCATTTTGTTCTAGTTTAATAACGCGCTCCTACATCATGTCAAAATCCTCGTGCTTTCCTTTCTTGCTTTGGGTCACCTCTTCCTCACCAACCCTGGGATCTAAGGAGTGGGTGGAGTTATCCTTAATAATATTGTTCATGTCTGAAAAATAACTAGGGCCTTCCATGAAGCCTTCTTCCATCTCTTAAACAATGACTTTTTTGCCTTCAGTTCTTTTGCTAGTCTGCTTCAAATCACTAGAAATGTCATCCCCTAGAGCCCCTCTTTTTTTATTCTCAAGTCTATGGAACCTCATCACACTATTTTGTTCTATCCACACATTAAAGCTCATGGGAAACATGGTGTCACCCTTAGAGTCTCTTTCCTTAGCACTTTTTCCTTCACTGTTAGTGGCCAGCAAGTCCACCTGGCACGAAGATTCTTTTTTGCTCTTCTTAGTAGTGGGTTTTCTTTCTTTCTTGATGGGATTTTTTTTAGCTCACATAAACTAGACACAACCTTGGATTGGTCAAACCTGAATTCTCCTTTCTTATTTTTTAATGAGGGTTTAGACTTAGGCCCAACACTAGGTTCATTTTTAGGCATGATGGTTTTCCTCTTAGGACCCTCCAAAGCAGCAGGGGAAGTATTATCAGGGGCAATTTCAAGAGGTTACAGTTCCTCCACATGCATAGCTAAGATAGGTTTAGGAGGGAATAAGGCCAAATGGAAGTGATAGAGCCTAAGGATTAGGCCCTGATGTAGTGGAAAGGGAGGCAAAATATCAGGATTGAGAGTGATAGACTAGATCAGGTAGAAGGAGGAATTTGTTGACAAAGATGAGAGTGATATTATTGGGGTTTGAGGAGTTGAAGCATATATATGAAGATGGATGTAGATTTTGGTGAAACATGGAGAGCATGTAAGAACTAGTAGTGACATACTGGAGCCAATGGTTCGATTACTTCATTCAAGAATGTATGTTATTCAAAGAAAATCAGTTGTGTATATTGAGGAATTCAATGAGGGAAATTTTGATCAAAGAAAAGAATTATGGAGGTTTAGTAGGATATTTCAAAGTGGATAAGATAGTAGATTTGGTGAGTGAACATTATTTTTGGTAGAAGATATATCAATATGTAGGGAAATATGTTTAAACTTGTAGAATTTCTTAAGTTGCAAAAGGGAGTAGTTAGAATATTGGATTGTATAGGCCTTCAAGAGTATTAGAGAGACAATGGGAATATTTGAGCATGAATTTCATATTGGGATCAATGAGAACATGGATAAGTTATGATTCTATTATGGTAGTAGTTGAATTTTTTTTCTAAAAATGACACATTTTATTCCTTGTAAGAAGAATAATGATGTTGTACATGTGGATGACTTATTTTTCAAGGAGATTGTGAGATTGCATGGATTAGTTAAGAGTATTATTTCAGGGTAAAAGTAAAAAGTTGTGCCACACTTTCTAAAGGAAGTGGCCAACACCGATCAAACTTTCAATCACTAAAAAGTGACATATATGTTCTAAATTTTGAAATGATGTAAACTAATAAAATATTTATTTTTTAGTATATTTTATTCTTGTATTTAAAAAAAATTAAAGAATTATTTGAATATGGTTTTTTATAAATTGAAACTATGATTTAGTTGTTGAAAAAATGCTTAACAATGAAGTTACATGATATGTCAATCTTTATATAGATAATCTTATTTTTTATCCTTCAATATTTTTGTGTGTATTTATAACTTGAAACTTTAGTGCATAGATATATTTTTTTCCCAATTTTGATAAATATATATTTTTAAATAAATATTAAAATGTGTGTGTACTTAAACATATTTGTTTCCATTCAATATCAACTTTCATATTATCTATTTATCTAAAATGAAAATAAAATTATACCATCTTGATATAGATTTTTTTATGTAGTGCATCATATTTTTTCAAAAAATTTAAATAAGTTTTACTATTTTTCCTTGACATTGTAATCAACCTAATATTTTGTGTTGATAACCTACCTTTGGTAAAAATAAAAAGGAAAATATAAATAATAATTAAATTATTAAAATATATATTTGAAAACTAGACTTATGAATCTATTTTATTTGGTGAATTGGCCTTAAAGTGGTGGTATATATGCATTTATCCAATAATTTTAGTTGGAATTTTTTTGGACATATCTAACTTAGCTAGAATGAATCTTATAAGATCATATGTTTAACCAAAATTGATTTTCAGTTAGAAATACTTAAGTTCACTTATGTTGATAAGTTGGTTGAAAGTGCAAAGTAACTTTATAATTTTAACTTCCAAATAGAGACTCTAAATTCATTGGATTCTATTAGAGG
The DNA here is from genome assembly GCA_007258455.2 of Sequoia sempervirens. Classification (NCBI taxonomy): domain Eukaryota; kingdom Viridiplantae; phylum Streptophyta; class Pinopsida; order Cupressales; family Cupressaceae; genus Sequoia; species Sequoia sempervirens. The sequence continues at coordinate 501,107,525 of VDFB02281492.1, forward strand.
ACATTATGGAAGAAGATGAAGAAAGATTTGAAGTTTAGTTCAGCATACCACCCATAGATAGATGGGAAAATGGAGGTAATGAATGGAAGTTTGGGTAATTTGTTGAGACGTTTGGTTGGAGATAAGGAAAGAATTTGGGATATATTTTTACCACAGCCATAGTTTGCATACAATAATTTAGTGAACTAGAGCATAGGGAAGATTCCATTTAAGATTGTTACCAAACTAGATCCTAGATGAGTTGCACAGTTAACAAATATTAGCATGGAGAATAAAAGAGGTGTAGAAGTAGAAGAGTTTATAAATTTCATGTAGAATTTGCATAGTCAAGTCCAAAAGCATCCAAAAGATATGAACACTAAGTATAAGGATAAGGAAAATGAGCACTGGAGACATAAGGTATTTTCTATTGGAGATGAAGTAATGGTATATTTGAGGAAGGAGAGATTTCCAATTGGTACATACAATAAGCCAAAAATGAGGAGGTTTGGACCATGTAAGATACTAAGGATGTTTGATTCTAGAAACACATATGAAGTGGAGTTACTAGAGACATTGGGTATATCACCTATTTTTAATATCGCAGATATATATTAGTTCCATGAAGGAAAATCAAGTGGTAGTACTGAGGAAGTGGATTTGAAGGAGCAACTACCACATCAAGAACCAGAGGAGATTGAGTAGATTTTGGATACCAAAACTGGAAGGAGCACTAGGAACAAGCAGTACAAGGAATAACTTATCAAGTGGAAAGGAAAACTAGTGGAGGATTCATCATGGATCTCTCAGAATGAGGCAGATCATCTTGGTTTTCCTCTTATCCCTAAAAAGTGAGGGACTCAATTTTCTTCCAACCCTGGGTGTTTGATGTAGGAGCATCCTTGTTTGTAAAGAAATACTATATCAACCAAAAATAACTTTCTTTTCTTGCATTGCATTCAATATCAGTTTTAGTAGTTCATTCTAAATTCTACCACATCATTGATTCTTAGCTTGTGAAGTAGTATATTGCATCCACACATCAACATCTATCAAATATCTAGATTCACATCATTTGCATTTTTCTACCGAAAGTTATCACTCTCATAACTTCATTGTGTTACGAGCCAAAACATTGAGGCCAACCTAGTCCATATTTCTTAGTGCAAACCTATTCTAGATCACATGGAGCTTAATGGGACACCTTACAAGAATCTTAATTTCATTAGGACCTATCTTGGATATTCACAAGTTACTTCTTTTTGTGTGGAGTTATCTTTCCATAATTTGAGGTTGAACTTCATTTATGATCATTATTCAGGTTATTAACCCTTGTGGCCGACGGGGACGTATATTGGAGCTTGTTAAGAGTATTTATAAGCATTTCTAATAATTTAGAATTCATTCAAATATTAGTAGATTAGAGATAGACTTAGAAGCATTATACATTTACATAAACCCTTCAAGGGCATGTAATAAGGCCTATTGGCCATTTGTGTGGTTGAATGTCCTTCTGGTAGGCCTGTGAGCCTTGGATATTTGTCCTTGTGTTCTATGGTGCATGTAAGATTATCAATTCAATGAAATTTCATGTTTGTATATCAAATTGTTGTGTTATTTCTACTATGTTGACTCATTGTTGTACAATTTAGACTATTCCTTCTGGAACCCTCCTACCATGACTACACTAGATGCCAATTTTTATGTGAGTTTATTCAATGTTTAGGCATGTATATTTTCAATACTAATACTTGTAGGTTTGCAAGTTTAATCAAGCCAAATTGCAATCAAGCCTTGAAGGTGATGTGTATGAATTTAGTCCCTCAAGGATATTGTATCTAAGTGGTAAGTTCGAACAAGTTGATGATTTGACATTCATTTATAATTTATTCTTTATCCCTAAAAATCATAAACTCTCTTTATCATCATTTTTTTCCATAATGGAGGTAGAAATATGATGCAGGTACATCCAAGGGTACCAAGCAATCTTGCACACCTAAAAATAAATTTATTTTATTTTCTTGATTTTCAATATTTTGTTGGTTTTGCAAGATTTTGTCTCATCATTATCTCTTTCTTATGGGACCCCTTTTCATAAAGCATGAATATGCCTTGAAGTTAAATTGCAATGTTGTTGCAAATTGTCAAAATTAAAAATTAATGTTTAGAAGCCAAATTTCCATGTTCAAGACTATGTAAATTGATTTTAATTTATTATTTTTAATTCTTGGGAATACATGAGAGTGGAGAAGTTAAAAATTGTAGGTAGTGCTTGGCGCTTGGGAGTGGAGGTGATGGAATAAGATAGTGGAGGTCATTTTCAGAAAAAAAAATTAAAAATTTGTTGGGAGAAAATTGAAGAGGGGTTGATTGCATGGTTCCCACGCCCAAGAAGGATTAATGAGCATTTTAGATGTTGAATGAAATTTTTGGGGTTAGGGGAAGATAGCCTAAGGTCATAACTGTGAGACCCAATCTTAGTAAAATTTCTATAAATTCCTCATATTAATGAAAATCAATAATTTCAAAATGTTATAAAAATTTGATGAGGCATAGAAAACCCATAAACCTCTTTAAAATAGAAAGAGAAATGAGGGATTAGCAATAGATAGAGTGAGAAAGGTAAAAGTGTAGAGTGCAACATGGAGTTCAAGGAAGAGGTATGGAAAACTTGGTGGGGCTATATGAAGAGGTTTATTGCAGCAAGAAGATGAAGCTATAGGGGGAGTTTGAGTAGAAACAATAAGCTACAGGGAGTGTAGTTTATGTAGATTTGAATCCATAATGTTTTGAAAATTTTATGTAATTGTCTCAAGTGTTTTTCATTTGTTTGGGTTTCATGAGTTTTTCTCTATTGCAACAGAGGTATGTTGCATTAGGATTTTGTGAGTAGTAGTTATCTACTCCATCAAAATACCAACATGATCTTTGAATGATACAAGCCCCTATGTGGCACAACCCTTCCTCTCCATTTGAATGTACACATTATAAATCTAAAGAACTGGAAGAAGATTAAAGAATATTTTTTCATTGATGCATTGAAACCCTACAACTTGACAAGATGCGAAAATTCAATTATCTCTACAATAGAAGAAGATCTGATAGAAAGATCTAAAAGGAAGAAGCCATAGAATGGGGACTTAAGGACTATGAAAATAAATTTTCATTTTAGATCTCTAGTCTAGGGAACCCTAGGTGACCTTGTCCAATAAAATTTACCTCAAATTCATACTTTATGTACCTCTATACTTTCCTTCTTCTTTTCTGAAACTCAAATTTATCTATCAATCTCTAGTTTACCATAATTAATGAGACAATGTTGCTTTTTTATAGTTAACTAGTTGTATCATTGTATTTCATCAAATTTCATTTCCATACAACCCCCAAACTAATTCATATCTAGGGTTGATTTACTCACCTTTCAAGTTTCAAGTCAATCTCATACCCATGCCAATATAATTTCTTATGTTTTGTAAGTGAAAAGTAGCTAATCGTAGTTAAACCCCAAGAATCAATTTTCCTATGAAACACAATGAAAACTAAATTTGATGAATATTATTTAAATTTGCATAGGAAATCATCAAAATTTATTTGTTAATATTTATTTACATGTGCAATGATATTTTTGGTAGTTTTTCTATAAATTTTAAATTATTTCTAACATATTTTCCTTTTACAAACTTATTTCTCCAATAATTGAAAAATACCAATGTTCTTATTGTAGAACATTGACCAAATAATAAATTACTAAAAAAATATTGTCCTTCACAATTCAAGGAATAAATGTGTACTCTTCATCTCATATTTTTAAAGATCATCTAAAATTTCTTGTTTATAGACCTTTTTTAATTTTTTTGGCTCGCCCTTTTTTGTGTGTTTGGTAATTATTGGTTGTGTGAATAAAACTAAATTTTATACTTCAATATTTCTTAATAAATTTATCATTGTATTTTAATTCAAAATATTTAATTCATTTTATCTTTTCTCATAAACTTTCATGATCTTGAGAATTAGAAACACCAACATTTTCCCAAGTTTCTTTATTTTAATACTCCCTTGGATTTCATCACTAAGGTGATGAAATGAACTCCAATGTTTCAATGGACTATATAAACAGTGGGTGGTGAATGCAACTATATTAAAAATTCTAAGGAGAAGGGTTAGTTACCCACCCGATTTAGTGGAAAAATGGATATATGAATATCACTCTTTCTCCAAAAAATCACTCAATAATGTCCTAGGAGTCCCAATTACATTGAATAACAACCTCACAAGGTGAGTCAATTCACAATTAGGAGGACCTAGGAGAGGGGTTCTCTCATCTTTAAAGGGGTTCACCACCAAGTATAAACTTTGAAAAGAAAATATTGGAAAACACAATGTGATATGTAAATGAATGCTAAATGAATTAGAAAGATAAACAAAATGAAATATAAAACTATGAAACTAGAGATGTGCACCTGGGAAGTCTAGAGATGTTGTGAGGATTCTAGAAATGTAAAGAGGATTCCAAATTTTTTTATGGAGGACTAAGACACCTAGGATGGTGTATTAGTACCACTGCTATTTTTCGGGGAAAATGCAGAGTCTTCAGATGTCAGAACCAGATCTAAAGCAATCTCTAAAAAATATTCTTGGGAGGACTAAGATGCCCAAGGTTTTGTATTAGTCTCGTTATAAATTTTTGGAATTTCTGAGTGTGGTCCTAAAGCTCAAGATCCGCACTTCATTCTTCACCAAGTCCTCAGATCTGAACCTGTAAGGAGACCTACAAAAAAGAGGAATTTGGATTGATTTTTTATGGAGGTTTTCCTCAGTCAAACCCCTTGTTTGGTAATTAAACCTTGATGAAAATGCATAGATTAGAAAATGGAAATGTGTGTGTGCCCTAATTTTAAGTGTGTCTAAGATTATGTAAGCTATAATATGAAGAAACCCTATTGAAATGTGTTAGAATAAGATTCCTAAGATGCAAATGTAAATGGCCTATAAAGGATATCTCTAATCACCCTAACAAGTCACAAACATAAAATGTACCTTCCTTAGGCAGAAAATAGAGCAATAATGGAAGATGGAATCAATCAAGAAACAAGTTCTTAGGCTTGGATAAATGGCTAGTTGCATCTCCAACCTAGAATCTCTCATGATCCACAATTGGAATCCATCACTAATCCTTGGTAATGCTAGATCTTGGCTTGAAAATAGACTTGTAAAACCTACAAAAACACAATAAAGGTTGCTCCAAGACTCTAAAACTTCCTTCAACTTTTCTTTACTTATCACTTGTTTTTCAACCTATACTTAGGTGAAAATGGGGTGTGAATCTTAATTTTATAGGAATTCCTAACTAATAACCTAGTTATTAGATCCCAAACGCTGAAAAAAGGTCAAATAAATTCAAATATTTTCATTTCCCACTCTTAATTCTTGAAAATAAAGCCCCTAGGACTAAGACACCCTAGGTGGCATCTTGGTCCCACTAAGTGGTAAAAAGATGCCATGAATGGTGTCTTGGTCCCACAAGGCTTAAAATTTTAGTTCAAAAGGTGGGTTACCAATATTTATTGTTACTTATGGGTTTTGGTACGATTTAAAGTTCCAATATACCTCGGGATGCACAAAAATGGTCTTAGGGGCCCATAATAAGTGACCTAAAGGGAAATTAATGCAAGGGGTGCTAAAAAAGGTCAAAATTAAGTGTGAAAATGTAAAGGTATGCATTTTTCTACAATACACCACCCTATCTTAAATCCATCTTAAAATATTCATTCCCATATCTATTCAAATAAATATTTATATCCTCCACCTCCTATCCCAATCCTTCATCATATGAAAATTTGCAATATACTTCATCTTAATAAAAAAATTATCCAATAAATACACCCTTAGGGATTTTTTCTAGGGACTAATAGAAAAGGATTTCAATCTCTCATACACAACATTTTTTTTGTTTCTTCTCATCACATTATTAATATTTTAGTAGAAGAAAAAATCTCAATATCATGCATTACATCACCTATTAATCTCCCTCAATATCCTCATACCTAAACTCCATTATTCCAATAGAAAATTTGTGAGTTAAATCAAGAATTTCCTATCCTTATCCAAACTCACATCCTGTTATCTATAAAATAAGAATTATGTCAAATAAAAAATCCAAATCATGATGAAAAAAGCTCCAAAAAAAATCAAAATCAACTTACCCATGAATCCCATATAAATTATCATCAAACTCAAGTTATTTGATCTTTGATCATACCCTACCTATAATTATGGCATCAAATATGATCCAAATTTTGATCGAGAACCTATATAGAATCAAGAAACCAAATTTGATCACCTCATCCATCTTTATTCCATCAATGATTGCTAAAATTGAGTTAATCTCATCCTTATTGAAATAAAATCCATTTCCAAACATGAGATACTTTCCTCATTTGGATATATAGCTGATCAAATAAATGACATGGATCACATAAAAAAAATTGATAAATAGGCTACTATGGATCATATAAACATTCACAACCATGAAAATGAGACATTAACAACACCATATCAACTTGGATAATAAAATTCTATCAAAGAAATAATGTTTGGATAAGAGAAAATACTAAACATGGATAGTTCTTAGCGTTAAAAATATGAGTTACCATCATGCTTCAAAAATAAAAATTCCACATCACAGATAGAATCTTTCAAAGAATGTATTATCAGAAAAATTATTAGTCCTATATGTTAAGTGAATTTTATAACTAGTGCACTTTTGCATGAATCTTAGATAAGAAGGTCTTAGCTATTCATCTATAATAAATCTAATGATGTTTGTGGTACCTTGATGATACTACAAAAAACTTCATTCATTAGGATAAGTTTTTTTCCAATGCTCATCTTATCAACATAGTAAACCATCACTCCTAAATATCTAAACATATCAATTGGAAGAAATAAAAATAAAAATGTTTTACGATTCAAATGATCAAAATAAAATATATACAGTTAATGAATCTAAAAATTATAAGGAAATAAATAACTGCCTAAGGATTCAAATATAAAGTGAATTAGTAACTCCAATCACATAAGAATCTTGAATGGGAGAAGTTAAAAACAATCCTCGCATTGGATATAATATATATATATACCTCCTTCAAAATGGTAATCAATCCCACCATAGAAGGCGCAAGAATTTATTTTCCCTAAACACAATCCTAACATAAAATCTAAAATTCATTTCCCACCGTCCCATGTTTTGAAAAAAATATCTTACATAAAAATACCAAATATCCAACCATATCTAGTACCCACCATTATAATCCAACATCTCTTCTTAGATCCAAATTTTCTAACTTGTATTATACCACATCCACTTGTACAAAAAAATTAGTTTAAGGACTCTAATGGGAATCATCACAATGTGTAAATCTGGATAAGGCTAACCCTAGTGTCAATAAGGATCATGACAATGTATCTATGGGTCGTATGCAAGTGTCATGTGAACTTGGCAATATAATTCCTCTATATAAGTCACTATTGAAATATCATGACACAAAAATCTACATCAAGACACTTTAATGAAATATAACATTTATTGATCATTTGGACATAAAATCCATCCAAAAAAATGCGAAGAAATGAAAAAAATAGGAAAAATAAAAAGTGTTAAAGAGAAAATGTTCATCTACTAAAAATAAATTTTGAGGAAACTTGGAGTAGTCACCATGATGAAAATATGGAAAATAGGAATCCTATATGGAAATAAAAAAAATCATGTGAAAAAATTCATCCAATTAAATTTAAACTATAGAATAGGATAAAATTAAGGTAAAAGGCATGAATCAATAAAATTCAAACCCTAGAGCCCTAAACCAAAATTAAAGAAAAAATGAACATAGAAACATAAAATATGAAAGAAATATTATAAATATCTTTATGCCATGGTTGATTAATATCCATTGTCCTTCATCTTTCTTTATATGCTTGATTGCCCTCAAATTTTGAGTATACAACAATAAGCCTAGTGATAATGATAAAAAAATATTGAAAATTTATACTTGTCTCCTTGAATAGCGTGCAATAGTTAGCCTTGAAATGAAAATGATAGGTCTCTTTTATAGAAAACCAAATTTGGATGGAGAGCTAGGATTAAAAGATAATAAGACATGAAAATCAATGGCCAAGATTGCTTGATTTAGAAATGAAATAGGGTTAGGGATAAACTAGGGAAAATAATAGGGTTTGGTTAAGGATGGACAGTTGAGATTAAATTATAAACTAATTCAATCAAGGATGGAAATTAATTGAGATGTGAAGAGATAATAATGGAACAAATAAAGAGGTTGGCATAGAAAAATAGGTTGCTAGAGAAAATTAAATAATTACAAAATTAAATAATATAGGATAGAAAGAGAATAATTAAATAATTTTAAAAAATTATATAATTATAGAGGAAAAGGAAAGTTGAATTTTTAATTAAATAATAATTTAATTTAAAAAGTGGAGAAAAAAGACAAATTAGTCAATAACTAAATAAATATAATTTATTTAATTAATCGAAAGGAGGAAATAAAAGTAAAGAAATGAATTAATTAAATAATTAAAATTATTTAATTATTAGGGAAGAAAAGGAATTGATGAAGAAAAAAGGTGTTCACAAGTGAAGGACAATTTTTAGTGTCTCCATTTCCCCCCTCTTTGATACAATGCAATTTATCGTTTTGTGTCAAAGAAATTAAAAAATATGCCCTAGTTTGCTTGATAAGAAAATGGGGTGGACCTACGGCCCTTCAAATTTTTTTGCGAATTTTTTTTTTTTTTTGAAAACCTATTCTGATAAGCAACTCGGATAGTAGATTATGCATTTACAGAAAAAGATTTGAAATTTGAGCCTTCAAAATGGTTAAATTAGTCTTCAAGACCCACTAGTAAGTGCATATAGTAAAAGCCCTAACCGTAGGGGGGTATAAATAGAAAATTTGTGGTATTTTTTCTCATTTGCACATTTTAACCCTTGGTGAATATAGAGAAGAGAGCTACCTACTGCAGAAATGTCACCAATTCCACACGATGAACATCATAGATTCAGAGTTAGCACCTTCAGACAACTAGATAGCTTTGCAGTCCTGGTATGTACACCCTACCAACTTTATAATTTTATCATTTTTTAGTATTTTTAGGGCTCCAAACATGAGCAAATAGATGCAGTGAACCCCATTCGCCGCATCTGCAATTGTGTTCACCACACGTGGGGTGGTCCATCCCATCCACATGGTGCAACAAAACTATAGATTAGGGTTTGGTGAATGTTGTGTGGTGCAACTATGGAAGTGTGCTGCATTAGCTTCCTACACCACATCCATGGTTGGGAATGATGCAATCATAAACACGAGCTGCATGTGCATGATAGAATGGTGCATGTGCAACTAGGAAATACAACTGATAGGGATTGACTGCAAATGAACTATGTGATGCATATGCTTGGTTGTACGACAAAAGTGTGATAAAAAAATGCACATGTAAAATGTGTAACACATTTTCCTTGTGAAACATGTGTTTTAGTAGTGCGATGCAATTTATTGATTTCAATTTTTCCTTAGTTTAGGATAAAATATCTTTTGTGATTTAGGTCCAATAGGTTTGAATAGGGTTTCTAATTGATGCAATGCTCTCGCTTATTACCATAGGTTAGATTTGACTTGATATACACTCGAGAATGTCATCCATCAACATTCTAACTTTTGGCACTGATGGAACCCCTCAAAATATTTTCCATGGTTCCACCATAAATCCGTGAAATTTTGGCTTCGGTCCTCTTTTTTTATATTTGGATTAGTGTCCCCATCATTGTATTAGGGTTTTTATGTTGTTTAAAACCTTGCAAAAATTGAATACAAGTGTTGCAACCCTTGATCGTTGTATTATTGCAGTGACTTGTATTTTGAGTTTTCGATTGCCTAAGTTATGTTTTATGTTATTGTAAGGCCTCTCTTTGCATGTGACTAATACAATCTTAAAGTGTTATATATTCCTCCTAAATAGATGGTTAGATATATTGCAAGCGATATGAATTGTCTAACAGTAACCTTATAGTTTTACGTTATGTTATATCACTATTATTTTACTTAATGAAGATGTATGTGCATGCGAATTATTGTATGAGATTCGAACTTATAAGATGAATCTGAAATAAGATAATTGTTGTGTCGTATTACATTGGAAGTGTAATTAGCTATGTAAATGATTCATGAATAAAGTTACAAAGATTCGATTTACAATTAATGTTGTTTATTAATATGTCTAACTGTGCTTGATTATGTTGTGCAGGAAATTAAATGAGTCGATGTGGGATTAACATTAAAGGTCGAGAAGATAACGGTGCTAGCATGAGAAGGGATAACCATCAAGTGCAAATCAAAAGACTTCTTGTTGAGGATATAAATTTATCTCCATCCGAGACCTAAAAGCAAGTAGAGTAAATGTATTGGAGGGCTAAGGAATCAAATATGCAAATAGGAGGATGGATAAATATTGGAATCAAATCAGATACATCTTTGGGAAGTTCTAAGTGTAGCCCTATTTGACTTAGAAGGGTTTGAGGTTTTATTATTGATTGGTTGATTATGTTTGAGTAGAATCCAATTGTAGGTCATGTGATGTGAGTTTGGTTGGGGTTGGAACCCTTGGTCAAGATCAAAACTCGTATGGATTCTTTTGTGGGTTTTAAAAAGGGATTATTGAGTCAATTTCCTTGGTTTTTGAACAAGAATAGACCCCTAGGACCTATACCTATGGGTTTGGAACCTTTTTGACATGTGAACTTGTCCTTGGAGTGTGAAAAGACCCCTCAAAAGTCCACATTCATGAATGTGACGAATTCAAAAAGTGTTGGGGCTTGGGAAAAGTGACTTGTCACTCTCAACTTCCCACTCCCCAAAAGTCTTTGGAATTGGCACAAGACTCACACATGTGTGAGCACTTGTGGGAAAGAGTGTAGGTTTGGAGGATTCCTATATATCTCAAGAAGATGGAAGATTTGGGCATTGCCCACTTCTCCTTTTGGAGAACTTGTGAAGTGAAGAAAAGAAGGAGAGAGTCAAGGATGGAAGAATAGGAGTTCAAAGGAAAGCAGCTTGTAGAGAGATAAGTCTTTTCCATTTCTTATTCTTAGTATTGGTAGAGATAGCTTGATCTATGCATTGAATCATAAGTAAGATTGTTTAAGGGATATATTAGAGTAATGTGTTGTATAATGAGCAAGCTTGTTATAGCACTAAGCTCTCACCATTGAATTACAATGGTGTATAATGTATTTCTTGCTCGGGGGTATGGCTAGAGCCCATGTGGCTCCATGACGCCATTACGGTAGGGTGGAGAGCAAGACCTTGTTCAAGAGTTTGTAATTCAATTATTTCCTCAAATATTGTGGTAATATTTTAAGTCAAAAAAAAGAAAGAAAGATGGGTTTCATATTTTTTTTTTATGAAGAAATGAAAAAAGCAAGTCTTATTCCTTTGTTTGTGTTCATTGTATTTCTTTTAATACTATTGCAATATTAAAAGTTGGTATTTTGTTTTAGAAGGAAATTATAGGAAAAGAGCAAGCACATATGCAATGGTTTGATCTCAATGTAATGCTATAAAGATGAAAGTTTAAGTAAATAGTATTGGATACAATATGGAGCAATAGAAAGAACAAGTTCCATTGATGTGATGTTTCCATTGAGAAATTTAGATGGATTTTAGGAGATTAGTAGTTAGCATGGCATTCTTGTATTATAAAAACCCCTATGTGTAATTATGAGAAAACAAAAAAAGGATTCATCTATAATTATGCGATAATGTGGAAAATAAATAAACTAATATATGCATGTATAAATCTGTGTGCATCTGTGTATTTGTTCTCTCCTGAAGTGGTCAAATATGTAAGGCCTTTTCCCTGTTGAGTCTATGTAAAACTGGTGAAGTCGCAATGTAGATTTTAAAGTGGTTAAAAAAAAAGAAAAAGAAAAGAAAAGAAAGAGTATATGAGCTATCCTACGTGGAATGGACGACAATGTATTTTATTGTGGGTTTCATTTGAATGTTTCCGGGAATAGACTAGCATACAACATATGAATACATGTATATATGTCTTTTAGAAATAAAAACATAGATCCTGAGAATCTCAAGCCCTCTGCTTGATAATAGTAATATTTGATAACATGGGAATAGTATTTAGATGGAACCTGAGAAAATACAGAAGGAAATTATAAATAAAAATATGACTAGTAGAAAACCCCAAATCATAATCACATTTAAATGAGTCGCACAAAATAGTATATGGGATCCATCGTAGGTGCTCAGCCAGTTCATCTTAGATTAAGAAGGAAAGAAATGCAGGGAGACTCATCATTAATTAGCTACCAAATGCATATAGTATTTTTTTTACAATGCTAACTATGGAGAAAAATGTTAGAGCCTCTTTTCATCACTAATAGGACTGCACGGTTGGTAGAGCTTCCCCATCACCATTCTCAAAAGTTCATTACGCTAAGTCATGAGTAGTACAAATATATATATATATATATATATATAACATAGCAATGAGCGGTGATCTTTGAGCAATAATGAGACCTCTCACATAGCAATTTAATCAATCCCAAAATTAGTATGATCCAGTCGAAAGTTGATAGGTAGTCTATCATATCTTCAAGCAAATTGTCGCTTTTATCAATGAACAGAGGTCTAAACCAAATCATCGCCCCACATTTAGATCGAGTTGGTAAGAAAATAAATTACACAATATCCTACGCATGTTCTCACCTAAATTCTGGAAGTTGGCGTTCCAAGAGGATTACTATACAGCAGTTGTAGAATTAAATAAAGCAAATATCTCTTCTATGTAATCGTACCACAATCTGAAAGTACTGACAAGTTATAAATCAGCCCTTCAAAGCTATTCAGTTTGTTTGAGCCGAGATAATCACCGTCTAATACGCAACAATGAGTGTGGGTCTATCAAACACCTTCCTACGTTAATGTTACTTGTATCGATCAGGCTTGTACAGGAAATACCTAGATCTTGAAATAAGTTAACCAGTAGCCTGAATTTTGCATATTTAAAATTTAAATGCCTTCTTCTCGTAGAATCAACCATTATGATTGGAATTATTTTGACGTCTCAGTCTGAGTTCATTTTAAATAAGTTTTTGGTTGCACTGCATTCGTTAATGTCCAAGCATGTCAGCCTTCAGTTGTACGTCGTTGAGTTTGAATTTACATAGGGAAATAGTGTAATGATAAAGATCACACATATAGTAAAGAGGAAATCTCAAATAAAATTTGGATTCGATAATATGGATTCACTAATAAGTCATTACTGTTTATCTTCTAAAGAGAGAAGATTTCCTTCCAAAACAACTTGTGTAGTAAAAAAGGAAAGGAGTATTAGATACCTACTCATTATCCTCCTCAATGTATCCAGAACAATAGGAGAACCCTTGTAGCACTCTTTTCTATTCCTACTAATAATGATAATAATTTATTATGTAAGCATCCGAAGTATAATAATTATGGAAGTTGGGACAGAGGAGATGCCCATCCCATGTTTAGAATATTTACTTACCCTCAGAAAACTTTGGTCTATCATGAAAATCACGTTGCTGTCAGCAATAGGGCTAAATGTGTTGTGGACTCCATTATGGTTGTGATCATTGTATCTTACTTGACAGTGCTGAAAGGACATGAGTTGACATCCTCCATCCCTATTCCTATTAAAGTCGATGCTTTAAGGGACCATCATTAAATATGGTGAGCAGTGAAGTGATAGCCAACAATTCTTCTTCCCGGTCTGTAGTAAATGTTAGACCAGAACAACTAAGACATTTATGCTTCCAATGGCTTCTACTGTCAAGAAATAATGTCAATAAAACTAAATTAAGATAATAGTCACTTTCACTTACAATCGATATTGTCCCCTCTGTGTAACTTGCTCATCCTCTGTAGAAAAGTGAGTCAAAGCTTTACCCAGCCCAAATGGTGGATAGTATTTTAAATCTGAGCGAGGCAACCTGTAGTAGGGAATCAACGGTTGTCTTGCGTCCATATCAATGGAAGACGATTAAACGAATCTCATCCGTTCATCATTCTCCGTCACTTGCTTTCCTGGCATTTTATTTTAAATTTCGTCCCTTTATGCTTTCCACGTTGCTGTTGATATCCACTCCTCCAAACTCTTCCTCGCTAGTATTACTATTTTTTTTACTTCTCCAGTTGGCGATGCAGTGAGAAAATAAGGTTTGACAGAGTGTTAGAGTATGTTTAATTAAATAAAAGTTTTGGCTAAGCTCCTTATAATGTGGACATTTGGCTTTTAACATTACGACATTCGTTACTTTTTTTCTCTACATTAATAATGGCGTTGAAAGGTATTTTATTTAAGGGTAATAATAAATGCGTCTGTCTGATTGTTCTCTATGAGCCTTGAAGGATACGTCTAAGTTTCTTTCCTCTATAATATATTATCTCTTGGGTTCCAAAAGATTACATAAAGTAGAAATAAATGAACATTCAATTGAAATCTAATAGAAACTGTAAAGACTTTTGCAAGAATATCATATGACTTGGATAGGACAAATATTTAAAAGGCATGAGTTACTTTTTTTTATTGAAAAATATACTTTAAGTATTACCTTTTAGTTCTTCTTTTCAAGAAAATAATATAACTTATTTTATACTTTAAGACTTCTAATTACGAATGTGTTTTTTAGAAGTATTTATATTTTTATAGAGATAATTAAATATGTACTTTTAAGACTAATTTCATTTTATAAAAGACTCTTTTAAAATATATTATTGATAATTAATGTAATCTCAATAATATGGAGTCATCAAGAATAAATATAAATGTTGTAATAACTTGGTGTACCAATATTAATGGTGATATTAACCAAAGCATCTATATTAAAATAATATGATAAATTTAATGATAATTTGCAGTGAGAATTTATGTTAAATATTAATATGGGGATTGCATTAATTAAATGTCATTGAGACAATTAATTTGTAGATTGAAGATACGCTGACACTCAACAAATATTGTGGATTTACAATTAGCATGACCAAGTAACTTGAGAGTAAACCATAAGGTGTTCCATTACCAAGGATAACTTGCCGAATATATAATAAATCTCATATGAAAATTATGCTATATTGTCATTGGGACTTAAGCATTAGTAAGATATTAGCAACATTTGTAGTGCCCAAATGATAGTGAAGCAATCCTATTGTTTCCTCAAAAATAATAATAATAATAATAATAATGGTTGGAGAATCTATACTAACACCATTAAGGAATTTCATTCATGTTTAAATTTGTGGCTAAGGCGATTGTATCAGCTAGGTGGCCCCGCTTTCTTGCATGATAACTTTAAGGAAGGATCCTCCTCATTGACATAATCATTATGGTGACTAAATCATCTCAGTGTGAATAGGCATAACCATCCTTGGACGTTAACGACAACATTGGTGCAATAATAATGTTAATGTTGAAATGAAGGTTAAAACCCAAACGTCTTTTTTAGTTATTGTATTGAAGCCCTCTTTCACATCATACCTTAGTGTTTACACAAAAAAAAAAATGTTGGGTTTTCTAGTGAAAATTATGGGCATAAAGGTTATTCACTATCATCAGGTGACTGGTCCCTCATGTCTAGCTCTGAATTTCCCATTTCTTATAAGTTTAAGTAAAGGATCTTTTGAACTTTACATCCTTTGCATTTCATGACTTAGAATTTCTCGAGCCTATTATTCTCATGTCTTCCTAGGGGATCCCCCTCATTAGAACAACTTAAATGCACGTGCTTAAATTTTCCACTTATGTCTCGATGGCCATCATAATTTATCATTCATCATTGATTTCTTGATAAGTGCATATTTTAAATTGGCAACAAGCAATGAAATAGTGTTTTCTTTGATATCACTCATCGCGGATAGCTGCTAGAGCTCTTAAATAGAATGTGCAATGAGCGATGTTCCTTGAGGGGTCACTTATCACTAATGTATTTTGAGCCTTCAAATTTTTAATAGTAATGAGTGATGCCCTGACCTTCTATCCGTGTTGCTCATCACGAATGATCATAAAATGATAAATTTAGGATCAATGATGAGCAATATGATGAAATCTCCTTTACATCGTATGATCATGGATATGTTTTAAATGCTAAGTTCCACATTAGCAATACGCAATACACATTGTAACTATGTAAATCCTCTCATCACTAATTTCTTATAAATTGTATGAGGAGAATTAGCGATGAGCGACAATCTTATGTTTTATCGCTCATCATGGATTCATTTCAAGGATTAAGTTCCAAATGAGAAATGAGCGATGGTATTCTCTGAAAGGTTTCTTTCACTAATATGATAAGATCTTATGTGTGATGTTTCTTGTACCATTGATTTTCATGTAGGTGTACGTGTCTAAATCTGATTCCTTCAGTACATCTCTTGTAGTTGATAGGAACCTAGGTGCAAATTTTGAATTAGCGATGCATGATGGAGGGATTGATGTGATCAAAGGACATGCTATAGAACAAAGGGTTGATATTTCATTGCCAGGATGTTTACATCACTAATTGGGGTTCATGAATGATGAGAGTAGCTACCATTTACAAGGCCAAATTTTTTTAGAAGAATTGGTCAAACACAAAGAGAAGAGGATGGTGGAATATGAAAATAAGTCAAAAAAGGAGAGTAAGCATTGTAGGGCTTATCCGAGAGGACATAATTCTCCATGTGAGGTTCCTAATAACCCTTTAGACAGTGAGGGTGACACTGATCCAAAGGATGATTATTATCCCTTCTCCCTGGTACCTTCAAAGCATTATGAAAAGGAGGTGGTGACAGTTTCTCCAATCTCACCATGAGAAAAACATGGGTGAGTATCCTTTGAGGTTGATGACTTAGAGTGATGACTACACCCTTCTTTTTTTTTTTGATGAAACCATGCCCCTTTTTGTAGGATTGTCCTATTCAACACTCATGTCACTTCTTTTTTCTAGTGTTGATGTTGAAATTTTTCAGGCTAGTGTGTAGGCTAAGTGCCAAACTAAATGACCTTGGTGGTGTGTATGTTGTTTTTAGATGATATACAAGTTTGTACTGGAGCTACTAGTGGACAATATTCTTTGATCAACAATGATGAAGATTCAACGTTGTTGTAACAAACTCTGCCTTTTGAGGAGCTGGCATGTCCTCATTCAGGGAATATAGAATATGGTCTTTTACTCTTCCATTTTCATTAATTATGGCATGTAACTAACTATGAATGTCTCAAATTTTGGTGAAAATGAAACGAAATGTAAATGTAATTAAGCCTGATGCTTGTTGCTCCCTTGTTCTATAAAAGGGATATCAGGCCTTATTACAAGGGTCATATTTTGAAGCCTCAATAGGGTTTTAGGTGAAAGCTAAGTTTAGGAAAGGAACTTTGAATAGAATACGCATAATAGGCTAGTAGTTTATCTTGGATATGAAATCCTGTATGTAGTGATCTTAAATAAGTTTTATAGAAATTACTGATATCAAAACAAATATTAGTCTAGAAGCAAATACTCTCATATGTATGTTCCTTACAAGTTATGAATGAGAAATACTAATAGTGTTATCATTTATCTTTAGATGTTTTATTTGAATGTATTACTCTATTTTCAACTTTAATACAAGTGGTTAATTAAGATGCTTGAATAAGGTTATAAAATTTGGAAGGAATTGATTAGGATTTATAAGAAGTGAGTGTTTTAGGCATTGTGAGTTTTCATATATGCAAATAAAAATGAAGATAGTCCACCCATCTCTAAATTAAGTAGTTTATATATTACCGATTCTTACATATTTGACTCTATTGCTCCAATTGATGAGACACTGGTCAAATTGTTGGAAAATATTGCATAGAATGAACAAATAGTGTACCTGTCCTTGGACTTAAGATAAGACAATATTCAATTAAAAATATCTTCAAGAATAGTGTAGGTAAGGAGTATCCCCAATTCCTAGCAAATAGATAGTCATTCATTCAAATATCCACCAAGTCTTCGATAAGAACAATTTTATTTGCAATAAATAGGAATCAATCTATGTATAAATATGTTACTAATTAGATATACTATGCAAAACATAATTGGGATCACCCTCCTAGGTTTCATAGAGCCTGAAGTGAAGGAGTAAGGACTACAAAATCCTATACTCATTGTGTTGGCCACTAACCCTGCAATTCTTCACCATAAGAGTTGGCTACTTTTTAGAGAATTGCTTGGTTCTGTTGGAAAAATAACCAACAGAAATGGTGACTCTATTGGGGAAAAATTTGAATATCTAGTGGTAAACTATCAAAGTCAAGAATTTGGTGAATCTAAACATTTGGTTTAGATATTGAGAATTGTTTCAGACCTGGAAGTGGTTTTGTTGTAGCAAGTTTTAAATGAATATATGTGTGACTTTGTTGTGGGAGAAAACCCAGAAGGAGATTCATCTTTGAAGGAGTTTCATACTACTTGAAGTTCAGTCCTCTGTGAAGAGAGGTGGTGACTCTATCAAAGAACCTGATGAAGATGTGAAGAATGTTTCAGATTTGCAAAGATTTCCAGTCAAGAAGAAGAACCCCTTGCTGCAACATATACAGGTATTTCTAAGTTTTTGGTTTTCAAAAGAAAGATAAATCTATATATGAAAACCATAGTTATAAATCTTGTAAAAATTTGATTCCCTATTCAGTGAAATCAACCACTAAGAAAGGGAAATAGTAGTGATAGGCTTGCATACTTCTATATTACTATATGGTATATATATTTATGAAGTAATGCATGCAATATTTTTGAAGAAACACATTTAAATATCTTAAGCAAGTTGAGATATAAATTTTTACTGTACAAGCTCAAGAACATGTAAAATAAATTTGAGTTGCCTTGTAACTGTAAAGTGATAAAAGGCTTGTAAAGGTTTAAGAGAATGTATCATCAACCTTTGCTTCCTAGTATGCATCCCTTGTCATGTAATAAAAGAAGTTTCAATACTGAAAGATATAGGCCCATTAATTTCATCAATATTAATGGTTACCCAAATGTTATTCCCTTTGACATCAGTGATAAGTTACAAAAATTTAGTGGTACAAAGAGTGAATCAACATGAAAGCATCTACAAGAATT
Organism: Sequoia sempervirens; assembly: GCA_007258455.2. Lineage (NCBI taxonomy): Eukaryota > Viridiplantae > Streptophyta > Pinopsida > Cupressales > Cupressaceae > Sequoia > Sequoia sempervirens. The sequence continues at coordinate 501,126,678 of VDFB02281492.1, forward strand.
CAACAAGTTAATGAATGACTATGAGATAGATCATAAGGATGTGACTATAAGGTTGTTTTTTCAATCTTTGAAAGGAGATACAAGAGATTGGTTCTTTGATTTACCAACATTATATTTTTTTTCTTGGGATGAGTTCAAAGCAGTGTTCATGGAGTAGTTTGGTGAAAGAATCAGTGTTAGTTCTTTGCTCAATAAATTTATGAGCATTGTGAAAGAAGTGGATGAGTTGGTTCCAAATTTTAACCGAAGATTTGCTAAAACATTGAGGGATGTTCCTAAGTTCTTGAGACTAAGTGATGTAGTATGTTTGGTTGTTTATTTCGGAGCTTTTGATAATAAGATGAGCTATCTGTTAAGAGATAAGGATCCTAAAACTTTGCATCAAGCCTATGGGATAGCCATGAGCATTAAAAACAACCAAAAATATGGAATGCATGAAGGTCATTTGAATAGAAGTGTTTTTTTCCTTGAAGTACCAGACATTAATGAAAGGTATAAGTTAGAAATTAAAAACGAATATCAAAGCCCTTATATCCCTAGTGCTCCAACTTACACTACATTCCATAATATTGATCACATAGAGCCCGAAACACATTGTCAAGAAGATGCATGCATCTATGATCCTATTGTCTCTGTTCAAGCCCTCTCTTGCATAAGGAGACATGGAGGATAATCATCATATAATCTCTATGCAAGATTTATGGATTCTCTGTTTGCAATCCTTTTGTATCACAGACCTAAAAATTCAGATTTCATTGATTTATTTTATGAATTTGATGAACTAGGTTTGAGTGCTTGATAAAAGGATTTGAAGCTTATCGAGCTTGACCAAGTGTGTGAATACTTTTCTCTTTTTGAAAATATTAGAGAATATCATCAAGGATCTATCATGTTTTCAACCTATGATGATAATGATTTTGTTGCTTCATATGAGTCAAGTAGTGAAATATCACATGAAGAAGAAGAGAATAGAGAAAAGGTTGAAAAGGTATACCTTAGTAAAGAAAATGAAACGTGTGGTTTCAATTATTCTAAAGTTTCCATCACTTGTTGTCCTATGAAAGACATAAGACTGAGCATTTAGCCTAAAAATTCTGAACATAGTTGCAATATTAACGAGTCCTCTTGATGTAGTAATGATGATGGCATTGAGTATGGTAAATTCTCTATTAATTATGATTATCCTCATGAAGTATAAATGGAATCATTTGTTGCTGATGAGAAATGTGGTAATAATCATGGGAATGCATGTTTATTTGAGAAGGAACAAATTTTTTCTTATGAAGAAGTTTTAGATATGTGTACTGAAAAATCAGGGGATGAACGAGAAGATAGCATTGGTTGTTGTGAGTTTAGGGCTGATTGTGATTATGCCAACAAAGAGGACACTGATTGTGATGTTTTTGAGTGTAGTAATTACTTGAAGGAATTAGACCTTCATATTGAGGAATTTGAATCTTTTATGTCAAAAATGAATGTAATGGAAAACCCTTTATTTGGTGAGCCTCCATCCTCACTAGAAATGAGAAATGAGGATCCTTATTGGTGCATAAATAATCCACTTTTTGTTAAGGATTTTGATTATGCATATGAAACAAAGTTAGAGTGTGGCCTTATACAAACAAAGCAACACATTGGTGTGATGCTTGAGGGAATTTCCTATGAATGTTTCATATTTGATACAAATGTTCTAGACAAGTTTGAGTATCAAAATTCCAACTACATGGAAGAGAATGAATACTTCTAGTTTCTAGTTTAGCTGGGAGGTATTTTGATGAAACATGACAATAAGGTGAAGAGAAAGGAATGTTATTTTTAGTATGAACATGTTCCATATCATGAACATAACACATATGTGTCATGTGATGATGAAATTCTTTAGTTTGTGCCTAATTATACAATGAAGAAGGACACAGATTGCACTAGCAATGGTATGCTCAGAAAAGTTGTGAGAGATGTTAGTGGAAATGATTGTAATCAGGCATATTCTCACTTGTTCAGAAGAGTTGTTCTAGATGGAATGAAGTCACTTTTATCAAAATGGTATAATAGGAACAAATGTGGATGGAAGGACATCACTTCTTTTAAGAGGCTAGTTTTTTACAGAGGCAAGAATTTTCTTGAGGTTTCCATGGCCTAGTGCCACCAAATAGGAAATAAATCTTGGTTAGATCGTGGATTGCATATTGCAATTTGCACGTCTATGAAGATATTTTCATGTGGGGTGGAGATTGGGTCTCCATCCCCAGGAATTTTTGGCCTGTGTAATTTTTTTACATATGTTGTTTCTTTTTTTTTTGTTCCTTCTTTGCTTCATTCGAGATCCTAGGATATTACCATGCCTGCAAGAGGCATGTGTCCCCAACAAGAGCCATTGATGAAGCCCCTAAAAATATTTTTCCTAGTTCCACCATAAATCTGTGAATTTTTGGTTTGGGTCCTTATTTTTGATATCTCGATTAGTGTCCCCATCATTTTATTAGGTTTTTTATGTTGATTAAAACCTTGCAAAAATGGTCTACAAGTTCTACGACCCTTGATTGTTGTATTATTGTAGTGACTTGTATTCTCAATTTTTGATTGCCTAAGTTGTGTTTTATGTTATTCACTGTCATCAAGTGACCTTCCCCTCACGTCTAGGTCTAAATTTCCCATTTCTTATAAGGTTAAGTAAAGGATCTTTTGACCTTTACATCCTTTTCACTTCGTGACTTAGAAGTTCTCGAGCCTATTATTCTCATGTCATCTTAGGGGATCCCCCTCATTAGAACAACATAAATGCATGTGCTTAAATTTTCCACTTAAGTCCCGATGGCCATCACACTTTATTGCTCATTACTAATTTCTTCATAAGTACATATTTTGAATTGGCGATCAGCAATGAAATGGTGTTTTCTTTGTTATCGCTCATTGCAGATAGCTGCTAGAGATCTTAAACATAATGCGCGATGAGCAATGTTCCTTGAGGGATCACTTATCGCTAATGGCTTTTGAGCCTTCTAAATTTTAATAGCAATGAGTGATTCCCTAACCATATGTCCTTATCGCTCATTGTGAATGATCATAAAATGATAAATTTAAGATCAACGATGGGCAATATGATAAAATTTCATTTACATCACCTGATCATGGTTATGTTTTAAATGCTAAGTTCCACATTAGTGATACAAGATACACATTGTAACTATGTAAATACGCTCATCACTAATTTATTTTAAACTATATAAGGAGAATTAGTGATGATCGATGGCCTTATGTTTTATCGCTCATTGCAGAGTCATTTGATGGCTTAAATTGAAAATTAGCGATGAGCGATGGTATTCTCTAAAAGGTTTCTTTTGCTAATATGATAAGATCTTATGTGCGATGTATTTTGTACCATTGATTTTCATTCAGGTGTACATGTATAAATCCAATGCCTTCACTACATCTCCCATCGTTGATAGGAGCATAGGTGCAAAGTGAAAATTAGCGATGCGTGATAAAAGGATTGATGTAATCAAAGTATAGGCTATGGAACCAAGGGCTAAGATTTAATTGTGGGGATGTTTACATCGCTAATTGGGGCTGATGAAGGATGAGATTCATCCATGATAGACGATGGCTATTGATGAAAGGGAAACGTGGAAAAATCTTAAGGACATTGTATAGAGGAAGGTAACAAGATAACTAGAGAACCATTGATGTGGTTTTAAAATAGGATGATCCAATGAACTATACATCATTGCATCAATAATTTCATCACTGATTATACCCAAAAATTAGGGGAAGATTAGCAATGAGTGATGAAGTATATAAGGAAATATTCTCTCAAAGAAACACTGGTCTTATGTACTTCGCTGATATTAATGAAAACACATGGATTAGGTTGGTGATACATTATTATTGACAGATCACAACACTTGAGCTAACATCACTATTTTCTATGAGCAAGTTGGTAAAGGCATAAAAACAAGGCTCATATCACCATACATGATGTTTTAAATGCTTTAAAATCAACAACCTAGATTCAAAATCGAGCTATTAAGTTATCAACTCACTCATGCGAGGAGTTCTTGGATCATTAATTCTGCATGCTCCAAACTACATATTTAATACAAATTGCTTGTTGCTCACCTTCATTATAATTCAGTATGTAGTGAATGAGAGATGTGGGTTAATAAAAAAGTGTCTGAGTATTAAATTTTCCTCAATTAGGAAGTAGGCATTCATGTCCTAGATGAGTAGGTCTACCATGGTGGTTTGAGTTTAAGAAATTGAGTTTTCTTGAGTCTGAGGAAGATGCTCCTGAGGATGAAATTGAAACACAAGGAGATCCTAATATGCCAAAAGGGAGAATGGGATGTAGGAAATTGAAGAAATATGGTGTTGAGGGTAGCTACCATCTATAGGGCCAATTTTTTTTAGAAGAATTGGTCAAACACAAAGAGAAGAGGATGGTGGAATATGGAAAGAAGGAAAAAAAGGAGAGTAAGCATTGTACTACTTTTCCAGGAGGACGTAATTCTCCATGTGAGGTTCCTAATAACCCTTCAAACAGTGAGGGTGATGTTGATCCAAAGGGTGATTATTATCCCCTCTCCTTGGTACCATCAAAGGATCCTAACAAGGAGGTGGTGATAGTTTATCCAATCCCACCATGAGCAAAATGTGGGTGAGTATCCTCTAAGGTCAAGATGACTCAGAGTGATGATTGTGCGCTATTTTTATTTTTGATGAAACCATGCCCCTTTTCTTGGGATTGTGCTATTTAGCACTCATGTGATTTCTTATTTCTAGTGTTGATGTGGAAATTTTTTGGGTTGGTGCGTAGGAGAAGTGCCAGAATAAATAACCTTGGTGGCATGTATGTTGTTTTCGAATGATATACAAGTTTTTTGCTGGAGCTGCTAGTGGAGAATATTCTTTGATCAACAATGATGAAGATTCAATGTTGTTGCAACAAACTCTGCCTTTTGAGGAGCTAGTGTGTCCTCATTCAGGGAATATGGAATATGGTCTTTTACTCTTCCATTTCCCTTAATGATGGCATGTAACTAACTGAGAATGTCTCGTATTCTTGTGCAAATGAAACAAAATGTAAATATAATTAACCCTGATGCTTGTTGCTCCCTTGTTTTATAAAAGGGATATCAGGGCTTATTACAAGGGTTGGATTCTGAAGTCTCAATAGGGTTTTAGGTGAAAGCTATGTTCGGGAAAGACACTTTGAATATAATACTAATAATAGGCTAGTAGTTTTTGTTAGAAACCAAGATCTAAAATGCAAACTAGAAAAGCCTTCCATAGAAGAGAAAATCAGAAAAAGCAAGAGCTTTGCATAAAGATGTGCAAAATATTATTATTCAAGAATTCATTAATTACAATATATGATTTTCTTTATAAAATCAAAGATGAATAACCCTAATCTTATCTTGAGCAACAAGATAGCTCAACAAGATAAGGATGAGAATAATAAACCTAGGAATTAAATATTACCTAAGTAAAGTTATGCAAGTGTAATTAAATATTAATTATACTAACACCCCCCCCCATAAGTGCAACTTAGGGAGACTAAAAAACCATGCACCTAAAAACTAAGATGAATGCAAGAAAGCATGAATGGGTCTCGATAACAAGGCTTGATCAAGTACCCATGTACAAATGCAATAATGAGGTAGAGAAGGAAAACCTAGTGGGACAAAACCCCCCTACAATGAGATGACTATTGCAAAGAAGCACTAGAAGAACAATGTGGAGTAACACTGGAACCACAATGTGACAAGCAAGGAAAGATACTTCTATCTACAAGAAACCAAAACAGAATCATAATAATGTGACAACAGACCTGATGCCAGGGAACAATGGAAAACTCACAAACTAGAACAACCCTGGAATCTGTTAAGAAATAGTAGATGAAATGATGACAAAATCTAGAAATCGTGTACCTCCATGCTGATGCCAAATTGAGACTAAAAATATTCCATAGGAACAAGTACCATGAAGATTATGGAACATTAAGCATAAAAAAATGGCCCTCAAACTAAGAAGGATCTGAACCAATGTGGATCAACAACCATAAACTCTCAACTAAAGTGTGAAATGATGTGAATCTGATATGTGTCAAGCTCTGAAAATATGTGGCCAAAAGAAACTAAGAAACTAGATATCCCATGTGAGTTTCCATCAATACAAGATGGAGATCAAAGTGCATGCACACTCTAATCAAATTATTATGCAAGATACCCCCCTAATGGAACTTTATCTTAGTTCATTTATTACAATAACCCAATTATTGTAAAAAGAGAGAATGAAAACATGCATAAATATAAAATAAAATTAGACCTTATATCTATATAGATGACTAAACCATCTTTCCAATGCCGCAAAAATGGTGAAAAAAGGATCACCGATTCAAAAGATATGCCCTCTGAAGCAAAAAACCTTCATCCGAGTTCAAAGACCTGCAAAATAAATATGGAGAAAAATTAGGTAAAAAAAATTCTCCATTGGAATAGCGTCAGAATCAACTTTCCAACGGTATCTTGTTTGTGAAAAATGGACGTCATATGCAAAACATACGCCCAATTTAGTGAAAAGTGCTCCAAAAGACCCAATAAGGCCTGCAGAGCTCCTAGGGGGCTAAAAAAAAGTTGAATCCTGGTCTTGTGCATGACTAAAGGCTAGAGGGTAGGTGCTAGGGGCAGAGCCCCTGGTCACCCATATGACCTCGGCTAGGGCTGGGAGGTTGGGCGGGGGCTGGGCGCATAGCACCTAGTCACCCATAGGACTACGACCTTTGGAGATAGGGCCCGCGGGGGTTGAAATCTAGGACCAGCGGCGGTGGGTGATGTAGTGGGGTGGCACTACCGGGCTGAGTGGCCCTCCAGTGGCCGCTCGGTGGCTGATGAGCGGTGCCTTCCTTTTACACAGGAGGCATTTTTTTTCCAAAAAAAATGAACAACTTTTAATTTTAATTTTATTTTTTTCAAAACAATGGGCATCATAATGTGTGTTGGGGAGGTCGTACAGCCCCCTAGGAAAAAAAAAAATTTCCTTCTGGACCAACTGCACAGAAATCAATGAAACAAAGGGTGTTCTTAGGGTTTTTGGCTGCTGTGAACGCAATGGTGACCTCTATTTGTGCCCAAGCTGCTCCAAAAAAAATTGCTACCTCTAGAGGTTGCAAAAAATCTCACAGCTTGAAACCCTCATAGATCTGGCAAACGATGGCCAAAATTTGCAAAATAAAAGCCAATCCTGACTTTTTCCAATGCTCTGAATCCAATGGTTAAGCTCGATGTGATCCAAAATGCCTCATAAATGAACTCAAGGCATGATACCCTTGAGGAATCCCAAATGAACTCTATAATGATTTTCTCAAAAATTTGAGAAGGGGTTGCAAATCAAGGCTCTGATACCATGTTAGAAACCAAGATCTGAAATGCAAACCAGAAAAGCCTTCCACAGAAGAGAAAATTAGAAAAAGCAAGAGCTTTTCAAAAAGATGTGCAAAATATTATTATTCAAGAATTCATTAATTACAAGATATGATTTTCTTTATAAAAGAGAAGATGCATAACCCTAATCTTATCTTGAGCAACAAGATAACTCAACAAGATAAGGATGAGAATAATACACCTAGGAATTAAATATTACCTAAGTAAAGTTATGCAAGTGTAATTAAATATTAATTACACTAACAACTTTTCTTGGATATGAAATCCTATATGTAGTGATCTTAAATAAGTTTTATAGAGATTATTGATATCGAAACAAATTTTAGTCTAGAAGCAAATAATCTCCTATGTATGTTCCTTACAAGTTATGAATGAGAAATACTAATGGTGTTATGTGTATGTGCAGGATCATGATGGGCCAAAAAGTGGCAATATGATGGGTTTGTGGCTAATGACCTTTTCTTACCCAAAATTGATGAAACAAAAAAGGTTTTTAAAGGAGAATCTCAACTTTCCAACAATATAAATTATGCTTTACTTTGAATTTAATAAGTAATTATTATTCATTTTCTATTCAAATTATGACTAAAGTCCTAATTGATAGACTAATTCAAAAACATCTATAGCTTGCAAATGGTATCACATTTTTTGAGTCCAAAATATGAGTCACATTCTCTACTTCACATAGTATAGGGTTAAAAAAATAAAAATTGAATTTCATGAATTTTTGACCAAGTTAAGGTGGTCAAACATATGCGTTTTTTATATTTTTTGAAAGTTTTAAAAAAAAAATTATAATCAATTATTTACTTGGAAAAAAATTTCAAAAAAATATGCATCACATCGGGACATGAGTACTCTACTTATATCTAAAATCTTATAAAATTACATCATCTTAGGGTGGTCAGGAAAATTAAGTAGCATTGAAATTTCAAATTTTCACCAAATAGATTTTTTTTTAAACCTAGTAGTTTAGAAAATACATTAAATTTTCTATAAATTCTATTCTTACATATTTTTGAAATAATATAGATAACTTATTCAGATTTTTATGTCAAGTTGCCTAACTCTGAGTTTTTTGATTTTTTTGCCACTTAAGGGCTTGTTTTTTCCATGATGATCTTGGAGATACCCTTATCATTTATCTTTAGATGTTTTAGTTGAATGTATTACTCTGTTTTCAACTTTAATTCAAGGGGTTAATCAAAATGATTGAATACGGTTTTAAAATTTGTAAGGAATTTCTTAGGATTTATATGAAGTGAGTGTTTTAGGCATCGTGAGTTTTCATATATGGAAAGAAAATTGAAGATAGTCCACCCATCTCTAAATTAAGTACTTTATATACTACTGATTCTTACATATTAGAATCTGTTTCTCCAATTGATGAGACAATGGTTAGTTTGTTGGAAAATCTTTCATTGAATGAACAAATAATGTACCTAGCCCTGGACTTAAGAGAATATTCAATTAAAAATCTCTTCTAGAATAGTGTAGGTAAGGAATATCCCCAATTCCTAGAAAATAGATAGTCATTCATTTGAAGATCCACCAAGTCTTCGGTAAGAAAAAAAATATTTCCAATAAAGAGGAATCAATCTGTGTATAAATGTGTTACTTTTCAAATATACTATGCAAAAAAATAATTGGGATCACCCTCCTAGATTTCAGAGAGCCTAAAGTGAAGGATTAAGGACCAAAAAATCCTATACTTGTTGTGTTGGCCACTAACCCTGCAATTCTTCACCATAAGAGTTGGATACTTTTATAGAGAATTGCTTGGTTCTGCTGGAAAAATCACCAATAGGAGCAGTTGAAAGATGCTAAGAAGCATCAACTCCTTTCTCTAGGTTTGTACTATGTGACATTCATGCCCACTATGAGGACTAATAGGGGAATTTTGATCAGTGTCGCTGAGAGATGGCACTTAGAGATGAGGTCCTTCCATTTTCCAAAATGGGAGGGGACAGTTACACTAGAGGATATCTATTAGATTCTAAGATTACCTATTCACAGAGCATGTGTACCTTAGGATCTTGAGAATGGATACCAGGTGATTAAGGCTACCTATGAGCATGAGGATGCTATAGATCTAGAAGTAGAGGAGTATGAGAATTGATGGGAGCTCCTAGCTAAGAGATACCATGGGTTCGGTGCTCTATTGTTCACTATCATTGTTGGGATAGTCATTCCCAATCATAGAGGGAATAGGTTACCCATTGGAAAGGGTAAGATGTTGGTGGGTATGTTGAGCAAAGAGATGGGTTATGCATGGGGGTCATGTCTATTAGCCATGTTATATTTTTAGTTTCATGGTCATCGCTTATCACAGGGCTTAGTCAATCAGTTGTGGCATAACCTTGCTCACGAAATGGACTTTGGAGCATATTATTGTCTTTAGTCCACCTATAGTGATGGAACCCCTAAAAAAAAATTGTGTTCCATTTCCAAAATATTGATGAGTTTAATGAACTGTGGGTTTTGTCTCCTACTACTCTATAAGGGCCTTTAGGTTTACCTAAGTCTCATTTGGAAAACCCTTTGAGTTTATATCCTCATCTAGGTTTTAATTTTTTGGTTGACTCCTTGTGTCAGTTATCAATCCTTTAAGTCATGACTCTTGACATAAAAAATCGTTGAGTGACTAGCCCTCTGGTCTTGTTTTACTGATTGATCATGTTGGATAATTATTTTTGAAATTTTCCTAAGTCGGGGGCTAAAAATTTCCCACTAAAAAAGTCTTAAGTCTTTTATGTCGTGGGTGTGGCTTCATCGACCTAGTTAGTTCCCTTTTAGGATTAACATTTTTTGACATGTGTAGATAAAAGAAACCCTGAATTCCATTCAATCAATGCATAAAATCTAGACCATAGCCCACTTGCCCATTCCATTTTGTCTCCCATTCTTTTATTCATTTGGGCTCACGGGAAAATGCCATGTGTCCTTGACGATTGGTGGGCCAAACATCATTGATAAAGTGTGTAGCTAGTCATTAAATAAGATCAGAGGTGGGAGATAAATGAGGTGGCCACATCTAGACCATTCCTTGTTCCCTATGTGCCCAATTGTTTTTCTTGATTATTAAAATAATCAGATGGGCTAGTGGGTGATTGCCACTTGTCTTCTTTGATGATGGTCCTGAGGGCTAGTAAATTGCAAAATTTCAACTAAATCAATGGTTGATAATAGGTGACATGGATTAATCTTGACTATTGCTCACCATCTCATATGGGTCCCATCCTTCTTGCCATATTCCCAATGGGGAAGCAGGTGTTTTCCGCATGGAGTAATCTCGAGAATGTGGAAGCATAGACATGTGGGAAAATATTTAATTAAAATATCAACATGAAGCATGGGAAGTAAAATGTATGTTACTAATATTTATATATTCCATGTGCTTAAAAGATCTTTTAATCTAAGTCATAGATGTTGTATGAAGGATAACGTTTCTACTAGCTAAGGAGTGTGTATGACGAGGTTGAGCGATCTAATATCAACCTCTCCCCATCTCCCAGTTGATAAAAGTTGCACATGAGTTACGACTCATGGGGGCAAGGGGAAAAGGACACGTGGATTGTGGTCTCCTGTCATTTGATAGGTGTTGTGTTTGTGCACAATCAGATCTTTCATAATAAGCTAATCAAATCTGGACCGTGAATCAATTAACTATCTAAAAGGATCAATGGATGGTATTCAAAACTTAGTATAAGGAGAGAAAGTCATTCTCGTTCGCGCGAGTGAATCTTAATAACTGAAAGGACATTGAGCTATTAAAGTAAGGAATTGTATAATTATTAATGTTTATCTTAACAGCATAATTTAGCATTAAAAGTATACTCAATACACTCAAGGAGCTCATGCTATGATTTCTCAATATTTTCTAATGGGAGAACCAGGGTTGTCAACCTAGGAGAAAACCAATAAGTCAATTAATGCTTTCATTCTAGCATTATTCATAAGTTGTGATTTCTCAAGCTTATGCTTGTTACAGTTTTCTTTGTTCAGTTTTTTAAGGTTTTATGTTCATAAAGAATACTTTGTTAATTCTGCATTTGCATAATTCATGCCAATCCCTCACAAAATCCATAGGCCTTGTTCAATTAAACTGAAAAATCCCTACATTGCAATGCTTCCTACATTATGGCTCCTAAAGTAAAGGTGAAGCTTCCACTCCTAAAAGACCTCTGAATAAAGACCTTGTGGATCAATTACCACCCTGAACTAGTGACAAACCTAAAGGCTAATTGTTTCCCAGAGGTCCTCAAATAGTAGAGGGTTTGTTTGACAGAAGATGTTCTATTACGGATGCTAAATTGCCTTATACTAGATGGGAACTATTTTATAGTTGGATCAGGAATAGAAATATGGGTATCCTAGTAGGAAACCCTTGGAACTGCGACATGGGAAAGTTAATTGTGTTAAATTTCTATATGTATGTTGACTTGCTTAGGGAAATAGCTGCTAATTATGACCCAATCACGAGGACTATAAGAACATATGATGAGAAATTAATGGTTAAGATCGCTAAAGAGGAATTGGATCTTGTTTTCAGGCTTACTGAATTGAGTGATGAAATCCATAAGATAAATGAAGATGCTCTTAGGAAAGAGTATTAAAAAACTAATATTTCATTAAGATTCCACATCTCTTTGAGATTTCTAACATAAATTGTAGGTCAGAAGATTGTAATATGATCACATGAAAATGAAACTTTCCCTGTTAACTATTTTCTTCCCTATTTCAAAAGAACTTTCTATTCCATTTTCTAGATAATTTGTTATGATCTTGTTTGTAGAATGCCAATGGCATGGATGTATATGGCTTCCCATATCTAACATCCCCAATATTGTGCAGTGTATGATTATGTAGGATTTCTTTATGAAAGAATGAATGAGGGACTATTAAGATTAAAGAAAGGTGAATTTGGGGTAAGGTTTAGCTTGTACTCACTGCTAATGCTACATTTTTGTACAAGGGTGCAATTTACTTTGGAAACAATATTGACATAGAAAGAAAAAGGGTTGACCTAGATCTAACTGTGCAATGTTGGACCATATTCTTGGAAAAAGATGATAGGACATATGATTATGTCATATTCTAGAATTTGTTTACTTCTAAACTAAAGAGAGCTTTGATTGTGAAGTTACTTAGAATTCTCATTTCTCTACATGATTTCTTAATACCCAAGGAGAGAACGCCTGCGATAGGAGTTGATCATAATTGGGGAGATGTTATCTCACACCTTGATTACACTATCTTAGGAGTATATGGTTCCAAAGTAGCACCTCACTTGCTGCTGAGGTTTGTGCCAGAAATAATTGGTTTCCTTGAGGTTATGTGGCAACTAGGAAATGTTGAAAATGAGCATTTGTTGAATCAGGGAAAAGGAACTTTCTTTCCTTCATACACTTTTTTTTCTTATTTTCTAATGACCAAAGGGGCTTGGAATATGATCATAAAGGTTTTATGGCTTGTTTGAATGAGAGAAACAAGAGCTACAAATATGACAACATTTTCCAGTATCTAGAAGATGTAATAAGAAATATATCAAATACTTTGGAACAGGAAAAGAGGTTAGAAAGGTGGATCATATTCAATAAGATACCAAGGAAAATAAAGTAGGAATAACTTGATTTCAAGGTCCTCATAGAGGTCGAGGATATAATACAAAATTTGGAGCATGTAATAAGGAATTATGATTCAATAGTAGACCACCATGAAACTAAAGGTAAAGATAAAGGGAAGGCTCCAATTGCAAACGAACAAAGTGGAGGAGAAATATCTTCTACAGGAGAATAATCTACATCACAAGCCCTCGAGGAACCAAAAATAAAGTTATTTATAAGAAAAAAGAGTAAGGAAAATAAATCTGATGAAACTAGCATTCCCACTCAGCAAGAGCAACACAAGCCTACTTCTCCTATGCCAAAAATACCACCCCATCTCCACCAAGGCTGGTAGAGCCTGAAATTGTGAATATGGATTCCCCACCACCTATTGAAATACCACCCAAAGAGCCACCATTCAAAAGACAAAAGATTGAGGCTACTAATTTAGTGGTCTATGATGATGAAGGCTTTGATGATGATATTTGGGTGTCAAAATAGGAAATTCAAGGAGTGTCCATTGCATATGTAGTAAGAGAAATAAATCAATTGGGAAAAAGATTGAGTAAAGTTGATCTTAGAGGGATCAATGGAAGTGATGATATGTGGGTTGAGGCATGTTCCAAATTATTGGATGATGACTCATTTGTAAGGACTCAATCTTTTATGGAATTTGCATATAGGGCTCAAAGAGATGAGTATATAAAAATTCTAGCTATAGAAAGGAGACTTCAACTAGAAATACATGATGCTATCATTCAGAAAAAAGGTGTTAAATGAAATTAAATCTAGATTCCAAAAAATTTCTATGAAGGAAGGTCAGGAATTGGTGAGAACTAGTGGCATCTTGTTGCTACCAGAACGGGATCTAGCTTCAGCCATAGCTTTCAACACAATCAAGAAATATTAAATACTTCTTTATGATATAAAAGAATAAATTGCACTTACTCTACAAGGGTTTGCTTTCAGTAAGGAATGGGAAGCCTTGGCTATAAGGTCTTTAGCCCCAAACACAAGAAAGTTGGACATTGCTAAGTGTGAACCTAACTACAGTGGAGGCCTAATAATAAGAGTGTCATAAACATTGGACTTAGTAGTTGCAAATATGTTAGTTCATGTTGCACAATTCACAAGGGCCACTGTGAAGTTTGTGACTGTTGAAAAACATAAACTAAGAAAAGAATTGAATAACTTGTTGGTTAAGTATGGAGATCTTGAGAGGGATAATATGTAATTACAGACAAAGGTAGCATTATTGGATGATGTGATTCCATGGTTACAACTTGGAAATCCCAAACAGAATGATGTTGACTCTCCCACCATTGCACAAGAGGATGTATCCCGAAAGTTTACTGTTGATGTAAGTTCTTCATGGGAAATTGTGCCATATAATATGGGAAGTGTGCACATCTCAATAGTATAACCCAGTACATCAGAAGGGCCACATGTGGAAGGGGATATCGATAGGGAAGAATTGCTCAGGAAATTAAATGAATACAAAGAAAAATTTAATAGTCATGATGAAGATTCTTTTAGGAGAAATATGAGGATTGTCTTAGAAGTGCTAGAATATCTGAATAGAAGAGTGAATAAAAAAATTGAATATTATTCACTATAGTTATTCACCCATGGTTGATGTTATTAGAATGTTTTACATTGAGAAAGAAAGAGCTATTCCACTCATGGAAGTTTGGATCCCTAGGAAGCAAGATTTGATATTGATAGGAATTGGGGTTAAGCACGATGCCAACCCACTTGAAAAGTTTAACCTACTGTGGTTCTTGTAAACAGGATTGAGGGATATAGATGAAATTTTGAGTCATTGGAGAAAAAGATAAATGTATTAGTAAATTCCTTCCATGAATCTCATCATGGCCTTCTTCCATCCATTCTAAGGGATGATTATAGCACTAAGACTGTACAAGAGTGGATAAATGAAGCAAATAAGGTTATTTCAGATCAAGCTATGAAAATTTGTCAAAAATTTGATATGGAGACATTAAAGGTAAGTATGGGTGTGCTAGTTCATGCTGAGACTATCCTAAGGGAATTTGATAAGAAAGCTAACCAGATTGTCACCAAGTATGCACCTTATAGAAAGAGGGTTGATGAAGTAATGAACTTTGATAGGTCTATTGAAGAAGAATTCTTGGCATGGAAAGGCAGGTACTTGGAAGGAGTGGGGGGCCTAGCATAAAGAATGGTGGGCTAATGGTTTCAAAATTTGAAGTCTGCAATAGTGATGAATAATATATAGATGGAAATGCACTACATAGCCTATATTTAGTACATATTAGGGTTCTAATAAAGTATGCAGAAATATAGTGCATTTTCTTCCAAGTTGAAATGATGACAAGGCCACATACATGGTTTTTTCTCTTTCTTATCTTTTTCTATTTTCTTCATGCTTTTTCTTCCATTCACTTTGTGTGCGTGTGAACAAGTTTTCGGGTAGCTATTCGGTTGTACCGATTTTGAAAATTGGACCAAATCCCCAACAACAAATGAAGCCTATTTTCAATTTCTCACATGTCTCCCACCTCTTGGGAATGCATTAGAATTGAATGAGGGAATCTCTGATGTATTGGTCCAATAGGGTTTTCGCATGTGTACTTTCTGGCCCGAGGCTTGTTTTGCTCCTTCATTTTTATAAGGAATTCAAGGCTAGAAAGTAGGGGTTTGTTGTTTAGATTTTTTGTCTTAATTTAGAGTTCAGTATTATGTATGTAATTTTGATAACAATATAGAAAATACAATGAAGAGTAATACCAATTTCATGGCTATTGTCTCTCCTTGTACTTGTTTTATGAGTTATGAATGAAAGCAATCTAGGATTCCTTTTGTTTTTCTCTATTGTTTCTCAATGGATGTTTGATTTCATTCTGGATTATTGATTCAAAGAATTAATGTAAATGTTTGAATGATACCATTAACTCATAAGAATCAAGTGCTAGGATATTTGTAAGTAGTAATGATCATGAATGTAATAGGGGAGTGTTGTAATGTAGTATTTATTGTGATTGTATGTTGCTATTGTTAAGTTGTTATTTGGTTATATAAGTTGATATTGACTCTGTGCTTATGATAAAGGAACTGGTTCATGAAAATTATTTATGGTTTATTTTTTGTGTTGATTCATCAACTAATCACTTTTAGTTTATAATCTTTAATATGGATAACATTGTAGTTGTTTTGTGTTGATGTTCTACCTTCTCATGTTCTAAGTATAAAAAATTGATAAATAAGTTGTCAACTAATTTAATGTATTGGTACCTTGAGAAATTTTATGAGAAGTATCTGTTATTTACAATGTATTTGATTATAATTGTGTGAAGTTCCTGAGCATACATTATGGGATAACCCTCCTGAATTTTACATAGTCCAAAGTGTAGGATTAGAAGTTTTTAAACTTCCACTCATTAGTTGGCCAATCCCTTTGGAGTACCGATTATTGGAAATGGTAAAGTCCATAGGTATTTCTGGAGATCAGTTTGGTTCTTAAAAAATAACCAATAGATTGGTGACTTTGTTGGGGAAAGCTAAGTCCAAAGTCTCTAGTTCAGATCTTGTACAGTTAGAGTCAAATGTTTTTTGTGATATTCTTAACCATGTGAAGAATAATTGGTTTAAATTATCTTGCATTAGTTAGATCACCCTCATTCTTATGTGTCAAGTCTTGTTTCATTATGTCACCTTGTGTTGGATTCTATTTGAAGTTACAAGTATAAAGTCAAAGTGCAATCACTTTATATTTCTCAACATCCTTGGTGGAAAATCTGAATTATCTAACACCAGTGTAAAGTTAAGCTCTCAAAAGGAATGTAAGAAAAGTGATTCTAACATATTTGACATCATGACGAAGACTAGAAGTTATGCAAAGAAACATCCAAAGCAGAAGGCAGAATCTGAACCTGCTAAAGAGAAGCAATCCGCTTGGGTAAAGAAGAGCTCTGAATCAAGTAAGTCTGTTGACTCTCCTGCTGAGGCATCTCCTACATTTAATGTTGAATTCAGTAGTGTCAGTACCCATGAGAAGGCATGTGAAGTTCAAGGGTCTAACATAGAACAATGAAGTTCTCCTATTGAGCAAGTGTTTGATAGTGAACTTAATATTTCAAGAGAGGAGGATAGGTGGGAGTTTTGGGGAAAGAATAAGGAGTTTTATGAGCCTTTAACCCCTGGAGTTGGTTCTATTTAAAAAAAAAATCTATGACCCATTTCCAAAATCTTGATGATTTTAATGAACTGTGGGTTTTGTCTCCTACTACTATATAAGGGATTTTAGGTTTACCTAAGTCTCATTTGAAAAACCCTTTCAGTCTATATCCTCACCTAGTTTTTATTTTTTGGTTGAATCCTTGTGTCAAGGTTATCAATCCTTTAAGTCACGACTCTTAACATAAAAACCTATTGAGTAACCAACCCTTTGGTCCTATTTTATCGATTGATCATGTTGGATCATTATTTTTGAAAATTTCCTAAGTCGGGCTGAATATTTCCCACTAAAAAATTCTTAAGACTTTTATGTCATGGGTGTGGCTTTGTCGACCTAGTTGGGTCCCTTTTAGGATTAAAATTTTTAGACATGTGTAGAAATAAGAATCCTTGAATTTCATTCGATCGATGTAGAAAATCTTGACTATAGCTCACATTCCCATTCCATTTTGTCTCTCATTCTTTTATTCATTCATACTCATGGGTGAAGGCCTTGTGTCCCTGATGATTGGTGGGCTAGACATCATTGATAAAGTGTGTAGTTGGTCATTAAAGAAGATCAACAATGGGAGATAAATGAGGTGACCACATCTAGATCATTCCCTCTATGCCAGTTCATTTTTTTTATTATTAAAATAATCACATGGGCTAGTGGGAAATTGCCACTTGTCTTCACTGATGATGGGCTTGAGGTTTAGTATTGATGAATTTCAAATAAATCAATGGTCGATAATGGGTGAGATGGATTAATATTGACCGCTCCTCACCATCTTGTATGGGCCCCATCCTTATTGCTAGATTTCTAATGGGGAGGCAGGTGTCTACAGTGTTGAGTAATCCTAAGAATGTGGAAGCATATACATGTGGGAAAATATTTAATTAAAATCTCAACATGGAGCATGGGAATTAAAATGTGCATTACTAATATGTATATATTATGCGTGCTTAAAAGGTCTTTTAATTTGGGTCGTAGATGTTGTATGAAGGATAAAGTTGTTGCTAGCTAAGGAGTGTATATAACAAGGATGAGAGATCTAATCTCAGCCTCTCCCCATCTCCCCATTGATGAAAGTTGCACATGATTTATGCTTCACAGGAGCAAGGGGAAAAGTACACATGGATTATGGCTATAAAGACAAAGAGATGGTGGAGCTCGTGTACTACAAGCAAGTTTTTCCATCTATCCCCATGTTATTTGATAGGTGTTGCATCTATGCATAGTTGGATCTTTCATAATAAGCTAGTCAAATATAGATTGTGAATCAATTAACCCTCCATAACGATCAATGGTTGGTATTCAAAACTTAGTTGAAGGCAAGCATGTTGTTCTAGTTCACGCAAGTGAGCCTTAATAATTGAAAGGAAATTGACCTATCAAAGTAAGGAATTGAATAATTATTAATGTTTATCTTAAAGGAATAATTTAGCATTAAAAGTATACTCAATACACTCAAGGAGCTCATGTTGTGTTCTCTCGACATTTTCTGATGTCGAAACTAGGGTTGTCAACCTGGAAGAAAACTAGTAAGTCAATTGATGCTTTCCTTCTAGCATTATTGATAAGTTGTGATTTCTCAAGCTTAATTCTATTAGGGTTTTCTTGGTTCAGATTTTTAAGGTTGTATGTGCATAAATAAGACTTTGTTAATTCTACATTCGCAAACTTTGTTCCAATTCCTCACAAAAGCCGTAGGCCTTGTTCAGTTAAACCAAAAAATCTTTACATGCAGTACTTCCTACAATATGGCTCCTAAAGTAAAAGTATCTTCGTCTAAAGGGGAAGCTTTCACTCCCAAAAGACCTCAGAATAAAGACCTTATGGATCAATTATCACCCCCAACTAGTGACAAACCTAAAGGCCAATTGATTCCCAGAGGTCCTCAAATAGAAGAGGGTTTATTTGACAAAAGATGTTCTATCAAGGATGCTAAATTTCCTTATACTGGATGGGAACTATTTAATAGTTGGTTCAGGAACAAAATATGGGTATCCCAATAGGAAACCCTTGGAACTATGACCTAGGAAAGTTAATTGTGCCAAATGTCTATATGGATGTCGACTTGCTTAGGGAAATAGCTGCTAATTATGACCCAGTGATGAGGACTATTAGAACATATGATGGGAAAGAAATGGTTAAGATCACTAAAGAGTAATTGGGTCTTGTTTTCAGGCTTACTGAATTGAGTGAAAAAATGCATAAGATAAATGATGATGCTCTTAGACAAGAGTATGATAAAAACAATATTTCATTGAGATTCCACATCTCTTTGAGATTTCTAGGATAAATTGCAGGTTAGAAGATTGTAATAAGATCACATGATAAGGAACCTTTCCCTGTTAATTATTTTGTTTTGTATTTCAAAAGGACTTTCTATTCCATTTTCTAGATAATTTTTTATGATCCTGTCTCTAGAATTCCAATGGTATGGATGTATATAGTTTCCCATATCTAACATACCCAATATTGTGTAGTGTATGATTATGCAAGATTTATTTCTAAAAGAATGCGCAATGAAATGATAAGATTAAAGAAAGGGGAATTTGGGGTAAGGTTCAACTTGTACTCACTGGTAATGCTTATGTTTTTGTACAAGGGTGTAATTTACTTTGGACACAATATTGACTTAGAAATAAAAAGGGTGGCTTGGATCTACCTCTTGAATGTTGGACCATAGTCTTGGACAAAGATGATAGGACATATGATTATGTCATATTCTAGAATTTGTTTAATTCTAAACTAAAGAGAGCTTTGATTGTGAAGTTACCTAGAATTCCCATTGCTCTACATGCTTTCTTAATACATAAGGAGAGAAGGCTTGCAATAGGAGTTGATCATAATTGGGGAGATTTTATCTCACACCTTGATTACACTATCTTAAGAGTATATGGTTCCAAAGTAGCACCTCACTTATTGTTGAGGTTTGTGCTAGAAAGAATTGGTTTCCTTGAGGTTATGTGGAAACTAGGAAATGTTGAAAATGAGCATTTGTTGAATTAGGGAAAATAAACTTTCTTTCCTTCTTACACTTGTTTTTATTATTTTGTAATGACCAAAGGAGGTTGGAATAACATCATTGAAATACTCAAAACATACCACATGCAAAGGAAAGTTGAGAGGGTCAGATATGATCCTCAAGGTCTTATGGCTTGGTTGAATGAGAGAAACAAGGGCTACAAATATGTCCACATTTTCTAGTATTTAGGAGATATAATAAGAAATAGATCAGACACTTTGGAATAGGAAAAGAGGTGAGCAAGGTGGATCACATTCAATAAGATACAAAGGAAAATAAAGTAGGAAGAACCTGATTTCAAGGTCCTCCTAGAGATCGAGGATATAACACAAAAGGTGGAGCATGCAACAAGGAATTTTGATTCAATAGTAGGCCACCTTGAAACTAAAGGGGTAACTAATAAAGATAAAGGGAAGGATGCAATTGCAGAAGAATAGAGTGGAGAAAAAATCTCTGCTATAGGAGAAAAATCTACATCTCAAGCCCACGAGGAACAAAAAATAAATTTCTTTATAAGAAGAAAGTGTAAGGAAAAGAAATTTGATGAAACCTGTGTTCCCACTCAGCAAGAGGAACACAAGCCTCCTATACCATAAATAGCACCCCCATCTCCACCAAGCCCAGTAGAGCCTGAAATTGTGAATATTGATTCCCCACCACTTAGTGAAATACCACCCAAAGAGCCACCATTGAAAAGACAAAAGATTGAGGCCACTAATTTAGTGGACTCTGATGATGAAGGTTTTGATGATGATATTTGGGTGTCAGAATAGGAAATGTAGGAAGGAGTTCCCATTGCATTTGTAGTAAGAGAAAAATAATAATTTGGAAGAAGATTGAGTAAAGTTGATGTTAGAGGTCTCAATGGAAGTGATGATATGCGGGTTGAGGAATGTTCCAAATTCTTGGATGATGACTCAATTTTAAATACAAGCTTTTATGGAATTTTCATACAAGGCTAAAAGAGATGATTATGTAAAAATTCTAGCTATAGAAAGGAGCCTTCATATACAATTTTTTGATGCTATAATTCAGAAAAAGGTGTTAAATGAAATGAGGACCAGATTCCAAAGAATGACTGCAAAGGAAGGTTAGGAATTGGTGAGAACTAGTGGCATCTTGTTGCTACCAAAATGGCATCTAGCTTCAGCCATAGCTTCTGACAAAATGAAGACATGTGATAGACCTCTTTATGATACATAAGAAAACACTTTCACTACAATGATTTTCTTTTAGTGAGGAATTGCAATAATTGGCTATATGGTCTTTAGCAACAAGCACAAGAAATCTAGACATTGCAGAGCTTGCACCTAACTACAATGGATTCCTAATAATAAAAAGAGTGTCAAAAACATTAGCCTTAGAAGCTATAGATATGTCACTTCATGTTCCATAGTTCACAAGGGCCACTGTGGAATCTGTGAATGCTAAAAAAGATAAACTCAAAATAGAATTAAATAACTTGTTGGTTAAGTATGGAGATCTTGAGAGGGATAATATGCAATTATTGAAAAAGTTAGCATAATTGGAGGATGTGTTGCAAAGGTTACAACCTAACAAGCCCAAGTAGAATGATGTTGGCTCTCCCACCACTGCACAAGAGGATGTATCCCCAGAGTTTATTGTTGATGTAAGTTATTCATGGGAAATTGTGCCATATAATATTGGAAGTGTTCCCATTTCAATAGTACAACCCAGTACATCAGAAGGGCCACAGGAGTAGGGGGATATTAATAGGGAAGAATTGTTTAGGAAATTAAATGAATAGAAAGAAAAATGTAACAGTTATGATGAGGATGATTTTTAGAACAATATGAGGATTGTCACAACAATGCTAGAACATCTAAACAAAAGAGTGAAGAACAAATTGAATAGAATTCACTACAATTATTCATCCATGGTTGATGCTATCAGAATGTTTGGCATTGAGAAAGAAAGATCTATTTCACTAATGGAATTCTAGATCCCTAGGAAGTAGTATTTGATATTCATAGGAATTGGGGTTAAGTAGGACCCCACCTGAAAATTTTAAGGCTACTGCAGTTCTTGTAAATAATATTGAGGGATACATAGGGAATTTTGAGCCATTCAAGAACAAGATAAAGGAATTAGTAAAATCCTTCCATGAATCTCATCATGGTATTCTTCCATCCATTTTAAGGGATGATGGTAGCATTAAGACTCTACAAGAGTGGGGAAACAAAGAAAATAAGGTTGTTTTAGATCAAGCTATGAAAATTTGTCAGAAATTTGATATGGAGACATTAAAGGTAAATATGGATATGTTAGTTCATACTGAGACTTTCCTACTTGAATTTGATAAGGAATCTAACCAAATTGTCACCAAGTATGCACCTTATAGAAAGAGGATTGATGAAGTAATGAACTTTGACTAGCCTACTTAAGAAGAATTCTTAGCATGGAAAGGAAAGTGCTTAGAAGGAGTGGGGGGTCTAGCATAAATAATGGTGGGCTAATGATTTGAAAATTTTAAGTCTACAACCATGATGAATAACAGATAGATGTGAATGCACTACATAGCCTGGATTTAGTAAAAATTAGGATTTTGATAAAATATTGAGAAATATAGTGCATCTTCTTCAAAGTTTAATTGATGACAAGGCTACAAACATTGTTTTTTCTCTTGTCTTATCCTTTTCTATTTTCTTCATCCTTTTTCTTTCTTTCATATTTTGTGTTAGGGAATGAGTTTTGGGATAACTGTTTGGTTGTACCCATTTTGAAAATTGGACCAGATCTCCAACAATGAATGAAGACTACTTTCATTTTCTCACATGTCTCCCACCTCTTGGGAATGCATTCTAACTGAATGAGAGAATCTTTGATGTATCGATCTAATACGGTTTTGATATGTGTACTTTCTAGCCCGAGGCTTGTTTTTCTCCTTCATTTCTATGAGAAGGAATTCAAGGCCAGAAATTAGGGGTTCATTATTTTGCAATTGACACTGTGAATTGTGAGAAAAATACTAAGTGTGTTTTAGAGTTTTTGTCTTAATTTAGAGTTTAGTATTATGTATGTAATTTTGATAATAGGATAGAAAATACAATTCAGATTAATACCAATTTCATGGCTATTATCTCTCCTTGTACTCATTTTATGAGTTATGAATGAAAGTAATATAGGATTCTATTTTCTTGTCTCTATTTTTTCTCAATGAATGTTTGATTTAATTCTTGCTTATTGATTCAAAGAATTAATGTAAATGATTTTATGATACCATTAAGTCATAAGATGCAAGTGCCAGAAATGTTAGTATTAATGATCATGAATGTAATAGGGGAGTGTCGTAATGCAGTATTTCTTCTAACTGCATGTTGCTATTGCTAAGTTGTTATTTGGTTATATAGGTTGATATTGACTTTGTGCTTAGGATAAAGGAATTGGTTCATGCAAAGTACTTATGGTTTAGTTTATGTGTTTATTCATCAACAAATCACTATTAGTTTACAAAATTTTATATGGATACCATTGTAGTTGTTTTGTGTTGATGTTCTACCTTCTCATTCTCTAAGTTTAAAACATTGATAAATAAGTTTCCAACTTATTTAATGTATTAGGACCTTGAGCAATTTTATAAGCATCTGTTATTGACAATTTATTTGATTATAATTATGTGAAGTTCCTTAGCATACATTGTGGGATAACCCTCCTAGGTTTTATATAGCCCAATGTGTAGGAGTAGAATTTTTGCAGCTTCCACTCGTTCATTGGCCAATCCTTTTGGAAAAGTCCATAGGTAGTTCTAGATATCAGTTTGGTTCTTAAAAAATAACCAACTTATAGGGAGGGAGTCAGGAGTTGGTATTCCTTATGTTTTCTTATACGGGGGAGTGGTGACATAGAAACATGTCGAAGATATGGGCTACTAGCACCATTCCATTGTCTTCCTAGCTACTTTCATATGGAGACCCTATTGAGATTGTCAACTGTGGGAGGGTGATGACAATCATTTTTCATTGTCCAAATAGTCTAGCTACCAAAATTGATGGGTGGTCCAATCCCAACATATAATTGAGATGTACCTTCTAGAGTGAGTACATAGATAGTTTAGAGAGGTATAGGGCTTGTGAGTGGGGACAAAAACATATGCATGGTCATTGTGAGAGATATGGTAGTGGGGATAGATGATACCCAATGTTACAACTGAGAAGGGGATAGGTGCACTACAACCAACATAGTGGGGTGTAGGAGTAGATGTAGTAGGTGTGGGAATGATGCCTAATTATGATGCTTGGTGGGTGACCCATAGGCCTAAGCCATTAACTAATCTAGACCAGCCAGTGCTAGTAGAGAGTAGAGGAAAGGGTCCATGAGGCCAATTCAGAGGTCAAGGATAGGGAGAAGATGTAGGTTGGGAAGATGATGGTGGTAGAGGCAATGATGATGGTAATGGTAGATGAGGGAGGGGCAAGATATCTAGACAATAGAGGGCTTGAAGATTGAGAGCAGTGAGGGAGCCCTCACCTATTAGAGAGAAGCTTGATTAGGAGGCACCTAGGGTAGAGATGGAGGAGGAGAGAGTGCAAGAGGAGGGAACTCATCTTGAGGTGGGACAATAGGAGGTAGTGATGGGAGAGGAAGAGCATTTGGTCAAAGAGGAGAGGTGGGAGGAAGATATGGGAGATCAAGAGAGACAAGTATGGTAGGATATTTTGATGGGGGAGGAGGACTTTGAGGATGTGTCAATTAGGGACATAGATAGGTTAGTGGATTGGAGAGTGGTAGATCTATAGGCTCATCTTGATATAGCGAACACCAGGATACAAGCTTTGGAGATGGAGGTTGGAACCCTTATGACAAAGAGGGATGTGGTGGTGATCTCAAGGTAACATGTAGATCAGTGGTGTTTGGATTGCATTGCTACCCTTGTTAAACAAACACATGACAACTAAGAGGGGGGTGAATCAGTTGTCACAAAAATTTAAAATTAAAATTTTATCACTTATCAAATATTCAACCACACTATTATGTTATTAAATATAAGCATGAAACATAAATAACAAAAAGTAAATCAAGACAATGAACACTAGATTTTTACGTGGAAAACCGAATAAGGAAAAAACCATGGTGAGGGTTAACTCACACTATATAGTATTTTCAAAAGAGGCTCGCTTCCAAAAAAATGACTCAATGTCCAAGTAAAAAGGCTCACTCCCTACAAAAAGGACTCACTATCCAACAAGGAGGCTCACTACCTGCACAAGATTATACAAAAATAGAATAAATCTTTACAACCCAACAATGAACTGGAAAGATGCACCTATCATGCACTGATATAGTTCCAGAGATGCTCACAACTGCTGCCTTTCTAATTACACCTTCACACTCATTACTCGCTCAATATTTATTTTTTCTCTTTTCTATTATCTACACAAACTTACTTCTCTTCACTACTCACTCACCCAAAAAAATGTTGGCAATATACTTATATATATATCCAATCTCCATCACAAGAAACATTAGGTCAACCTAATTAGATGCAATTCATTGTAAAAGGTATCAACTGTTGGCTCCACAAAATATTTTTAAAATTCAATTTGATTGTTAGCACAATACATTGTGTTAGCTCAGACCAAGAAATTGATCACACATAAGTTTTCATATCATATAAAAATTATCTTAACAAGTCAGCCAAGAATAGTCTTCAATGCAACCAACATAATAATGTCACTTCATTATATGAGCACAAGAACATAGAATAATCTGATCATGCATGCCTTTAATATCCATAAGTAGTTTCCTAAAACCACAATTAGAAGTTGTCAATTATGGAGAAATGCAGACTAGAATACCAAAGGGGCAACCAAAAAATAGCGAATCAACCACCGAAGAGGATAAGACAGTCATACGCACCAATTTAGAGTATTGTACCAAACTACCAACATGGTGACATCAATGACAACATATATATAACCTATTCATTCTTCCAAAAATCTCCCCTGTTTTCATTGATGGCAACATGTAACCAAAATACTCCTTCTTTTCCTCAAAATTTTTTAACTTTCTCCACTATCTCCAACACTCTCCCTCAACACTCTTCCCCTTTGACATCAATAGAAAAGGGTGCCAAAAATGAGTGTAAACATGGTGACATCAAATTTTCAAAATATTTCTAGAAAGCTTCAAAAACTTCCAACAATCTAGAACATTTAAGTAGAAATTAAGTGAAGATAGCATTCTTCACCTAGAATACTTTTTTATACCTTTCCTTGAGAACTGTATACAACTTCTTCCAATTGAATATACTAGACTCCAATCTTGTGCATGTGCTTTCCAATAATCCCAACAGAGTAAAAGAGGGTGACCAAGCTACAACAAAACATTGTTTCTCAACATCTTTAGCATCAATAAGAATTCTAAAAAGATTCTCTAATAAGACTTTAGCAATTTATTTAAGAATCTAGAAGGTCTTTGTCACATCATGTCTTTGTCTGTGTAATTATTAGTTCAGCCTATAGTTCACCAACTCTTATCCTTTTCTTCACCTTTTGTATTCAAATATATCAAAATTATTTCCAATGTTGTTCACCTTAGCTTCAATTACTTCAATGTTGCTTGTAAAATTATCTATAGCTACAGACCACCGAAGAAAATACTTGTAAACATCTAAAATTTCTTTAACACACTTCTTTGTTTCCTCAATCAATCTAGAAAATCTCTACATAGCCTTTTTACATCTCCTTTTAACCAAGATTCCAATTTTTTGTCCTTTCAGACCTTTAAGAAACATCCTCTCTTTAACATTCTCAATTAGTTTTTTTGGCAAGAAATTAGAAACAACGGATACTTCAATACCTTTCCAAAGTAGATAGTCTACCAGTGCATCATCAATTTTTAGTTTGTCAATACGTAAGGCAGAAATCCACAGTTCACCAATCTTCGCATTTTTCCCTCAACTATCATAGACTAGATGTCATTAGGAGCAGGGGATTCAGTACCAGTCAAAGATTCTTTCTCCTTCTCATCTAAAATGTCAATGGTGTCTTTAGTTATGTATTTTATCCTTTTCAATTCTAGAGGGGAATTACTAATAACAATCTCTATTTCTCTTTTTCTAGAGGAAGAACCCACTTCAAATTGACTTGATGCAGATATGCCAAAGCAAGGGTTTGCTTGCAAAGATGAGAAATATTATTTGCACATATTTTCATTATCTTCCAAACACTCTAGATACCTGTAAATTTATTTTCCAATAGGGATACCAAATTCCCACATCACATTATCTTTTCCAAGTAGAGAATTAAAAACTTAAAACAATAGACATACCAACAAGGATCTGAAATGAACGAGATAGTTCTTAACCAATGACATTCAAACATTTTCAAGAAAATTCTCAAGTAGCAAGCTACATAAATCAAACTATTTGTTCTCCTTAACCATCATGTTGGCAATATGTGCGGCAATAGCTAAATTTGAGCTTTCATAGTTTCTAAAATAAATTTTGTATAAGATACCATATGCAACATTCCTAACAGCTGAGTCAGCAAGTGTATTAATCAATAGTGCTCTAAGATCTCTGCCGATGCTAGTTAGCTCCACCACATCTTTATAGTTCATAGTTTTCTTTCCAGGGAGTTCTGCCACGTTGCATAATCCAGTGATCGCTTTGATTGCTTCCTTCGAGATCAAATAGGGTTTTTCCAAAAAAATGTTTCCATCCTTGACACAATTCAACAAGAATAAGATAACCTCTTTATCTGTAATCCATGGAAATTCATTCCATAAATCCATGCCTAGGTTTTTTATATTTTGTAATTTGACTTCACACAACCCTAGTTCAATTCATTTCATTTTCTTATGATCGTATTCTTCTACTTTGACCCTTTTCAACTTCAAAGAGGCAACACCACATGAACCATATTCCATTGCTTTTCTTTCTTTAAATTCAACAAAAAATTCTCGATTTTCTTCTTTCTTTTTGCAATCAAAGAAAAAGGTTTCCAGATTACCTGAATCAATCTTTGAATTCCCTTCAGAAATACTTCAAGCATGCCTCAATATTTCTTTAGAGAACCTTCCAATTTCTTCAGATGCATAATTAATCAAAAAGCATCACAAAGTTTTACTTAACCTTTATCGATCTTGCCCTAAGCGCATTGAATATGACAATCACAAAAAAATTGCTAAACACATACTTCACTTAGCACAAAAAAACCTAATTCAGTCCAAAAATCCTTATACCAACATATTTTTATTTGGTTCCTTTTCCAAAACCTCTAAATAATCATTCTTAACATTTCAACCACATGCTAGCCTCTGACATGCCATTCTTCTAGGGGGTTTTTATAATCTTATGATAATGCTCCCCCTAAGACCATGCTAGGTGTATATTCTGAATAAGTCATTTGTACCTGATGAGAGTACAAACACATTAGGAGTCTTATATTTTTCTTCTTCTTCTTTCTTCATCTATACCTTATCCATTTCTTGCTTCATCTCTTCTTTGTCAATCTTCTTTACCAGTTCACTCTTCTCTTCTAGAGCAAACTTCTTTTCTTTCTTGTTCTTGCAAATTTTATATACATGTCCAAGTTTTTTGTAGTTATAACAGATCGCAGCTTTATGATTAATCTATCCTCCATTATTCCTCGATCTACACTAATTTTCTCTATGTCCAAATTTATTGTTGGTATAGTAGTAGCCATTAAAGAATTGATTCATTATGCCTTCATTAAACTTGTTCCTCATTACTTGATTGATCATCCTTACTTGAGATATACATTTTGCAGCCCTATGTCCAAACTTCCCACACTCAAAACATTTTCTGGAAAGAGAATGAGAAAAATAGTTTATCCCGCTCCTTCATTCAGTTTCTTTATGACCATATTTGTTACAAGAAAAATAGAAACCATCAAAAGAGGGATACCTCTGTGCATTGGGTTGTCTCATAGGCAGTCTTCTTGTTAAATTAATTCTCTGCTTCCTCTTGCCTTGATTCTTCTACACATCTTTCAAACTTTCATCGGTATCAACTCCTAAGCCACCTTTGTCTTTACATGGTTTTTGTCCTACAAGTTGTTCTTCAATTTTACCAGAGCTAGATCTAAAATTACTTTCATAGTGTTTATCCTTCTCTAGTTCCACTCTAAAGTTTACTATCTCCTACTCAAGTCTGGAACATTCATCAGACTTGTTATGCACCATAGTATTTAGACATTCTTCAATCCTCTTCTTTTCTTCTATTGCCACTTTCAGTCCAATTATCTCTTGTTTCATATGTTCACTTACTTCTTTGTGTCTTTCCTTAAATTTATTCAACTGTTCCTTCAGTTTCCAAACACATTCATTTTCTTCATCAAGATTCTCTTTCAGATCTTTGTTTTCTCTTTCCACTTTTTCAAGATCTTCAAGAGTAGTTTGAAGCTCTCCTTTATCATCCATTCAACTAGCCATCTAGATCCTCCTCAAGTTCTTAAGCTCTACACAAGGAACCACAAGATATGATACCAATTGTTAAATAGGGGCAAGACAACTGAGAGGGGGGGTGAATTAGTTGTCACACAAAGTTAAACTTAAAATTTTATCACTTATCAAATCTTCAACCACACTATTATGTTATTAAATATAAGCATGAAACATAAATAATAGAAAGTAAATCAACACAATGAACACCATATTTTTAAGTGGAAAACCTAATAAGGGAAAAACCATTGTGAGGGTTAACTCACACTATATCATATTTTCAAAAGAGGCTCATTCTAAAAGAATGAATCATTGTCCAAGTACAAAGGCTCACTCCCTACAAAAGGACTCACTATCCAACAAGGAGGCTCACTTCCTACATAGGATTATACAAAAATAGAATTAGGCCCTACAACTAAAAAATGAACTGGAATGATGCACCTATCATGTGTTGATACAATTCCAAAGATGCTCACAACTGGTGCCTTTTTCATTACACCATCACACTCATTACTCACTCAATATTTCTTTTGTCTCTTTTCTATTGTCTACACAAACTTACTTCTCTTCACTACTCACTCACCAAAAAAATTGTTCGCCATATACTTATATATATATATATATATATATATATCTTATGTCCATCACAAGCACCAATTAGGTTGGCCTAATTAGATGCAATTCATTATAAAAGATATCAACTGTCAGATCTACAAACTATTTTCAAAATGCAATTTGATCGTTAGCACAATACATTGTGTCAGCTTAGACAAAGAAATAGATCACACATAATTTTTCATATCATATCAAAATTATCTTAACAAGTTGGCCAGGAATAGTCTTCAATGCAACCAACAAAATAATGTCACTTCATTATATGAGCACGAGAACACAAAATAACCTGATCATGCATGCCTTTAATATCCATAAGTAGTTTCCCAAAACCGTAATTGGAAGTTGTCAACTATGAAGAAATGCAAACTAGAATAGTAGAGGGGCAACCAAAAAATATTGAATCAACCACCAGAGAAGTTAAGACAATCATACACACTAGTTTAGAGTACCAGACCAAACTACCAACATGGTGACATCAATGACAACATATAGATAACCTAGTCATTCTTCCAACAACCCTCACTAGTTTTTTGATAGAGTTGGGTTATCAATTGTTCGAGGTCAATCATGAGGCTAGATATTACAAGGATTTGTATGAGTGAAAGATTCCTACAACTAAGAGGGCACCCTTCCATAGCCATACACGTAGCCATAAAAGGTCTCATTAACGCCATAGAAGATCACAAAGCAGTGTTGGGCTTAGCCAACCAAGGCCAAGGCCATATGATAGGCCATCAAGATCATAGGTCGAGGATAGGCAACATCCATCCCCACAGTCATTCCCATCAGGAGACATGGGTAGCTCTAGCTAGAGAATATTTATGTTTTGTATTCAGACAGTTATAATTTTTATTGACCCTATAAGCTCCATTTTGGGAGACATCATGATTTTGTACTATGACACTTTTTGAGATATAGATATATGTGATGCATGATTTTGGTGGTGACTATACGATCTATTATCTTATATTATATACATTTATTATTTCATGTGATGCTATATGCCTATGAATTTTATGCATTTTATACGATCATTTGATGATGTTATATGTGACGATGCAATATAAATTCCTAATGTATGATTTGTGTTTATGTATGGTTTGGATATGACAATGTATGAATGAGTGCATTTAATTTTATGATGTTATGGATTTATCATGATTATGTTGTCATGATTATGGATGCAATTATATATGCAATTCTATATATGATTTATTTTCATGTTATGCAAATGCAATGTATATGCAATGTGATGTATGCAAATGGATTATGGATTTCAGATGATATGATATGATTATGATATGATATGATGCAAAAATATGTATGCAATGAATGCAAGATGATACTATATGATTTCCATGAAAATGGATGTATGGTTCTTATTATGATATTCTATCTATGTTTTTGTATTTTCTAATGCAATATGATGACCTAATGTTTGTGATGATGCCTACATGCTTCTAGCATGATTGCTGATGTAGGATATTTGTGTGTCACAGGATGCCTTCAAGATGTGGAATGGAAGAAATGTTAGCATTGAATTAATTATGTAGTGTACTAAAATGCATACCCTTGCATTTTCACATTTGTTTGGGCTTGCCTTTTTTTATTTATCCCTATTTATGTCTTAATTGGTCCTATTTTGCATCCACAAGCTGTATGAATTATGTCTTTTTCTAGCTAATCCCAACATTTTCCAATGGATAAATGATAATTTAATAATTTCATTAGAGTGTCCATGATCTTTGGCTCGAGACTAAAATACCACCTAAGGAATATTTGTCCCCTAAAGGTCTTGGGACCCTGATTTTAAGAGCACTTGAATAGGTCCCTTTCTGGAGTCTGTGCCCCAAGATTTGAGCCTCGGGACTAAGATGCCACCTAGGATGTCTTAGTCCTCCTTAGCTTGTTTTTGGGATTTAATTTCAAATTCTAGTGGGATTTAGCCTCCTTTATTTAATGAATTCATATGTCAGCTTGGTGTTATGTAATTTCAGGATATTAAGCATAGATAAGTATAAATACAAGGTTCCTCCTCTCATTTTTCATGTCAAGTACAATCAAGCAAGCTAACAAGCATCTAAGAATTCATGCATTTTAGCATTCAAGAGCATTCCATCGAGAATTTGGAGCCATGGGTATGTGTAGGATCATGATGGGCCAAAAAGTGGCGATATGATGGGTATGTATAGGGTATGTGGCTGACAACCTTTTTCTTACCCAAAATTGATGAAATGAAAAGGGTTTTTAAAGGATATTCTCAGATTTCCACCAATATAAATCATGCTTTACTTCAAATTTAATAAATAATTATTATTCATTTTCTATTTGAATTACAACTAAAGTCTTGATTGATAGGCTAATTTAAAAAAATCTATAGCTTTCAAATATTATCACATTTTTTGAATCTGAAACATGTGCTACATTCTATGCTTCACATACTATAAGATTTTAAAAAAAAATCATGAAATTTTGACCAAGTTAAGGTGGTCAGACATACAAAAAATTTATATTTTTTTAAATTTATAATAAAAGTTCATAATTAATTATTTACTTGGAAAAAAATTTAAAAAAATATGCATCACATCAATACATGAGTCCTCTACTTATATCTAAAATATTTTAAAAAATATTATCATTTTATTGTGGTTAGGGTGGTCAGACACACACCTACTTCTTTTTTTTTCCTTGAAATTTAAGTACTATTGCATTGAAATTTCAAATTTTCACCAAATGGATATTTTTTTTAAAATAAACCTAGTAGTTTAGAAACTACATTCAATTTTCTACAAATTCTATTCTTACATATTTTTGAAATACTATAGATAACTTATTCAAATGTTTATGTCAAGTTTCCTAACACTGATTTTTCTAAATTTTTCACCACTTAAGGGCTTGTTTTTCCCATGATGATCCTCCACATACCCCCATCATCAAGATTAAAACATCATATCAAAGATCTTCTTGCATCATGTGTGTTGTTGTGATAACATTTGTGATATAGGGTTTTGATTCAAGAAAGCAATTCAAGAAAGATCTATCAAAGAATTCCTTTGATTCAAGATCTATATCCATTGTAGCCATTTCACACAAGTTTGTAGACTTTACAAAAAGGGTTTGGTGAGTTGTAGCATTGCATGTTGTTCATTCATCATTCCTCTTCACTATTCTATTTCATTTCAAGGTTTAATTACCAACAAGGGGTTTGACCAAGGAAAACCCCCATTCACTAACAATCAACAAAATTTTCCCCTCTTGCATGCTTGTGATTGCAGATCTAGGTTGAAGACTTAAAGATCATTTGGAGTGCAAATTTGCAAAGTTTCATTACAAAGTTGTCATTTTCATGGAAACACATGTACAAGCCAAATCTAAAGGCTTCAGTACGTGAGATTAGAGAAGAAGGAAGTGCAGAAATCTAGCCTCAATACCTTGTTTAGAGATTTCAAAAATTCTAAATGGGACTAAGACAACAGTAAGGGAATCTTAGTCCTCTTGAGGTCATTTTTCAAAAGTTCATCTAGATCCGATTTTGACATTCAAGGATTCTGCATCTTCCTCAAAAAAAACAATGGGACTAAGACAATAGTGAAGGTATATTTGTCCTCCCTAGCATATTTGGAAGCTTTTTTGCATTTCCAAAATCCTCACATCTCTAGACTTCCTAGGTACATACCTCCTAACTCCCTGTTGCATATTTTCATTATTTGCATCTTCCATTTATCCTGAATTGTTAGATTTTGTGAATTGAATACTTGTTTTTCTTTTCCAAGCATTTTCTTAGTGGTGAACCCCTAAATTGTTGAAAAATCCCGCCTCCTAGGTCCTCCTAGTTGAGAATTGACTCACCTTTTGAGGTTGATAGTCAATCCAATTATGGATCTTAAGACATTATTGAATGACTGTATGGGAGAAGAGTGCTATTAGTGCACCCCTTTTTCCCTATGTTTCAAATGGAGACAAAGAAAGATTAATATTTTGCTTGATAGATTCTAGGATTTTCCATTTAATCATCATTAGGTGTTAAAATATGACAAATGGACAATAAACACCATGGTATGACATAGACCAAGGTGTGCAAAGTTACCCACTTAGGAACATAGTCAGTTAATAGAAAAGGAATGTCCTGACTCATACTAAGAGCGAGGTTGCCCCAATCTTTTTGCTAAGACAATCCACAAATAATAATCAGAAGAAAAGAAAGTCATGAGACATCATCACTCTTCTAAATCCTTCATGGGACATCCTAGAGGTGGATAGTAACATGACAAAAAGTAATATCAGTAAAGGATAAGATATATTAGACCAAAAAATTCTAAAACCATTAGATGACTTTCAAGTGTTTCTTTGTTGATATTTGATTGACTAATTTATTGGTGAGTTTATTGATTGAAAATGCCTAGTTGCAAGAGAGAAAACATGTCGTATAAGAAATTAGGTTTGGTTTCGATCATGCAACCACATATATAAGGAAAATGAAAAAATCAATATATGACGATGACTAGTTTTAGGAAGGACACATCATGTATAATACCATTTTTTGACAAATTTAATGTTTGAAATTTGACTCATTAGGCAATTGACCAATTTGGTTTGAAGACTAGTTGAATAGTTAGTCTTGTTGATTTGTGATTTTGGTTGAGGTTCAAATGACAGTTTGTGTCTTAAAGTCTGATATATTATGTTATGGGGAGTGATTGACTTGAAAAGTACTAAGGGACTAACCTAGGGCCTTAGGGGCTCATCAAAGATGGCCTTTCCTATGTAACAATGTGCATAAACCTCATAGTTTGATAGACTTCGACTTTGTTATATTCATTATGGATTGGCTCATGATTTACTTTATTCAACAAAACCCTGAAGGACTCACCTAATGCCTCAGGGACTCATCGATTAATGGCCTTTCCTACATAGCAATATGTAAAGACATCGTCGTTCAACTGGACTTAGATCAACAAGACTTGACACTGACTATGTTTTTGGGATTTTTGAAGGTTATTTAGATGTTTTTGGGTTTTATTGAAGTTTTCTGTCAGTTTTCACTTTTTAGCATTTTTTTTTTGGGATTTTTGACATGTTTTCATTTTTTTCTGTTTTTTGATATGTTTTGATTTTTTGGTTTTGACATGTTTTGATTTTTTTTACTTTTTTAAATGTTTTTATTTTTTTTACTTCTTGACATGTTTTGATTTTTTGTTTTTTGACATGTTTTGATTTTTTTTGGCTTTTTGATATAGTGACCTCCAACACCAAGTCTAGGATCCTTTGAAGAAGTTAGTTAAGTAATTGCCCCTATTTGGGTATAGGAACAATTTATTAGGGGTGGAACTCGATAATCCTTATTGCAAGTGGATATGGAAGGGGAAAAAATGAAAAATTTCAATTGTTCTAGGCTATGGGAAGGACAACAAAGCATTATTATGAATGATGTGAGAAAGCATGAAGATAGATTTTGCTACAGATGAAGGGTAATAAACTAGATAGAATGATGGTAGATGATGGAGCAAAGACCAACTACAGATGGCACTTATTTTCCAGGTTCTCACCATGGTACTTATCCAAAGCACCACCAAAGTGGTTTTCACTATTGGAAAAATTATTTCACTTTACTAATTCTTTATTTATTTACTTATTTGGTGTCACCAAGATGCCTATTTGCTAGGTTTTCATCAAGGTGATGATTTTTTTTCTTTTTTTTCATTTTTTTGGGTATTTTTTAGGTTTTTACATGGCTCTGTAAAGCTAGGTGTAGAACTTGCAAATATGTAGGCTATTGATAGGATCTAACAATGGTTTACATGCAGTATTCAAAAGCTAATATGCTTTATATCCATATACTATCGTGACGATGTGTGGACCCAACCAATTAGGCTCAAACTTGTCTGTATTTTCTCATTTTTCTTGATTCTTGGGATTTTCCATTAAAACAAGGTCACCAATGTCAATGTGTCAAACCAAAACCTTTTGGTTGTAAAAGAAAAAAAGATGATTTTGATAGGATTGTAGATGAACCAATCCATTATGTCTTCTTATGTCCAATAATTCCAACTCATGTAGTCTAAATATGTGATATTCTTCATCATCAATTTAAGCCCTTGCATGCATACCCTTAGGGAGGGAAAATCAACCTTGATAGGTAAGATGACCTTAGAATAAAAGACTAATGAATATGGTGTGGCTCCTTTAGGGGTGTTGATGCTAGTTTGGTAGGCCCATAAGGTAGGATTGAGTTGAAGGTCTGAATCACAACCATCATCATTAAATTTCTTCTTGAGGATTTTTATGATGGTCTTGTTGGATGCCTCAGCTTGGTTATTACCTTTTGGGTAGTATGGGGTGGAAAAGTGATGTTGTATATTAAATTTTTCACATAATTAGAGGACCTCTTGGTTCTTAAAAGGATGACCATTATTAATAATGATGGGTTGTGGGACACCATACTAGCGAATGATGTAATTAATAATGAGTTTAGATACTTGTTTTCTAGTAATGTATGTCATGGGAATAGATTCAATCCATTTGGTCAAGTACTCAATCACTATGATGATGGACTTATGGCCATTGGATGAAGTGGGATGCATTATACCTATGAGGCCGAGTCCCCATACACGAAGGGCCATGGTGATGTGATTGATTGTAGCTCCTGAGCTAGTGCATGTCTAAGGTCTCCATGAATCTAACACTGTCAACATTTCTTGACAAAATGGTATGCATCATGTTCCATCGTGGGCCAATAGTAACTAGCATGCATGATCTTCTTAGCTATATTAGGAGCACTAGAGTTGGCTCCACATATACCTTCGTGTTCTTCTGGCAAGGTCATTTGTGCTTCATCAGTATCAAGACATTATAGGAGGGTGTTGTCTAGGCTTCAACAATAAAGAGTGTCACCAATGATGGCATATCTAGAGGTCTTATGAATGAAAGTCTTGCAATGATTGACTGATAGGTCAGGGGGAATAACTTGGTCATGTAGGTATTCATAAATATCCTTATAAAAAGGGGACTTAGGACCAAAAATTTCACTCATCTATTGAATAAGACAACTGAGAGGGGTGGTGAATCAATTGTCATAGATTTAAACTTTAATTCAATCACTGGAACTAATTCTTAACTCTACTTAAATGTTTAAACATTAAATAACAATGCATAAATTGAAATCCAATAGACAAACATAATAACACCAAATTTATGTGGAACACCCAATAAAGGAAAAACCATGGTGAGGATTAACTCACACTATAGAGAATATAAAAAAATGATTATAAGAGGCTCACTACCTGGGAAACAAGGCTCATTTCCAAAACAAGGACTCATTGTCTAGATCAAGATTCACTTTCCAACAAGGTTAACAACCTAGAAGGCTCACTTCCATAGAGATACAAAGAAGATAGAAGAGATACATTATAGAGAGAATACAATCTCAATGAAATAGAGAAATCCACCACAATTTTCTCAACCACTTGCAGAAATGCATGAATGATAGAATACACCTTCTACTCACTACATCCAGAATCTCAACATTTAGGCTTCACATTGATCTGCCACACTCATTGATTCGCATATATCTGCTCTGTTTCTTTGCACTTATCTCTTTGCACATCCTTTCACCACTAATTCATCTTGTATTTATACCATATTCAACTTTGAAACATATCCAAAGTTGGTCATCCAAATTCAAATTCAAATTAGGTTAGTGCGAAAACATCCTAGGGTGGAATTAGAATGAGGGCGACCCAAATACACACTTCACAAGGACCCAATAATATCCAACATGCTTCATCAACTCTCAAGGTGGTGTTCAACACAAGGTCAACCCAACTAGTGTAAAACACATAGAACCATTAAGCACAAATCTTCCAAATATGAAAATTATCTTTAATACAATCCAAACAACTCTACTCTAGAACCGCAAGTCATAAGACTTTTCCAAAGAGAAATCAAGACTAACAACATTTCTCCTGAACCTCAACCAAAAATATATAAAACCTCAACTCACAACTGGTGAACATAACTTGCACTATACAATGAATCAACAACAAAAATTCTAGATATATAATCTTCTAACAACCATGATCAACATATTTGAGCCACTCAAACATAGGAAAAAATCCTGAAGCAACCACTGAACACCTACAATCTTCCTTCAATACAATTTTCTCAATATCCTCGACATATATAGTCAATAGCAACTAGTTGATAACCAATTGACTAGTTGACATCAATGAAAACACCTTCATTATTCCCATTCTTGCAACAGTCTCCCCCTTTGTCATTGATGAGAATGTTCACATGATGTGAAAAACCATCAAAGAAACCATACTATCTCTAAATACACTACTCAATATTTTTCTTTCTATCTATCCTCCTTACTAGATAATATTTTATATTATTCCTCTTTTCTCATTCACACTTTCTTCCTCTCCTCTTTTTGTGTGTTTTTTTCTTCTTTTTTCATATTCTTTCTCCTCTTTTTTTTCTTTTTTTTTTTTCATATTCCCTCTCATCTTTTTCACATGCTTCCTCTCCCCCTTTGACATCAATGGAAAAGGAAAAGATAGTTTTCATTGATTTCCCCTTTGAGATTAAAAATATAATACTCACAATGACAACACCTGACACTACCTACTCCCCTTGAGAGGTAGGCACCAAAACATCAGTCCAGAAGAAAAATAGATCCATAGATCCACTGGATTGATGCATCTCCATATGCATCTATTTCAAGAAAGAAGGGGCAATGATGCCTAACTTCTCTCAGAGATACTCAAGAGTATCTTTAGGAAGAGCCTTCATGAATATATCAACAATCTGATATTTTTTGGAACATGTTCAATTTTTACTTCATTCTTCATGACCTTCTCTCTTAGGAAATGATACCTTATAGACGTATGATTAATCCTTTAGTGCATCACTATATCCTTTGATATTTTAAGCACACTTGTGTTATTGGTGCAGGGGAACCAACAAACTATCATGCCTCCAAGGAAAAAAGTTGTCGTTTTGATTTGTCTTATTGTGCTTTCATGTAATAAGGTCTAAGAGGACCATTTCATGTTTATTTGAGTCTAATTTGATTCATTAGGGGTAAGTTATGGTCTAGTTGAAAAACTTGTCAAAGTTGCATAATGTTGTAAAAAACAACTTTTGCATTTTGTTGTGAATTAGTGGAATATGAACAGTTGGAAGTTAAAATATAGTTAGTGGCCATTGGGGTTTCCAGTGAACAAGAAAATTCCATATTTTTTCTTCCCTCCATAAATAATCTATAATAATTGGTGAAAGGTTTTTCTTTAGGGTATCTAAAAACCCTTTAGAGGATATTTCATATTTTTCCATTTTGTTGGAGTTACTAATGAAATTTTTCTTCATTTGTGTGTAGACAGTCCAAAAAGTACCCTCTTAGAAGTAGGAAAATCATATTTTGATCCCTTTCATGAAAAGGAGCCCTATTTGATTTATTGGTATGTGTTATAAATCCCAAAAGGGTATTTGAATATGTGTTTACATTTTGATTCACAGGTCTGCTCCAAGAGTTATGCCCAAATAGGCCTTGTTGAAGTACTACTATGAATGAAGCAAATTTGTGGAGGAACCCACCTTGATTGATGTGAAAAGGCTCTTCAAAGGTTTTGGTTAGTTGATTTTGATCCTAACTACCCTTGATCTGCATCAAATTGGTATCAAAGCCCAAACATTTGGGCAAGGAAGTTTTTGGAGGTTTTGTATTATCTTTTTTCTAGGTTGAAGGAAGAGCTTGGATAACAAAAAACTAGGCCAAGGGAAAAGGAAGAGGCCTAAGTTGAGGTATCATGAAGACAAGAAGCAACATTGAGAAGAAGCAAGGTGAAAGAGACTTGTTTGCAAAAGGAGAATGGAAATGTTGAGAAGATTAGTCCATGGAGACTTGTAGAGTAAGAAGGTACCAAGAAAGAAATAAGAGAAAAGAAGAGAGAAAAAGTGACATGAAGAAGAAATAAGATGATGAAAAACAACTAAACATGCAAAAAGAGATAATAGAATTGAGACATGCCTTGGAAGAAATGGAAAAAAAGATGGAACTTGAGATGCAGCGGTGTCTTGAAAAAGCAAACCAGGAAAGTGGTTGACATTTACCAATAAGAAAGATGATAAAGTGGCCTATCAAGAAGATCATTCAGAGGAGAAGAAGGAA
Organism: Sequoia sempervirens; assembly: GCA_007258455.2. NCBI lineage: Eukaryota > Viridiplantae > Streptophyta > Pinopsida > Cupressales > Cupressaceae > Sequoia > Sequoia sempervirens. The sequence goes on from VDFB02281492.1 coordinate 501,167,164, forward strand.
AGATAGGATAGTAGAACCAAATATTGAGAAGTATTTGTTGATTATGGAAGAGAAATAGCCATATGAGGAAGAGGAAAAATGTGAAGAAAATGGGTCCCTTGAGACTCAAGATTTTATTTCTATCAATGTGTGTGAGTATGTGTTTACTGGTGCAGCAAATGAAAATGAAAATGGCAAAGAGTCTAAAGAAGGAGAAGAAGTGCATATAGTGTATGAAGATTGTTATTAAAATGTAAAACACTATGGTGATGAAAATATTACAAAACCAACTGAGGTAATGGTTGCATTTTCTAATTTTATGGATGATGAATATGTTAATATATTGTATTCAAATGATGAAGATGAAGACACAGACGGTGGTACTGAGGCATATGAATGAGAACTCAAATTTTGTTACCTTCAAGTTGAGAAGATGCTCAGTAAGAGATGGTACAAGAAGAAGAAAAAGGATCCAAGGAAAGTTGCATAGATGAATGACAAGTTTCCAAAGAATTAGATGACAAGGAAGAAAAATAAAACATGCACTCAAGTGGGCTTGAGTTTTTCTTTCCCTTGGGAGTATGGTGTAGGGGAAACCACAAGTTGTCATGCCTCCAAGGATCAAAAGTTGTCATTTTGATTTATCTTGTGATTTTTTCATGTAATAAGGTCTAAGAAGACCATTTCATGTTTGTTTGAGTCTAATTTTAGTCATTAGGGGTAAGTTAGCGTCTAGTTGCAAAACTTGTCAAAGTTGCATAATGTTGGAAAAAATAACTTTTGTATTTTTTTGTGAACTGGTGAAATATGAATGGTTGGAAGTTGAAATGTAGTTACTGACCATTGGGAATCTATTGGAAAATATTTTAAAAAGGCCTTGTATTTTCAACACAAATGTTAGGATGATGAAGGGATGAGGAAACATTGTGTATTTGAAGTTTTGATAAATGAAACCTTTGTTTCTTGTGCATTTTTCTATAACAGTCCTAATTTTTTTATGTGGTACAAATCTATACAACCTTTGTATGACCTATACATGGTATGGTTGGAAAGATAATTGAGTTATCTTTCATTTGGTTTTTGTTTTGTTAAATTTCATTAAGTTTAGAGAAAGTTATAGCATTTTTTGTAACAATAATTATAAATCTACTCCAGGGTTTCCAGCACACAAGAAAATTTCATACCTTTTCTTCCCTCCAAAAATCTATAAAAATTGGTGAAAGGTTCATTTTGAGGGCATCTAAAAAATATTTAGAGGATATTTCATAGTTTTTCATTTTGATGGAGTTACTAATGAAAATTTGCTTGCATTTGTGTGTTGACAATCTAAAAAAGAACCCTCTTAGAAGTAGGACAATCATATTTTGAGCCCTTCCATACAAAGGATCCCTATCTGATTTCTTGGTATGTGTTGTAAAACCAAAAAGGGTATTTTAATATGTGTTTACATTTTGATTCCTAGGTCTTATCCAAGAGTTATGCCCAAATAGGCCTTGATGAAGTACTACTAGGAACGGAGTTCATTTGTGAAGGAACCCACCTTGATTGATGTGAAAAGGCTCTTCAAAGGTGTTGGTTAGTTTAATTTGATCATAAATACCTCTCCTCTACATCATTTATCACAAAAGATAGAAATAAGATCATTATACACCATTGTGATATCTTTTAATGTTTGTTTCATCCATAAAACTTGTGTATAGTAACATGCAACAACAAAATACTCATCTTCAGGAGTAGACAAGGAGATTGAATCTTACTTTTTACTCAACCATGCCATGAATCTACAACCGAGAAAGAATGCACCACCACTTGTACTCTTTTTTTCATCTACATATCTAACCCAATCTACATCTATAGAGGCACTTAGTGTAAATTCAATATCTCTAGGATACTATAACCCATAATCTAGAGTGCCATTCAAATATCTAAATATTCTTTTAATAGCAATGAAATATGTTTCCTTGGGATCTCCTTGAAATCTAGCCACAAAATAGACAACATGCATAATATCTAGTCTAGTAACAGTCAAATACAATAGTCAACCAATCATATATCTATAATTGCTCTGAACATCCTTAGGTGAATCATCATCTTTACCCAGTTTGTAGCCAGTTACCATAGGATTACATGCCAGTTTGGAACCATCCATCCCTTCTTCAACATCTCTTTCTTATACTTAGATTGTGAAATAAAAATTCCTTTCTCTATTTAATTAATCTATAGCCCAAGAAAGAAATCCATCTCTCCGAAGATAAACATTTCTAATTATTTCTACATCTCTTTTATAAACATATTGAACATATTTTCATTTCCTCCAAAAATAATGTCATCAACTAATACAACTACAATCAAGATTTTTTCATTTTCAATCTTAAAATATATATTACTATCTTTCGTACCTTTTTTGAAACCTTGTTGAATCAAATACCTATCTAACTTCACATACCAAGCTCTAGAAGCTTGCTTCAATCCATATAAGGCTTTCTTCAATCTCCATACCATATTCAGTTGAACTGACAAATGAAATCCTTTTGGTTGTTCCATGTAGACCTCTTCTTCTAGCTCACCATTCAAAAATGTTGACTTGACATCCATCTGATAGAGTTTGAAGTCTTTATGAGAAGCAAATGCTAAGAACATCATTATAGCTTCAATTCTTGCTACTAGAGAAAAAGTTTCTTGAAAATATATTCCTTCTACTTGTGATTAACCTTTACACACAAGCCTTTCTTTTTTTCTAACCACTTCTCCATTCTCTTTCAACTTATTTTTGAATACCCACTTCAATCCAATGATGTTATTCTTTTTCGGTAATGGGACGAATTCCCAAGTTTGATTCTTCTCAATCTACATAAGTTCTTTTTTCATGGATTTCATCCAATGTTTATATTTACATGCTTCACTTATAGTTTTTAGTTCAATCTCAATGTTTCTAACCACTTCTCCATTCTCTTTCAACTTATTTTTGAATACCCACTTCGATCCAATCATGTTTTTCTTTGTCGGTAATGGGATGAATTCCCAACTTTGATTCTTCTCAATCTTCATAAGTTCTTTTTTCATGGATTTCATCCAATGTTTATATTTACATGCTTCACTTATAGTCTTTAGTTCAATCTTCATAAGCTCTACTTCTAGTCAACACTCCTTTAGTCTTATCTCCAATAATCTAACTTTCTGAATGATTCTTCTGCACATATCTAGGTGTCTTAGGTGAAACCATTGGAGCTTCTTCTTCTCTTTAATTATGTTCATTCTACTTATCTTGCTCATCCTTTTCCTATTCTTAAAAATTTATGTTCATCAAATACATATTCATCAATGTCAATTGAATCCTTCATTATTTCATCAACCTTGAAATTTGCACTCTCTACAATCTTTCTCAGTCTTTTATTGAAAAAATTGAATTCTTTTCTTTTCATAGAATATCCAATAAAAATTCCTTCATTACTTCTTGCATCAAACTTTCCAAAAGTTTCTTCATCTCTTTTGATATAACATTTGCTTTCGAATACCTTGAAATACTCAACAGTAGGAATTATTCCATGTCATAGCTCATAGGGGGTCTTTGTACTATTTTCTCTTGCTTGAACTTGATTGAATACATAAATAGTAGTATGAATAGGTTATTTCCAGTAAGCTTCAGGTAAATCAGCCTCAGTAATCATTGATCTAGTAGCCTCTTGAACTGTTCTACTTTTTCTTCCAAACACTCCATTTTGTTGACGAGTTCTTAGAGCAGATAACTCTCTTTATTCCATGTAATTTACACAATATATTAAACTCATGGGATGTGAATTCTCTAGTTCTATCAAACCTTAAACATTTTATCCTCAAGTTCACTTCATTTTGAACCATAACTTTTAATGTCTTGAATCTATCTAATGCGTCTAATTTCTCTCTAAGAAATGTGCCCAATGTATATCTAGAATAATCATCAATCAAAAGCATAAAGTACCTTTCACATTGTAGACTTCTCACTCTTGTTGGATCGTAGAGATCTGTATGAATTAAATATAGTAGTCCAGTAGTAGATTGTTTCTTTGATTTGTAATGACTTCTTGCTTGCTTTCCAAACTGAAAAATTCTTGCAAATAGCATTAACAGGCATTGTAATCCTTGGTATATCTCTCACACCCTTAAATGTATTAATCCTTTCCAAGTTATCAAAATTCATGTGACATATTCTCTGATACCATAACCAACTATCATTGATCTAAGTCCTAAAGAATCGTCCATCAACACCCTTAAATTTATAGATATTTCCTTTAGATTTATTTCCTATAACAATCAATGTTCTAGATCCTTTCCAGATTTCACATTTCTCATTCTTGAACACAAGATCATATCCCTTATTGCACATCTATCCAACACTCAAAATATTATTCCTTAAACCCTTAACATATTAAACATCATCAATTTTATGCTTTCCATCAAAACTTACTTAACCTATCCCACAAATTTTAGCACCAGTATCATCTCCAATCATACTTTTATCAAACTTACTTTTATCACTAGTCATGTGATGTGAAAAATCACTATCAACTACCAAATAGTTCTTTTCTTGTTTAGCATGTAGGGTAGAGATAATATTACCCTCCTTTTTCTCCTTCTTTGAAGGGCTTTCCTTCACCTATTTTTCAGAATTAGTAGAAGTAGGTTCATCCTTTATATCCAAGAACAAGCATTCATTGTCATCAAGATCTTCATAATCAAAATTTTCATCAAATATCCTAGCCATTCTCATTCGCATAATATGCTCTATTGATCTTCTTACCTTTCTTTTCTTTCTCATATATTTGTTTATTCCTCTTAGCTCTTCTGGACACTTTGCAACATAATGACCTATTTCTCCACAACTAAATCATTTAAAGGGTAACTTACCTTCATACTTTCTAGAGTCTTTCCTCATCCTTCTTAAAAAGTTAGCTTCTAGTTAGTACGATTTTTCCATAGCCCATGAAGTATTAGAGCAAGCTTTTGGATTCAACTTTGTATGTTTTTAAATATTCATTTTGGATCACACTCAGTGATCCATCATCATGAAGAGGAAAGTAAAGAATTGGAGTGAAGTTTTGGCCTTATAAAGGAAAGAGGTGAGGGAGAGGGTGGATAGAGAAATTGAAAAAAAAAAACTTATTAGAGAAAGCTTTTGGATGTAACTGTGTATGATTTTTTATTTTCTCTACCCCCCTCTCCCTCACCTCTTTCCTTTATAAGGACATATTTGTACTCAAATTCTTCACATTCCTCTTCTTGATGATGGATCACTGAATGTGATCTAAAACGTTGATTTAAAAATATACACAGTTGAATCCAAAAGCTTGCTCTAATAAGTTAGCTTCTATTTCATCAAAATTTTCTTCATTTAGATCTTCAACTTTTGTAGCCTTAAAATAAATTTCTGATTTGCATCCATTTCTTAGATTTGGCTTCCTAATCTCATAAGATGTCAGAAATCACAAAAAATAGATCTTTAGTGCAGGTCTTATAATCTATTCAATAGCACACACTTTCTCACTGTAAGCATCAAGGAGAGTTCTATGAATCTTCTTTACAATCCTAGTTTCATCCATAGTAACACCAAGTCCTCGCATTTCGGTCACTATCTCATCCAATCTATGTACATAAGGTTTAGCATTCTCATCTTCAAACATATCTAGAAACTCAAATTGTGTCTCCAAATTCTATAATTTTACCTCTTTGACTCTTTCATCACCTTCATGCGCCCTTTCCAAAGCATCCCAGACTTCCTTAGCAGTCTTCATATTTTGAACCCTAATCAACGCAAAATGTACTTTTCCTTATTGTTCACTTCTTGTAAGATTTCTCCACATCATATCCATAATACTCTAGATATTCTTCCATCAATATTTTCTAGATAGCATAATTAGTTCCATCAAACCTCAAATAATTATAAACCATTTTTCCATCCATCCCAAACCTTCCTTAAGTAGTTAAGCTCTTCACCAAGGAACCAAGATCTAATACCTATTTTTGAACAAGACAACTAAGAGAGGGGGTGAATTAGTTGTCATAGATTTAAACTTTAATGCATTTACTGAAACTAATTATTTACACTGCTTAAATGTTTAAACATTAAATACTAGTGCAAAAAATGAAATCCATCACACAAACACAATAACACCAGATTTACGTGGAAAATCCAATAAGGGAAAAACCATGGTGAGGATTAACTAACACTATAGAGATTATCAAAAATGATTACAAGAGGCTCACTACCTAAGAAACAAGGTTCGTTGCCAAAACAAGGACTCACTATCTAGATCAGGACTCACTTTCCAATAATGCTAACAATCCAAAGGTCTCACTGCCACATAGATATAAAAAATATAGAAGAGATATGTTACAGAGAGAAGATAATCTCAATGAATAGGGAAATCCACCATAATTTGCTCAACCACTTGTAGACATGCATGAATGATAGAGTACAACTTCTGCTCACTACATCCAAAAACCCAACATTTAGGATTCACACTAATCTCTCACACTTGCACCACACACACTCACTATTTTGTATCAATATCACATCTATCTACTCTATTTCTTTGCACTTATCTCTCTTTATACATCCTTTCACCACTAATTCATCCTGTATTTATACCATCTACAACTTTGAAACAAATCCAAAGTCAGCCATCCAAATCCAAATTCAAATTAGGTTGGTGCCAAAACATCCTAGAGTGGAATTAAAATGATGGAAACCCAAACACATGCTTCATCAACTCTTAAGATAGTGTTCAACACAAGTTCATACAAAACAGTGTAAAACACATAGAACCATTAGGAATGAATCTTCCAAATACTAAAATTATCTTCAATACAATCCAAACAATTCAAAACTAGAACCGCAAGTCATAAGAATTTTCCAAAGACAAATCTGGACCAATACCATTTCTCTCAAACCTCAACCAGAAACACAATAAACCTTAGCTCACAACTGGTGAACATAACTCGCATTGTAAAATGAATCAACAACCAAAAGTTTGGATATAGCATCTTCTAACAAATATGATCAACATATCTGAACTTCATGAACATAGGAGCAAATCCTAGAGAAATCACTGAACACCTACAATCTTTCTTCAATACAATTTTCTCAATATCCTCGATATATACAGTCAACAACAACTAGTTGATAACCAATTGACCAATTCACATCAATGACAACACCATCTTAGACTCAAGAATGTTGAAGGCAAGGATCAGTAGTTTTTCTACCAAGAACTCATATTGCAGAGCATTATCTAGAATATCCAAGAGAGAACTGATTGTTTTCATTACATCAACTACCTTGTTTTGAATTCATAGGACCTCCCAAAATGTGATGTCATCAAAGTACTGCTGAAAATTGTTAACCATCCATTTGTAAGGAGTGAGCTTCTCATCCTTTGTGTCATATCCATCATTAACTTTTCATATTAGCATTTTTTGAGTCACCACACACTTGAAGGCTTTTGATCTTCCATTTGATAGCCATGCGAAGTCCTGTGAGAAGTGCCTCATAATCTACTATTTTTATTTGTGCAAGAGAAAGAATTTATATATACTTTGGTATGGTATCACCTTGAGGGGTAACAAACAATATTCCTAATCTTGAATGATGACTTGTGTGAGATCTATCAACATATAACTTCCATCTGGCCGGTGTTTCCAATGTGGATATAGACTCATTAGGGAAATTGAAAACCAATGGATGATTTTCTTTTGTAGGTGTATCTATGAGTTGGTTAGTTATAAATTTTCCTTTTATTGCTTTCCGTTCAACATACTAAATGTCATATTCACTTAGTATCATTACCGATTTCACTAACTGGCTTGTCAAAGCTTCTTTGTTGAGAAGATACTTTAAAGGATCTATTTTAACGACCAGTTTTTCTTGATGGTTCAGCATGTAGTACCTTAGTCTTTGAGAAGAAAAGACTACCAGAAGGTAGGCATATTTGATGGGGCTATAGTTGAGTTCATATCCCAAAAGTGTATGGTTTATATCATAAATTTCTCTTTCTCTTCCTTCATCGTTGTTTTATGTGAGCAATGCCCCCAATGCTTATCTAGTTGTTGTTATGTAGAGTATGGGTGTCTTCCATAAATATGAGGCATTATAACTGGTAGTGTTAGTAGGCAACCTTATATCTATAGAAAAGATTCTTGGCATTTTTTTATCCACATAAATGGTACTCCTTTCCTAAACAAGTGCTAGAATGGTTGGCATTTGTTTGCTAATTACGTAATGAATCTTCTAATGGACTGTAATCTACATAGGAGTATTCATAGCTGATTTATGTTCATAGGTGGTGGCATGTCTATGATAGATTTTACTTTGGCAGGGCCTACTTCAATTTGGCATGTCTATGATAGATTTTACTTTGGCAGGGCCTACTTCAATTCCTCTTCTAGAAATAATGTACCTTAGGAGCTTTCCTGATGTTACCCCAAATACACATTTCTTTGGATCTATATATACTTTGAATTCTTCTAGCCTCTCAAAAAAAAAAATTATACTCATAGATGATCACCTCTTGTTATTGGTTTGGCTAATGATTGATCCACATAATATTCCATGAGAGTGTGCATGAGGTCATGAAATATCATGGCCATGGCATGTTGATATGTTGCCCCAACATTTTTCAATCCAAAATGCATGGAATTCTAGCAGTATGTTCCCCAAGGACATATTAAAGTTATCTTGTGTTGATCTTTAGGGGCTACCTTAATTTGATTGCATCCCAAGAAACCATCCATGAGGATAGCATCTCGTACGCTATTTTTGGGTCCATTATAATGTTAATATTTGGTAAGGGGAAGTAATATTTTGGACATGCCTTGTTCAAATCTTAGAAATTAGTACATGTGAATTCCCCATGTTGGCTTTGTCACTAGTACTAGATTAGAAATCTAGTCTTCATAATCAATAGGTCAAATGAAACCAACATCCAATAAATTCTTTAACTTAGCCTTGACCAATAGGGTAATTTTGTGGATACATTTTCCTTAGTTTTTACCTGATTGGTTTTGCATCAAGAAATAATGGCAAGTGATGTAAAACCAACTTGAGGTCCAAACTAGGCATATCATCATAATACTAAGTGAAGTTGATTTTTCTCTTTGTGAAGAAGGCACAAAACTCTAGTTGTTCTATTTTTGTTAATAACGTTGTGAAGTGGATGATCTTAGCATTTTCATCAATGCTTGTATTGACTTCGATAGGGTTTTCTACTAGTATGGGAAATTTATCTTGGTTTATGGGAAGTAAGTCCAACCCTCCATCCTTGGGTGCCTCAGAGAGGTTTTCACCCATTATTGTGTCCTTTCTTTTTACTTTTTCATAGTCTAGAGGTGCCTTTCAATTTTCTTCAAGAGACCATTCTTTTCTTATTTTATCATTTTCACTTTTGGGACTAGGGGGTGGAAAGAATCCCCAAAGTAGGTCATATTATCAAGATATATGGTAAAGCCAACTTTATGATCTTCATAAGGAATGACTTCACTTATTCCCATAAACATGTTGATTGCTTCATCATTTTCAAATACGTCTAAGGTTGGTGGTACTTGTTGGTACTAGTCTAACAATTACAAGTACACTAAGGGCATGTCATCATTAGTATTGTCAAGGCTAAATGAATGGGAAAATATGGTGAAAATGGATGTGTTGTAAGGATCCTAAAAGGAATCAATCTAAGCATTTCCTTTGGTCAAGGGGTTGGATATGTAAAGTTCCTTGAATGTCTCAACTAGATTGTAGTCACTGGATGTGCAAGAGTCCCACTCCCATTCATTTGAATCGATCTCAATATGGTAGTCCTTATATGTCTCAATATCCTTTCAAGCACTCACTTCCTCACTTGAAAGCACCTTACTATTAGGAGCACCTATCTTTAATGGTTTGAACCCTAGCCCTAATTTCTTTGGTCACTTGGATGGTAGAAAAGGTTTTCTCATCCCTTTTTTGTGCAAACTAAGCCCATTGTGTCCATCATAACCTTTGCACTTCATGATCTCAAATCCTTTTCCATACTAGTTAGTCAGGAGTTGCTTGGGTTCGACGTCTTCTTCCTTGTATAACAATTTGGTGATGTCTTCTTCATTAATAGCTTCTTTTCTCAACTTTCCCCACTTCGTGAAGGTAGTAAGACATACATGAATAGTGACTTTGGGTTCCTTTTTGACTACTGACAGTTTACCATAGGTTTTTGGAGATGCTAGTAATTGACTAACATAATAGGATGTCTTCATATGATACTCTCCACACCACTTATCTTGGACCTAGATCTTAGGATCAAAAGATGGAGATTTGGAAGTGGATGTTTTGTTTAAGGTAGAGGGATCGACATAATGGAATGAAGTGAATGATGAAGCTTCTTGATTTATTGGAACTTGCAATTCGGGTGTTCCTCTTAGGTTGTTGCAATACTAAAAAAGGTTCAAGATTGCCAACTATGGTGATCTTAGATTTGTTGTAAGGAAAAAATAAGCATTGATGGTAGAAGGATGGTATGACCTTCATAGCATGAATCCATGGTTGGCCAAGGAGGAGATTATATGGAATATCGAGGTACAACACTTGGAATGCAGTATTTAATACAATAGGCCTAACTCTGATAGGTAGTGATATGACACCCTTCAAAGAATTCTCTTCATCATCATAGGCCTTTATGACAATACTCTTTGTTGTATCCACACAATTTTCAAAGAAACCTAATATCGTAACCAATTTTAGAGTACAAATATTCAATCCTACTCCACCATCTACTAGGACTTATTTGATTTTATTTTTATTCACATAGAATTCTAGGTGCAAAGGGTTGTTATGATTGGAATTTTGAGATGAATAGTCTTCGTTAGAAAAGCTGATGTGGTGGGTGTGTTGGAAATTAGAGTTTATGTGAATATTTAAATTAGTGTTATGAATAAGTGTCATATTATGTTATTGAGAAACAACTTAATATTATTGCTATTCATGTTCTTTGTTTGATTTGTTTGGGTTGTTTCCTATAAAATAGGATGTGAGAAATCCTATAAATATGTAATTTATTTGAATGAAAATAGAGAGAAGAAGCATGTATTATCTTGTGTTATTTTTCTAGCTTCTTTTGTCCTTGCTCAAATTTGTGTACATGGTATTAGAGCAGACATTATATCATTGATATTTTGTTAAATTCTAGAAGTAGGAAGCACGATTTTTTTATCTTCATTTTTCTTTATTCCTACCGATCTCACACACCCAATCCATGCTCATCATTATAGCTCTATTATGTATCCTCAAGATGTGAGATTCAAATAATTCCATTGCACAAAAAATTGGTGATAGTAGTATAGAAAGAGAGCTTTAAGTTCATTATGTAGAGATCATAATGCATTTCAAGTCTTGGTGCCTCCATGCAAGGTATGAGGAATTGCACATTCAGCAAATAGTGATGCAACTTCATTTGTAGCTCAATTTTGTTCTATTTTATTCCAGAATATCTCTCAAGCTCTATGCCTTGGCTACCATTTTCATTTAATTTCACACCACTTTTTACGTGCATATTCTCTTGTTCTTAAATCTTTCATGAAGTGATTCTCCTTCCTAGTCAACTTTTTAGTGATGTGAATTTTTTGAGAAATATTGAAACTGGGAATCCAAAATTTCATTCACAACCAGTTAAGTAAAATTATGATCTCTCTAAATATTGAACCAAAAATAAAAATTCAAAATGTTTTGAAAAGATAATGAATATTACAACAAAACCCATAATTTTTTTGATGGGATTTTTAGTATTGAATGAACAGTTTAATGAGTAGCAAAATGGTGGATGTGAATTCTTACTTGTTTGAGATTTTTTTTTTTGATATAGTGATTTATTGATTCATGATGGAGTTGGATACATTGGTGTAAAAGTGGTTTATCAACATCAATTTTTCTACATTTGGTGGGTTATTGAAATGGTTATCTATGTGCAAAGCATTTTGAGCATGTTGTGTTGCCTACAAAGTACCTATAATTTCACCTCTTTAAGAGATTGTGATATAGAAGATTATTTATCAATATTTTATTGGGATGTGATATGAATATCATTGGGCCCTCTTAGTTGTGGAATACTATGCATATATCTTGATTGATTGATTTTGAAAGCACTAGAAAGATTGGTGGAATCTACCTACCAAACACTCAATGGAATAAATAGAGAAAATCTTAAAATATTTGTTGTTCAACTTTCTGGTCGAGCTGATGTTTACATAAATGGTATGCTATCATGGTAACCTTACTATTCAACATTTTATGTTGCTAAATACTATGCTCTCCCAAGCTAGATGAGCTTTACCATGTGTAAGTACTTCTTAGTCCAAGAAAGCCACCATGTGTAAGTGCTTCTTAGTCCAAGCAAGTCATTTGTTGTCATTGTTATTGATGCTAGGTATGATAGCTTAAGTTCAATTTTTTATAGTTTCATAGTGGTATGATATTTATTTTATTAGAGTTATTACTGATTTAGTGTCATAAATTGTATGTTTCTCAAAATTCAAAAAGCGTTGAAAATAATAGAAATAGACTTTTTCTTAATTGTAATTGGAGTGCATGATTGAGGTGGTACCCGACACTCCTTGTAAGAAGTTCACATCATGGGGGAGATATATTCTTTCCTCATAATTGATGAAATGAGCCTCAAAGTCAAAAAAAAATTATGTAGCAAATCAATTGGAGGCTGGAGGAAATGGAGGCTAGAGGATACTCAATGACCTCTCATCAGTCACTAGCGATGAGGCCGCAAAATTGTATTAGTGAAAAAATTATTTGTGCCAAAATGATTAAAGCTAAGATCGGTTTCCAGGTGTTAGCGACAACCATCTCATATCATTTTTTATCAGAGTGGCAATGATCTATAATGGTTGTTGAATACGCAACAACGAGGGCTTGGTGTTCTCAAACTTTATATTTGTGGTTGGATGTGTATGTCCCCAATCACAACTCTTGGTTGTTTGTGAGTGAATGTGTTTGTGCCCATTCACAAGATGGTATAAGTGATTGGAAGTGTTTTTCCCCATTCACAAGAGTTGGTGATTATGATTGGATGTGTGTGTCCCCAATGATAATTGTTGTGAGCAGATGTGTTTGTCTCTATTCATAACCTTGATATTAGATAGATTTGTTTGCCCCTATCCAAACCTGATGTAATACCTTGGGTAGATGTGTTAGTCCCTATCCTTAGTACCATGGGTAGAAGTGTTTGTCCCTATCTTTGGATGAAAGTACACTAAGTGTAGGGAGGCTAGTTCCAATATTTCTTGACATGAGTAGATGTGTATGTCCCTATTGTTATCTTATATCATTTGGTGAGCTATTGTGTCTGGTCATCAAGTATTGTGTTGTACTTTCACCCCACGTTCACACTAAGGGGGGGTGTTGGAAATTAGTGTTCACATAGCTGTTAGAAATTAGAGTTTATGTTAATATTTAAATTAGTGTTATGAATAAGTATCATATTAAGTTGTTGAGAAGAAATTTAATATAATTATTATTCACATTGTTTGTTTGAGTTGTTAAAAACAACTCAATATTAATAGGTAGGTTGTTTAGGTTATTTCCTATAAAATAGGATGTGAGAAATCCTATAAATATGTAATGTATTTGAATGAAAATAGAGAGAAGAAGCACATATTATCTTGTGTTATTTTTTCTAGCTTCTTTTGTCCTTGCTCAAATTTGTTTATAGGGTGTTGGCTAGGCATCCCACCATTGCCTTAAATTGATCGACATCAAGGTTGATAGGAATGGAGGTGTTTTACAATGCTTTATCCAAAATAGGTTTATGCTCGGGGGATATAGGAAGTAACTCAAGGATAGATATATGAGCAAGTGTCTTCCACAAGTGGTCTAAGAGGTTATATTGGGTCTTTTACTATTTTCTAGGGAGATCACATTGTAGGGTCACCTTGGTTCGTCATGTGGTCACTACACATTTTGGTGGCTTGTTGATGGTGATATATTGACATGGACATTCAAGACTTGAATATGATATATAGTATAGTCATAAGAAACACAAGTGAAATTAGCTTGTTTGTTGGTTTTTGCACCCAAATTAGAGGCCTTACCTATCCCATGGTCATTCAACAAATTCTTAAAAATTGTATGGTCATTAATGGAGGTTAGTTGTTGATACTTCTATGACACCATTTTTTATTAGGTCCTGAATTATGTTCTTGAGTTTTCAACATGACAAAGTTTGATTTCCTTTGATATAGTGATAATTGCAATAGGCATTATCATCTCACCATGAAATTTTGAAAGGCCCTAGGTCCTATTGTTTTTCCTTAGGAATTTGTATGACCTTAGAATACAAAAGTTGTTTCAAGACAAATTTAATTGGTTCCCCTAAGGAAGTATATTTGCATCTTGTTGGAAAATTCCTTTGAGTTCTTTGTTCTTGGTTATTGTAAGAGGTGTTTGTTATTTGCTCAAGGACATGTGGTGGGTTGTTGGATGCATTAGGTCCTTTAAGTGTGATTGTGAGGCAAACTTTGTGAATATCCTTTTCATTGAAAACTTTATCAATCATGACACTCTTATTATGAGCCCAATACTTGCCTTTATCATTTGATGTAACACCCCGCCGTGCGAACCCCAAAGGACCATAAAACAATAATTACTGCACAATTTTTTATTTTTTTTAAAAGTTAACATAACATACATGTAATACCCATTAAGTCATGACATGAATTTTATTTAAGTAGATTCACTAAGACATACATCCCTTGGGGTACACGAGGAGTCATTACGAGACTTAGATCCACACAACAATAATAAAGAATAAAATCCAAAGATATAGTCCATAAAAAAGTAAACATTAATAAACGTAACACATACATGAAAATTCATTGATAAGAAACCATTTGTGTACATAAATACCACATATGCATGATTAACTTAACACATTGAATAACAATTTCCATGGCCAATATCCACACCGAGTTTAACGTTACATTACAATACAATGTTCTGGAGATACAATGATACAACAGTGTTTCCAAACATGAACGGAAACCATACACAAGATAAAATGATACAAATGAATAGATGAATACAAAGTATCATAACTGGCTCCAAGACAAATACAACTCTGGAGTCACTGCAATAGCACTAATCCACACCTCTCGACTGGGGACCCAATGGGGTGCTTAGCACGTTCCACCCAACCACATGAGTCTGAAGACCCACCCCCCATGCTAAGGGGCTAACAAGAAAGAGTCCTCAACCAAGAACATCCAAACACGGAACCACAAGACTCAACATCATGTACAAAAGTAGCATAAACTCAAGGATTACAATGACATAATCAACAACATCCAAGATTCAACATAATAACTTAAAGTCATCAATCTCATCACATAAATCAAAGGAATGACCAATAAACAAGTAACCAAAGGAAGATCATGAAACACTTCCAAAACAAACTGAATTAATAAACATAATACAATTCCAAATTGCAATTAAATAATACAATAACATCATATCACAGTACCAAAAGATTACAAGGTCATAAGTCAAATATCAATGAGATCATACAAGACCACAAAGTACACCAAAGATGTATCAAGACAAATAATCATAAATCAATATAAATCCATTCAACCACAATCTAAACCAACTCCCATAACCTACTTTCAGAGGAACACAATAAAGTAAAACACCTGGGAAACTAAGGGAGAGTGTCATCACATAGTCCTACATGGGCTATCTTGTGCTCTTCCTCCCAACTGGAGGCGCCGGTCCCATCTATGGCTATCCTGTCCCCTTCCTCCCAACTAGAGGTGTCAGTCCATAGGGTGACTCATGCGGAGCCGTAAACCTCTCGTGAAGACGAGGTCATGACCTTGCCAACCACAGCCTTCTCAGCCTTCCATTAGTCTGTGGAAGCACTAATGAAGATGAGGCATCCATTTTTTAATCTTATAATAATATTACTACCCAACCCTCCTAAGTTAATTATTAGGTTTTCACTTGATTACTAACTCACTCGTGGGTTATCCTGAGCCCTTCCCCTTAAACGGGGCACTGGCCCCCACGAGGATCCACTCTCCCTACAGACCCAACAACATAAAAAACCAAGGGTTGTACCATCATAATTTGAGCAAAGAATCACAACATAAAAGCATGCGAGGCATTACCCATCTCGCTAACAAGTACAAAATTAGAGTCTCACAAAGTTTTGTACAACCCTTTGAAAATAAAGATACCAATATCTTGCCATGCCAAGAGCACATAAAATAAGGAACATTGACCAACAACAAAATCAAGCCTCTAGAAGAATCTCAAAAAGTTTACACTAGGGTTTCCCCATCAAATAACTGACAACAATAATTGCAAGGCCACAAGAACTATTTTCAACCCAAATATAATGAGTGAATACATCAAAATAAGATCAACAACTCCATCCAGACTACATAATCAACTTCGATACAAAACAAATCAGAAATTCAAGAAGATTAACTATCCACAACTCATAAACAAAACATGAGTTCCCAATTACATTGCAACACAAATTAAATGACAAAGTATTCCTTGAATCAACTTAGTCTCCAAAGGCATTCACATCAATAGGGAACCAACCAGAAACGACAAAGTTAAAAAGAACATCCAACCAGGCATCCAAGGGAGACCTCAATTTCCTCCTCACATACAATTGGTAAACAAATGACCCATGACAACATCAACAAATATGACAACAATATAATTTAATGTCTCACCAAAAGAAATAAATGTGGGGAGACTGCATTCAATAAAGGAGCATAAACATATCACCACCAAGCATCACATAAAAATCCAATAAATTCCACCACAAAATCAATTAATAAGACCCCCATGACTCCAACAAACCAAGAATTCACCATGCAGGGTTAAATGAATAACAAAAAAATTTAAATTAAAGAGGATTCCCAACTCACGCAAACTCAAGAAAATTCACAATGAAAGGGCCCATCAAATCACTCATAAAAGGACATGAACCCAATGGAATGAAATCACTTCCGAAGCCAAGCAATTCCAAAGAGGGCACCACAATTAGGATACACCAAATTACCCTTAAATGAACAATGACCATTCCAATACAATCTATCCATTCATTTAATAAGAATTAATTTAAAATAAATAAAGGAACTCTATAATCACATATCGTAATTATCTCAAGGCATATTTTATCACACTCATAATACTAACCCAACAAATCAAAAGCAATACACTTCAAAGAACAATTGAACTATCGTCATTTATGGATCTCCTCAATTATAAACAAACATGCATAATTAAAAGTTATATACATATAAACATATATGAATTCCATATTATTCAATTCTAACTCTTGGTTATTTCAATAAGGAAAAGGATTCTATTCCTAAATGAAATGACTTACATAAAAGGAAACTTTAAATCAAACAATTAATGAGAGAAGTCAGAATATTAGATAAAGTAGAATCTTTTTGAAAACCACTGGAATAAATCTTAAAGTATGCTTAATGATGATCATTTATTTTATTCACTTTCAATATACTACTTGAATGAAAATTTTTAAATAATAATGAAATCCTTTTAGGTGAAGTTTGGGTAGTTTCTCTCCTCGAATGATATATATTTATAATAAGGATAGTGGAAATGTTTGCAGATATCATAGGAAGTTTCCTCTAAATAAACTTTTGGACAATCTTAGTTAATAAATTAAGGTTGACCAGAGAGTCTCAACAAACTGTTCTGAATGTTAAGCCAACTAGAACGTCCTGAAGGAGGAGTATCAACATTACCTTTCATTTACTTCTATAGGGATCTCTAGCTAGGCAATATGTGTAACAAGGATCACACAGCCCCTTGTTCCACAGTCGCTACTCAAAACTCCCAGCTAAGGGTAAAGTAAATGAAAGCATAAGAGAGAGGAAATTACAACCTTTATAACTGTTCAAGAAGCATTAGATCTTAATTTATTTGACATCGTATTCATGTTGGTTTAGAGAAAGGTTTATGTGAGTTCATTTGGTGAACCATACATTCTATACAATCACTACATAGTCTCTAACTTAGTGGGTGGTATAAGAAAAATGCACTCATCTAAAAAGATTACTATTTTAGTTTGAATAGTTAATTATATACCGCTGTTGATTTCTAGACCTTCAGAAGGCTCTCAATATTGCTTGGAAGGAGCTCCCATAAACAAAATACAAAGAAAAAGCCGATTAGGGATCTTGGATCATACAATAACATAGGCAGAGCATTTCCAACATCACTGCTTGTAGTAGGATCCTAAAATGATGCAAATTATGTTCTAGTGCGTGGCTGAGATAGGTGGTTAATGAAATCAGATAGTTTATTTAAATCTATACACCCTACCAAGATCAAGTCGCCATAGGTTATCACGAAACCGAGGGATTATTTGGATTTACTACACCTTTGTTAGACTAAAAGTTGCAAATGTAGACGGGCCGCCAATGGTTTCAAGGAGACTATTTAATTCTCGTACAAGGTCTCAACTCTAAATGCTGCCACAACAATAGGTTGCCAAGTATATTAGAAAGTGAATATTGTAATTTGGAAATATCGCTGTCTACTTGCATTATTATCAAATTCCAAATGTTATCCACAGACTTGAAGGAAAAGAGAGAGGTGAGAAGCAAATATGTGACCTAAGATAAGGAGAATTAATGAACAACTTTTCTTTCTGCTTGGCAGCGAGTTCCAGAGACGCGCTCAGATTGAAGTTTTGGGAGTTAAACTCCACCATGATCAAAGGTGAGCGTTCTATTATATTAGTATATTGACAACATTTATTTTCAAGTGCTGCAACTGCGATAGATTGCTTAGCAGAATCAAGCAGGTTATTTAAACTTTAATGCTAATGATAAAAGAAAAATACAGGCACAGATTATGCTCCTAATTTGGATGCTGACTCTGTCTCTCTCTACCCACAAAAAAATTCATCGAAATTAATTTTACAGGATTATGAATGCAAGCTACAAGGATGGACGCAACATAGGTGCAGCAGCAGGGTAAAATTGTAGCAAGGAAAAGAATGAATTCGCGGTAAGGGAGTCGAGGAAGATGCAAAAATTGTCTATCTCAAAATGGCAACTTTAGGCGTCATGAAGGTAGCAGATTCATAACATAAAGAAGAGAATCGTCATAATACGTTTCCCCATGAAAGTCATAAAGCATTGTAATCTCTGAAACAAGAGATAAAACACCCCGCCCTTTTACTTAAAGGTCATCGAATACATTCACGAGTCAGAAAACCAAGAATGGTGGAAGATCTCCCAGGTGTGTCCCCTTTTCTCTCAACTCCAACGCTCCTCATGCCATCATTATTGCCCCTCTTCAACAGCATGTAACCCTCGTTCTTTTTCCTCAAATCCTGAATCTTGTCATGAAGTTCCACAGCTGCACACCTGATAGCTTTTTCCCTTTCTTCGGCATGTTGTCCCTTTTTTTCGACCCTCATTCCAGAGATACAAATATACTACTGAAGGTGCCCCTTCAATTCCTAACTGAATGTCTTCGCACATTCCCCATAACCGAATCTTGAAATTCAAATAATATTTCTTTGCATGTTTATTATTTATTTCACAAAGAAATAATAATAAAAATCTTATTTTTATTGCATATGAAGTATTTTATCCTCCGAAAATAATAATAAGGAAGTCATTTAATTTTGTTTATTATACTATTATTCATTACTTCCACAATCATTTATTTATTTATTTAATTATAATATTCAAGTTTGATTTATTTAATTCATTTTAAACATTAATAATATTTTATTTGACAAAAAAAACAGAAGTATTATAACTTTTATTTTATTTAATACCTCAAAACACAAACCGAATAAATTGAATCAATTCAAATCATGCCAATCAATACTAACTTTACAATCGAGTCAGAGGCAACACAAGGACATCACAGACGGAGGGGCACTATAGGCACTTTTGATCATTGTAACAGTATTGATATTTCACCAATATTTGTAACACATCTGAGGAAAACTTTCTTCATAATGACTTTCCTATTGCATCACCATTGCGATGAATGTTTGTTGTTTTTTTGACACTTTGGCAATGGCATGCCACTTGTGTTTTGTCTATTGTTCATCAATAGAGTGACGAAATTGTCATCAATAGGCCGATGAAAACCAAATCCCTTTCTTCATGATGACAACTGACAAAGATGAGTCATGATTTCCACATCCCAAATCTAGTCAAGAAAATGACAAAAATTAGTTCAGAGATTCATTGGTATTTTGAGATTAGGTTGTCGATATTTCAACAAACCTTCATCACAAATTGGGGTCAAATATAGTAGTGCTTTATGTTAGTTCTAAGTGATTATTTGAGTGATTGATATATGATCATCTATATTTTAATGAATGTTGTAGTTCATTAGTTTATTATGATATTGTATTGGTGAAGGGAATGGGATTGCATTACTTGCATGTGAGTGCCCTGCGATTTCTGTGATTCTCTCTTAATGGTGTGTATGATTTATTATCTGCATACATATGCTTGGTTTATAGGTTTGAAGGTACAGGACAACAACTTCACCTAGATTCATGGGTTTGAGCATGTCCACTACCCAACAGTAATGTTGATTAGGAGATAGTAATGGGTCTACCTAGTCAAACCTTTACCTGAGTACAGTGTGTCGTTAGTCCATGTATTTGTCATACTCTTTATCCATGTTTACCTTGTCATTTTATTTATTGTGCAAGGTTTATTTATGAGAATTAATTTATAAATGTTTGATCGGTTATTTAATTAATCTAGATTTTGATGTTGAGGCTTTATAATTGATAAATTAATTAATTTAATTTATGTTATAAAGTGATTTTTTATTATTAAATTAAATTTGATTTGAAATAAATAATTTATTTAAATTTCAAATGCATAATATCTATAAAATATCTTTGGAAATATTTGTAGTTGTTGTAGAAAAGATTTTTTTTTCTAACTAGAAGTTAGAAGATATTTACTAAGGTAGTTTGAAAATTGATTCTCAGAGAGAATTATTGGGATTGATGAAAAGAGACCTTATTTCATGGAAGGAAGAGGTTATTCTAGAGTGGTTGAATTTGTTTCAAGTTGTTAAAAATTTGGAAATAGAAGCTCTCAAAATTTTTGGGGATCTAGTTTTGTTGCATTCTTTTCGTTATGAATTTTTTTTTGTTCTTTGGGAAGTGGTAATTGTTGGAAGATGCTTTGGTAAAGTTGGAAATTAAAGGAAAAGCTATGCATCAAACTTCAAATCAAAAAATCTTCTAGAATAGGTTCCTTGTTGCATTTTGTAAATTTAATTTGAAAAGGTTATTTAAATTATTATTGTTTTGCAAATTGGAAAAGTTTCCTATAGAAGAGGATTTCATTATTTGTAGAACCTTTGTATTTTTGTTTAAATTGAAAGATTTTTCGTAAATATTTATAGCCTCTGTAGAAAATATTTATAGATTCTATAGAAGATATATTTTAGATCCTATGTTAAAATTGAGTTTTAGAAATGGATTTATACAAACAAAAATTATAGTTAAATTTTATAGCTTATGTTAAGATTGAATTGAAATTGTAGAAAATCGTAATCCTCTGTGTTAAGATTATTTAAATCTTCTTCTATAGAAAACGTATTTGTGAAAATTAATTTCCCATGATCTAGAGCAATTGGTTGGATAAATTTATATATATACATATATATATATATATATATATTATATATAAATATTTTATTATATCTGGGGGTACTATAAATTTCCTATAGAAATTTTATTGGAAATTACTGAGAAAAGTCATCGTACAACAAAATTAAGAAAAAAAAGTTAATTGTATGGGTGCTACCCCACAACCATACCCACTAGGGGGCACGACTGCTGTGGGAAACCCCCTCCACAATTTGGTGGAAGAAGCACTATCCACTAGCAGCGAATCCTCCATATGGGAGGACAGTCAGCTACTATGTGTAGTTGGTTGTGAATACAACTGAGTCTATTATTTTCATCCACCTTGTTTTATATTGATTTATATTTTGTTCTATATATTATATATATAATATATATAAATATGTTTTATTGCTTATGGTTTTATATAT
Source organism: Sequoia sempervirens (assembly GCA_007258455.2). Classification (NCBI taxonomy): domain Eukaryota; kingdom Viridiplantae; phylum Streptophyta; class Pinopsida; order Cupressales; family Cupressaceae; genus Sequoia; species Sequoia sempervirens. The sequence continues at coordinate 501,189,248 of VDFB02281492.1, forward strand.
AAATATACATATATATATAATATATTAAATAATTAATATATGTTATATATGTAATGTATATATATTTATATAGTTATTTTAGATGAATATTGGAAAAGAATAATTGATTATGTAATTAGAATATATATATATATATATATATATATATATATATATATATATATATATATATATATAAAGGATATTTATTTAGATGGATTTTTATTGTTTTAGGTGCATGCAAGTACAAATAATTTACTTTAAATGATTGATTATTTTAATTGTGAAAATTGAGTTAATTAGTTTGATTAGTTGTGAAACTAAAAGTTAAACATTTAGTTTATTTCTTAGTTGATTTATAATTGGAGATTATGTTTTAAATGATGTATTTTTGAATATGAGTTATTATTTTAATTATATTTAGAAATCTTAATGGTAGTTCATTTAATTACTTGAGTTGCTTATTTTAATGATGTATTCTTGTAATGGTGTATTGGGGGGATATTTTTTATTGTGAAAATGTAAGTCTTCCAAAGATTGTAAATTGTGAAAGGGTTGTGTCTTTTGTTCACCTTTTGAGAATTCATTGGGTAGTGCACATAGTTGGGATTCAGTATTTGATATCCATAGGGATGTGTCACCTCTTGAGTTATGGTGGTTATTTGTTATCAGTTTTAGTGCATTATCTACCCTTGGGTTGTTGAATAAGTATATTGTGTTGTCAATAGGGGAGTGGCTTTCAACGGGGGCCAACACATAAAATGGTGCTAGGACAACTCGTATGAGAGCTAGTTTAATCAATGGAAATTAAATAACCCGTATAAGGGGAAAGGGTATCTTAATACATTTAACTTGATAATTTAGCCTCGATCATTGGCTCAAGGGCTTTTATTAGACTTGAGATGAATTGGGAAGGCCTGGAATGGAAGGATCATTATCTTGTCTTCTCAAAAGATAATCAATTTTGTACTAGTATGCATGTGGGGCTAGAGTTTTTGAGAGGTTACCAAGATAACCTAGGATGGGGGCTAGGACCTAGGAAGATCTCCTAAAGATAGCCAATGCAAACTTTGTGATTACAACACTCCTATGAAAATAGTCAGCTTGTATTATATAGTGGATGTACTTGATTTAGTGGTTCTGGAAGCAATGTAACCTTATGTTGGAAGTGGAAATACATATTTAAACTATTTACCTTGAACAAATGAGTGTGACTTATATATAGCATGAATACTAAACTTTAGAATAGAAAGATTATTTTTCATTGACTTAACTAATCATAACATGAGTGACTTAATAAACCATTTTAAAGCATAACATAAATTGTTCAAATGATACTGAGTGAACAACTTTTTAATGCTTTCTTTTTCATAGGACAAAAAACACAATAATAACAGATTGAACTTTCTTTATGATAGATTCATCACATTCATATATTGCACATTTAGAAAGATTGAAACAATGATCTTGAAGACAACTTGAGACTGTGAAAAGTATTAGAGCATTGTATGAACAACTTTTACAAATGACTGAAAGAAAGATTATGCAAGATAGGCACAAATCACACAAAAGAGAGACACATAAATTTGCTGAGTAGAAAACCCTCTTGGGGTAGAAAAACCACTCCGAAATTCCTTGTAGGCTTAACTTCAAACTGTTTACAATATTTTTCAGAGCACCAACTTCTAGTAATAATGTGGAGCACCAAATCAAATAACAATGTGGAGCACCAACTCCAATAATATACAAAAGCAACCACTTCAAGTTAGAAGCACCAACTTCTTTTCAACCAATAACCTAGTGATATTGCAACCTATTAGGACCTTAGAACTACAATGATTATCTACAGTCACAGAATCACAATAACATTAAATGATTTTTCAATAATTCCCAACTCAAAGTAATCTCTATAATACACCTAGAGACATATACAATCTGAACCCTTTTTTCTCTTTTTAAATACAAAATGATATCATAGTAATAGACCATCAACAATACTCTATTCAAACTTATATCTTCTCTCCTTTCCCTCATCGAGTCATGGATTTTTCCATGCATTTTTACAAAGAGCATAAAATAGTTATTCTTTTCAAAAACTTGTATCCACAATAACTAGTCTTTTGATAAACTAGTAGATAGTGCAGTTAAATCATGATATAGGTATGTGTAGGATCATGATGGGCCCAAAAGTGGCAATATGATGGGTATGTTGTTTTACCCAAAATTAATGAAATGAAAAGGTTTTTTAAAGGAAATTATCGCTTTCCACCAATAAAAATTATGTTTTACTTTGAATTTAATAAGTAATTATTATTCATTTTCTTTTAAATTGACTAAAAGTCTTGATTGAAAACATACTTAAAAATAGGTCAGAATACCACAACAAGTTTGCTCAATCTGTGACTACAAATCCAACATGGTGGCGCTAGGGTTCGAGCAAAAATGAAACTATCACTTGTTTTACCCTAGTCGTCTTTTCATTTAGTACTAAAACATAATCAATAATCATTTGAAATCAATGAACCAAAACATAATCATTTTCAAATCCATTTACCATTGACCAAATGATGGATCAAATTAAATACAAGTAACTGCCAACACACATCCACGTGAGTTATTATATCTGCCAAGCCATCATGGTGTCGTTGTCAAAGAAACCCGATAAGCCTCTTTAAGAATCAAACTCTAATGAATATTTCGACATGCACGGTGAAGACTAAAGTCTTCAAAATAAATAATAACATTCCAATGAAAGCCGACAATAAAATGGACTAATAGGAGCCCGATGGCCTTTTTTACAAAGACTTAAATCAATGAAGAGGTCGACAGTCATATATAGTATGACTTTAAACTTTTAACAAAGGCCGATATCAATAAAGTATGAACTATATGTCATATGGTAAGCCTGAGCCTTTTGATATAGAGGCTTTTAATAATCTTTTTTTTTTTAAATAAATATTCATAGCCTCAAAAATCATATACAATGGTGATCACAAAAATATGCCACATGTGACTATACTTCCAATAAAAATATTATGTGAAAGCTCAAGGACAATTGAATATCATATGCCAAGATCAACCTCATTAATGAAACCAAGATCAAACTGAAGCAATACTTTTATGAAGCTAATATTCACAACTATAATGGTGTTTTATACCTTGCAATTAGTAAGATTTATGATTCCATGAATCAAATGATATCTCACTAAAATGAATCTTCCCACTGCAATGTCATCACCTGTATGTGCTATGACAGAGCCAAGTAAAACTATTGTCTATACATGAAGCTCCAAACATCAGTACTACAAGATATCAAGAGCCAATATATCATTAAAATCTTGAATCACCATAAACATGAATACCAAAGAGCATGCCAACAATTTTTTTCATCAAGGACAACCAAACACAACTGAGAAGTCAACAAACTCCCTCTTTGTCCTTGATGCCAAAAAACAAGTTACTCTCCCCCTTTTTGCCTCAATGACAAAGAATAAGAAGAATACAGTGAAGTGCCACGAAAACAACTGAGAATTCAATAAGCCATTTAACACAATAACGATCTGCAAATAGAGCAATAGACTAGCAAAAATATAGTAGAGTTGTAAAAGAGAAACCATATAACCAAGCTCCCCCTAAATGTTTGCATTGAAATGCCATAAGATTGACCTACTGAAGCAAATAATTGAACCAAGGCTCTCTACAAATTTCTCATATGGGTATGTGTAGGATCATGATGGGCCAAAAGTGGTAATATTAAAGCACAACATGAGAACTATCCATTATAGTGCCCAAAATATATCACTATTCAGAAAGCAACAAGAATCAATAGCATATAACAGTTTAGAGAATGCATTTCCAATGCCCACTGCATCAACTTGCCAAATGTAATCACAATGTTACCAACATGAATAACCATGTACCAGGGCATCAATTATGACAGCATCAAAGAAATTAAGAGCTTCTCCCCCATACTTGGCATGTACATCATAAGCATAAACAAGATAACATTACTGTTGTAGCAACATATCAACACCAAATGAAGCAGCAAACTGAGATACAAAATTAAACAAGATTCTCAAGAATCTCACTGAAAATCTCTTCCAAATAAAATATTATCTAACATTTGTCATAAAATCACAAGAATTTACACTTAAAGCACATTGTGTGAAAAAAAAATCTCAAGATATCCTTACCAGATAGCCTTGCTCCCCCTGACTGAATACATAGGATGAATCAAAGACTTCAAACCTATTCAAGCACCTATTAATAAGTTGCAAATCCATGTACTATGAAGTCTACCCAAAAATATTAACAAAATCTATAAGGTTAAGATTAAGCATGAAAAACTCTGAGAAAATGCACTATCATTGATAGACCAAACAAACTCTTCCACTATACAACCACTATCCAAGGAATCTATCAAAGAGCCATATCCAAAAACTTCAAATCAAAGTTAACTATCCTTGTGTACCAATACTAGAAAAACAAAGCACTATTTCAACTTGCCCTTTGTCACAGATATTACTTACTCCCCTCTTTATAAGTAAACAACGTTGCCACATGTATCTCCTTGTGTTTCTTGGAATATTTGCCTCAATCCATACTGACATACAACTCCTGGAGGGAAAAGTCATGACATTAATCATGTCTACCCGACTAGCTATTTTGAATCCTTTGAAATGTTCATGTCGCTGAGATAGTGTTGATGTATTGTTGACTGGTGTTTGAAGCGATCGGTATGACTTAGGACCTCGGTATGAAGTCCTGGCGAAAGCAATGAGTCTCGCCGACTGGTGGATGCTACAGAACCACATGAAGACTCGGTGGGAGGTCTCGGTGAAAGGCGAATGTCTTGCCAACTGTCAGGTTCTTCGGTGAAACTTGCGGAGACCCGGCGAAACATCTTGGCGAATGGAAAGTCTAGCCGATAGCAAAGTGGAAGTCACTGTGACTTGTGAGCAGTGGTATGAGTCTAGCCGATGAGAAATCTCTTGCTGATAGGGATGCATTAGATGTTAATGGATTCAATATGTCTCATGGCATTCGGTATATCATCTTGCAGACTATGAACCTATGCTGATATCGATATGAAGACTTTGTGGCATCAGGGAGACATTGTTAGTGTCTCACCGATATGCCAACAAAGTTGAACGCCCTTGACCAATTTGACCATCCTATGTGGAGCCTCATGGACCAATCAAAGGAAGTGATTTCAAATGGGCAGCAGTTAAATTTTTGCAACTATTGCGACGCTGGAGCTGAACATCATGCAGGGAAAAATCAATTGCTCAAGTGGAAAATTTCTATGATGAGGCAATGGCGAATAAGGATGAACAAAAGGTAAAAATTAGAATGTTATAAGATAAAAGCAGATCGATTCTGAGTTTTGTAATCAATCGAATTATGGAGATCTTTTCTGTAAACTAGTTGAACAGTGAATGTAGCTACTGTGAACTAATACCAGAGAGTTGTAACTCTGATTATATGTAATTGTTGTTACTGTAATACAAAGAGATTCAGTTTGGTGTGGTGGGTTTCTTTTTCCCGAAAGGGTTTCCCATGTAAATTTGTTGTTCATTGTCTTTGAGTATCTTCTCTGTTTCTGTAAATCTTTCATGTGTGTCTTAATTGGTTTGTAAATTGAAAAATTAAAAAGTATTGTCTGCTTACTTCCCTGTGGATTTGATGTTAGGAAAGTTGCTTCCGCTCCTCTGCTTTCCTTACAAGTGGTATCAAAGCCTAGCCAGTTGTGTTATCCTTGTGAGAGGGTTGGGTTTTTTGTGTCAATCCTTTTCTAGTGGGAGTTTGGTAGAGGCCTGATAGCTTAATTACAAATTAAGATGGCTAGCACATCCGGGAAGATGGAAATAGAGAAATTCAATGGTAGCAATTTGAGTTGTGGAAACTCAAAATGGAAGATCTGTTAGTAGACCAATATCTTTGGACTGTTGTGTCTAGAACAATGCCTCAAGGCATGAAGCAAGAGGATTGGGACCTGATAGATAGAAAATCAAAAGGGCTGATAAGGCTCTGTTTGGCAGACTCTATTCTTCTGAATGTTCATGAAGAAAAGACTGCCTCTTCCTTGTGGAAAAGACTGGCATCAATTTATCAAGGCAAGTCCTTGGTGAACAAATTATTCTTGAGGAAGAAGCTGTACTCTTTAAGAATGCAGGAGGGAGGATTTGTTGCTGATCACTTAAATGCTTTCAACATGCTCATTGCTCAGTTAACATCTGTTGGTGTGAAGATTGAAGATGAAGATCGCTGCATGTTGTTGTTATGTTCTTTGCCAGATTCTTGGGATCATCTGGTGATGGCTATTGGGAGTATGGCATCCACTTTCAAGATGGAAGATGTTGCTTCTTTGTTATCGGAAGAGATGAGAAGAAAATATTTTGAGATGGTAAAGGAGGCTCTGGCTGTCAGAGGTAGATCGAAGGAGAAAGGCAAGAAGAAGGACAAGAAGTCCATATCAAAATCAGAAGGGAGATCAAAGTCTCCTGGCAAGAAGTCCAAGGTGAAGTGTTGGAATTGTGGGCAACCAGGTCATGTCCGAAAGGATTGCAAGGAGGAGAAAAAGAAGAAGAACTCTTATGGCAATTATTCTTCTCAGAGTGATGCAGACGCCTTCATTGCAGCTTTGGCTACACGGGCATCAGATAATGTCTAGCTGATTGATTCTGAAGTATCTTTCCATATGACATCTCATAGAGATTGGTTCATGAAGTATGAAGAATACAATGGTGGAAAGGTGTACTTGGCAAGTGATTCATCTTTGGAAATTATTGGTCGTGGAAGAGTGAATTCAATTCACGATGGAAAAGTGAAGGGAATCAATGATGTGATACATATGCGAGTGCGGCTCCAAATTTACTCTCTGTAAGTAAGTTGAATGATATCGGTGCCATACGTTCCTTAAGTGGTTGCAAGATTACTAGAGGCTCTATGGTGTTGGCTAGAGGTGTTCGAATTGGTACCCTGTACAAGCTGGATGCACAGGTTATTCAATGTAACAGTGTCTCTAGAAAGTCACTAAAAGCTACTCATGGAAAAGAAGGGGAAAATGTCTTCACGATGGAGTAAGCATACATGGAGGTTAAACTTCCGATTAGAAGACTATACTCTGGCATCATGGAAACAGAACCACATTGGTGAAAGGTTTAAAACCTTGAAAATAAAACACAGTAGAGAGCTTGAAGTTATGGCCTTTGAGTTTGAATTTTGCTTGAACATTGCATATATAGGCAAAAACTTAACCGTGTTTCGGTTTCAGGTCCTCACAAATCGCTGCGTTTACTTGATTATATTCATTAGATGTTTTGGTCTGTTGAGGAGTAGCCTACTGTCTAAATCAAGATACTATTCGTTTTATTGAAGTGAGGAAGTTATTCAAAGGAAGAACATTTGTATATTTTCTAAAGAAATGCATCGAGAGAAGTCTTACAGATCAGTTTAAGAATTTAAAACCTCGTTGAAAATCAGGCCCGAGTACAGGAAAATAAAATGTAAGAATGATAATGGCGGTGGTTTGTTGAGATGAATTTAAAAGAGTCTTGTATAGATCATGGGATTAAGACATAAGACTACACCTTATACTCCACAACAAAATGGAGTTGTTGAAAGGTTCAACAGAACAGTAATTGAAAGAGCATGAAGTATGCTGAGTAGTGCTAGCTTGGAGAAGTTCTAGGCTAAAGCAGTCTCTACAACATGTTACTTGGTAAATCGTTCTCCTAACTCTGCCCTTGTTGAGAAGAAACCTTTGGAAGCATGGTCTAGAAATAATCCCTCTCTGAGACATATTCGTGTCTTTGGATGTGAGACATATGCATATGAAAAAAAAAAAAAAAAATCTAAGTTGGAAAAAAAAGTTGTAAAGTGTATTTTTATTGGCTATAGTGCTGGAATAAAAGGATACAAGCTTTGGAATCCTGAGACTGAGAAGGTTTTGTACAACAGAAGCATTATCTTTCATGAGCTGAAGCCTTCTATATTGGATCTAGAGGAGAAATGAAAATAGAAAAAGGATATATACCTGAGAATTCTACGACACAGGATAAAGGAATTAGAAAAATCAAGATGTATACTAATATCGAGAAGATCAAGTAGCTCTAAAGGTTTGATAGAGATAGAACCACCACCGACCTGGCATGCAAGGAGGTCAATATGAGAAAGAAAGCAACATTGGGTGTGGGTTTTTCTTTTAATAGGAGTCTAGCATACCTATGCTTTAATTTCAACACTTAGATGAACCTAGGGCCGTTCAAGAGGTATTTAAAATGTCTGATTCAAACTCTTGGTTGGAAAACTATGAATGAAAAATGGCATCATTAGAAAAAGAATGATACACGGAGTTTTGTACCACATTACTAAAAAGTGAAAACATGAAGTACAAATGGAGTCATTTAAAAAGAAAATTGAATGCGGATGGCGGGTGTAGAAATACAAAGCAAGGCTAGTTCGAAGGTTTATTCCCAGGTAGAGAATTGATTATGGAGAAATTTTTTTCTCATAGCTAAGTTGACATCCTATTAGATTTCTTTTTATCACTTACTTGTGTGTGACTTAGAGGTGAGAGCAGATGGATGTAGAGACATGGACATGTGACAGAAGAAATTTACATATAACCCACATCGAGGAGCACTTTGTGGAAAAGGCAGGAAAGGTGGTTTTACAGGATAAAGAGAAATATATGGGTTAAAATGTGGTCTCCTAGAATGTGGGTACGGAAATTTGACACTTTTGTTTGTCATTTGGGATTTGTAAGATCAAAATGTGATCATTGTGTATATTACAAAGCTGAAAGTGATCAAGTCCTTATTATTGCTCTCTATGTTGATGATATGATGTTCATAGGCAATAGTAAGCTAATGATTTATGATCCTAAGTCTCAGTTGTCTACAAAGTTCAAAATGAAAGATCTTGGTGCAGCAGGGTATATTCTAGGAATGGAAATAACCAGTGACAGGGAAAATAGAAAACTTTGACTGAGTCAGAGTAAGTATATCATGACTATTCTAGAGAGATTTTGCATGACTGATTGCAAGCAACTAGTTGTTCCAGTTACACAGGGAACGAAGCTATCTGTTAAGGATTGTCCAAAATCTCCTACTGAGATGGAGGACATGACCAGTGTACCTTATGCTAGTGCGGTTGGAAACCTTATGTATTCAATGGTCTGTACAAGGCCAAACATTACCCAAGCAGTGGGAGTTCTTAGTCGGCTTATGGCTAATCCTGGAAGGACACATTGGGATGCAGTGAAGAGAGTGTTTAGATATTTGAAGGGCACTTCAGACTATGCTTTGTGTTACCATGGTAACTTGGTTGAATCACAGAAGACTCTCAGCATTCAAGGTTATGTGGATTCTGATTAGGCAGGGGACATTGACAGTAGAAGATCCACCAGTGGATATGTTTTCATGATGAATGGTGATGCAGTGAGTTGGATGAGCAAGCGGCAGGCCATAGTCGTTTTGTCCACTATAGAGGTAGAGTACATGGCAGCAACACATGCCTGTAAAGAAGCAATCTGGTTAAAACATTTGTGTTCTAACATTGGTTTTGATGCAAGAAAAATTACAATTTACTATGACAGTCAGAGTGCTATATGTTTGGCGAAAAATCCTCCTTTCCATGCCAGGACGAAACATATAGATGTACAGTATCATTTTGTACGAGATATGGTAGAGGATGGGAAGGTCTCTTTGGAGAAAGTGGATACTCTAGAGAATGTTGCAGATGCATTGACGAAGCCTGTGAGCGTAGAAAAATACACATAGTGTGACAGTTCGACGGGCCTCTTAGCCCAAGAATTTCATTAGTTTTATTATGCTTTGGAGTTGTCAGTAAGATCTTCGTCAAGTGGGAGATTGTTGGAATATTTTCCTCAATCCATACTGACATACAACTCTTGGAGGGAAAATTCGCTGTGACATTAATCATGTCTGGCCGACTAGTTGTTCTGAATCCTTTGAAATGTTCATGTCATTGAGACAGTGTTGATGTCTTACCAACTGGTGTTTGAAGTGATCGGTATGACCTAGGACCTCAGTATGAAGTCCTAGCGAAAGCGATGAGTCTTTCCAACTGGTAGATGCTATGGAACCACATGAAGACTCGGTGGGAGGTCTCGGTGAAAGATGAATGTCTTGCCGAGTGTCAGGTTCTTCGGTGAAACTTGCGGAGACCCGGCGAAACATCTTGGCGAATGGAAAGTCTTGCCGATAGCAAAGTGGAAGTCACTGTGACTTGTGAGCAGCGGTATGAGTCTAGCCGATGAGAAATCTCTTGCCGATATGGATGCATTGGATGTTGATGGATTCGGTTTGTCTCATGGCGTTTGGTATATCGTCTTGCAGACTGTGAACCTATGCCAATATCAATATGAAGACTTTGTGGCATTGGGGAGACACTGTTAGTATCTCACCGATATGCCAACAAAGTTGAATGCCCTTGACCAGTTTGACCATCCTATGTGGAGCCTCATGGACCAATCAGAGGAAGCGATTTCAAATGGGTGGCAGTTAGATTTTTGCAACTGTTGTGACGCTGGAGCTGAACAACATGCAGGGAAAAATCAATTGCTCAAGTGGAAACTTTCTATGATGAGGCAATGGCGGATAAGGATGAACAAAAGGTAATAATTAGAATGTGATAAGATAAAAGTAGATCGATTCTGAGTTTTGTAATCAATTGAATTGTGGAGAGCTTTTCTGTAAACTGGTTGAACAGTGAATGTAGCTACTGTGAACTAATACCAGAGAGTTGTATCTCTGATTGTATGTAATTGTTGTTACTATAATACAAAGAGATTCAGTTTGGTGTGGTGGGTTTTTTTTTCCTGAAAGGGTTTCCCACGTAAATCTGTTGTTCATTGTCTTTGAGTATCTTCTCTGTTTCTGTAAATCTTTCATGTGTGTCTTAATTCGTTTGTAATTTGAAAAATTAAAAAGTACTGTGTGCTTACTTCCCTGTGGATTTGATGTTAGGAAAGTTGCTTTCGCTCCTCTGCTTTCCTTACAGTGTTAATCACATGGATAAATAGAATATCATTACATGCACAAAAAACAAAGACCTTGTCAATACTTAAGGACAAATTGCAACATGAAGCTCCCCCTAATTCTTTGCAAATGAGATGCCAAAAGAGGAACTCGTCAAAGTAAGAATGCAACACTATAGAACTGTGGTGACATGACACTGCAACATTATTCATCACCTTATGATCCATTACATTGCTACATGCTCTTTGTTCAAGCACAACACAAAAACAACAACTGCTAATCCACCAAAAAAGTTTAGGTACTGTTATTGATATAGTCAAGATACAGTATCACAAACAAATTCAGTTTGGATTTAACTACTCTCCATGTTACACTCAATGTCCATTATTGAAGAGTATGTTGTTTTAACAAAAACACCTGTTTATAGTACTATCAATAGAGAACAATCACTAATAATGATTGGACTGTCTATCCATCAATTTCCTACAAACAACTTCATTTTGTCTTTTACTTCTCTGTTCATAGTAATACTTGTTAGAATTAACCAACAAAGTATTGTCACCTGTAAGCTAAAAACCATGAACTACCAAGTAACAACAAATCACAGTTATACCAAAGCAACTATAAACATTGTTATCATGTATACTATGCTTCCATCATACAAAAGAACTGCTATAGATAGGAAATATACATTGAGCTATGATATTTTGTCACATTATCATCTGCATACTCACTGTCAGAACACTAGAATTGCTGCCATACCCCTACAAACACCTTACATCTATAAAAAACAAACAAAAAATACCACTAGCAAACTAAGACTAATATCAAACAATTGCCTGCTTATGTATGACATGTGTCCAAGCAACAAATGTTGCTTTTACTGATGTTGTCTTGTCTTAAGTAACCATCTCATAAACCCTGAAACAATTTGACTTTCCAATCTGAACATTAGATAACTGTTATATCAAACCAAATGCAACTACATGTTGAACCAATGATTAAGCAAACAAATGGTGCAAATAGATAAAAAAGACTCTCCCTAAGAACATGCATATTTTAATAGTATTTAGACAAAATTGTTTTGAAACCCTGTTTCCACATTGCTTCATGAAGAAGACAAAATTGCATGGGTTAAAAAATTATAATCTTTCTTCTCCATCTCCTCGGACATAGAATCCTCATATCATAGAGCCTTCCTTTTTATGTAGATAGAGCAACTAAGTATTGACTGTCCAAGCAACTGGTATCAATTCTTTGTTAACACACAATCCTTCATGTAATCAAAATTTACAAACTATTCCAAAACACCAACTAAACTGCAAAGATTTGATTGCAGTTTATATTTTCAGGAATGTAAGATAAAACTTTAAAGTGCGCCTTACAATCACAAAGATTGATTAGTGAAAAGAAATAGGAGGTAGATCATAGAGACTCCTCCTCAACTAATTAAGCACTTTCACACTAGTCACTTCATAGATATTTCCTTGTGTCCTTGAACCAACAATAACTATTTCTCCTGATTTCCTTTTAATCTAGCACCCACAATTATAAAAAAGAATACATAAATCATGATCACATATTTGTGTCACACTTAACAGATTGTGTTTTAAACCTACTCCATAATAAAAATTTAGCAAGAAAATGTTATTACCAAAAGCCACTATGCCTTTTGCCACAAGTTGTATGTAATCATCGTTACCAAACCATACTAAACCAAAATCACCAAATTCAAGTTCAGTAAAAATACTTATGTCCCCTATCATATGATGAGAACAACCACTATCTAAGATCCATGTGTTTTCAACTTTAACATGTAATTTAGTTTGACTAAAGATACCTCCTGGTTCTACATTTCTCTTTCTAGGTATCCAAATCAACTTAACTTTGTTTTGCATAGTTGTCTTAGAAAGACTATTTTTCTTCTTGTAGGAAACTTGTCTAGATTTGCCATATTTAGCTTTTAAATTTACATCTAGAAAATCACTTGAATCATCCTTATAACCAAGACCTGATTTGTCTTCATAAGACCTTTGTTTATTCAAAAGACCTATAAAATTATCAAATTCCTTTCTAAGATTATTGATTTTAGTTTCTAAGATACAACACTTTTCTTCCTTGAATTCCAATTGCATCTTTGTAATCTTAAGAATTTCAACTTGATGTCTTAAATCAGTAATTTATTTTTCAGTGATTATAATCTTACCTAGTAGATTCTTAGTATCTTGCTCAACCTGAATTTTCTGGTATACTAAGTCCTTCAAATTTTGAACTTTACTAAGAGCAATTTTTATTTCATTCTCAAAACCATTCAATTCTTTATTAGAAGCAGAAGTCTTTGCAAGTCTATTTTCTTGTTGTTCCATTTCATTCATTATGGCCATAAATACAATTTCACCATTTAGACCTGCTTTATTATCTTCTAAAACAGACTGATTATTTGATTCTTTAATTGAAACCTTTTGTGAATCAACTTCAGCCATGAATAAAGTTTCATCTTCATCACCAAGTGAGCCATCTATCTCAACATCCGAGTCTTCTTTGGTAAAGAGACTCTTTTTCTTTTTGAAGTTAAACTTCTTTTTAGAATCAAAAGCCTTTTTCTTAAATTGATTTTCTGCTTTCTCATCATCATTGGTTTGATTTGGATAAAGGAAATTTAGCTACAAAATGACCAACTTTGCCACAATTAAAAAATTTGAATGGCATTTTTCCTTTATATTTCTTTGTTAGCTTCCTCACTAAAAGAGCTTCTAAAGAATCAGACAAATCTGATTTCTTTAGAGGTTGAAGCAGAGCTTCCTATCCTCATTTCATAGGTTGTTAATATGCCTTGTAAATTATCCAAGGTAAGTGAATCAAAACACTTCTTTTCTTCAAGAGTAGAAACTTTAGACTCAAATTTAGGATGCAAAGTCCTAATCACTTTTTGAACAACATCAGATTATGCAATTGTTTCACCTAGACCTCTTCTTGCATTGAAAATTTCATCTATCCTTAAGAAATAATCAGAAATAATTTCATCATCCTTCATTCTCATTTCTTGAAATTAACTCTTGAGAGTAACGATTTTGGATTGCTTAACTTTTTCATTTCCTTGATAAATGTTTTCAAGCTTTTTCCCAAATTTCATATGCAGATTTACAATGCATGACTTTGAAACATACATCTTTTGTCAATCCACACAAAAATGCATGTTTAGCTCTTGCATTCAATTCATATTTTCTTTTCTCGTCATGATCTATAGGTATGACATCAGGTGCAACATATTTACTGTACATTAAGTTCTAGACATCAAGATCTAGAGAAATCAGATATTTTTCCATTATGATTTTCCAAAACACATAATCAGTGCCATCAAATATAGGAGCTCTTGTAATAGATGAACCTTCAGGTGCATGTGCCATAATAACAAACTTCCAAGACTAGAATCAATCCTAGGTGGTAAAACCTAATGCAGGACCCTACGCTCCGATACCACTTGTTGGAAGTGGAATTACTCTAAGAGGGGGGGTGAATCAGAGTAATATATTTAAAACTTTTATAACTTGAAATGCATATTTAAACCCATTTTACTCTTAAATAATGGTGACATTATAAGTGCAATGTAAACACAGAGTTTTGAATTATTTTTTTAATGATAATCAAATATAACAACTCATATCAAATCATATTATACATTATTCATATAGTACTGAATGAACAATTTTTTATGCTTTCTTTTGCACAAAACAACAGACTCACTTATGGTAGAGTTTCACACATTGAACATGAGCAAATGAATTATGATCTTGACAACAACTTGAAACTGTGAAAAGTATCAGAGCATTGCATGAACAAATTTACAAATAACTGAAAGAAAGATTATGCAAGATAGACACAACCACAAAAGAGAGACACATAATTTTTGTCGAGTGGAAAACCCTCTTGGGGTAGAAAAACCACTCCAAAATGCCTTGCAGGCTTAAATCCAAATTGATTACAATATTTTTCAGAGCACCAACTCTATAACAATTCAGAAGCACCAACTCCAATAACAAACTGAAGGACCCACTTCAAGTTAGAAGCACCAATATCACAGGAGCAACAACTCCTCTATTTTTCAAATTCTCAAAAGATAATACATGATTTTCAATAATGCCTACTAAAATCTTTGTAATCAAATCAGAGATATAAACCTTTTAAACTCTCTCTTTATCCATTTCAAATAAAAATGATATCACTATAATAACAATTTGTTCTGTGCTCAAGAACTGTCGTTCTCAGCCATACAAATTCTCACCACTGAGAAATGGCTTACAACCATATATTTATTCAACAAAAAATAGTTAAAATGGATTCCAAAACAAAATAATTGAAGAATCTTTGATTAATCATTTCTTAACAATGAAACCCTGATTGTTAACCAACCAACTTTTCAAACCTGAAAACAATAACCATAAATGAAGTAATTCTTCTTTTATTTTTACTCTGTAACTTTATTCTTTTTCATTGCAAAACAAAGTAAAAGAAATATGTTCAAAACTGAACCAAAGTCATCTTTTCCTTTTTACTCTTTCATTTACCAAATTTACCTTCGAAAGATCAAGGCAATGCATAGATATTACCTTTGTCATGGTGGGTTTAACCTGCATATAAAATCCTTGAATATCTTCATGAAAACGGCCCAAACCTCTACTTCCATCTCAAGCGAAGACCATCATTTTTCTTTCCACTCATCAAAGACCAACATAATTGAAAACCAAGTTAGAATACCACAACTAGTCTGCTCAATCTGTGACTGCAAATCCAACATGGCAGGGCTAGGGTTCGAGCAGAAATGAAACTATCACTTGTTTTACCCTAGTCATCTTTTCATTTAGTACTAAAACATAATCAATAATCATTTGAAATATGTGAACCAAAACATAATCATTTTCAAATCCATTTACCATCGACCAAATGATGGATCAAATTAAAGACAAGTCACTGCCAACTCACATCCACGTGAGTTATTATTGTTAGTGTAATTAATTATTTATTACACTAGCATAAGTTAACTTAGGTCTTGCATAATTTAGTCCTAGGTTGCATTTTTAATAAATCATTTAATAATGAGGTAATGTTCCCTTCCATGTTTGTAGGGATAAGATTCCTTCTAGAAGATGAGTTGTCCTTCTAGATCTTATCTCAACATTTAATAATTTCCTAGATAGGGTTCACATGTTGTCACATGTTGTTAGATCATGACACATGACAACATCTCATGCATTTTAGGTTTTCTCTCTTGCCTATATAATTAGGAAACTTGTTCATTTGTATCATATCAATCAAATATCAATCTTTGATCTCATAGTCTAGATCAATAGAATCTCTATTGTCCATGCCTAGTTGCAATGCTTTCTGTGTGGTTGAATATCTATGCTGGCAAAGGTCCTCCATTAAAGACTGTAGCTTTAGGGACCTTGTGCATCCATAATCTCAACAATTATATCTGCCAAGCCATCATGGTGTTGCTGTCAAATAAACCCGATAAGCCTCTTTAAGAATCAAACTCTAATGAATATGTCGACATGCACGGTGAATACTAAAGTCTTCAAAATAAATAATAACATTCCAATGAAAGCCGATAATGAAATGGAGTAATAGGAGCCCGATGGTCTTTTTTACAAAGACTTAAATCAATTAAAAGGCTAACAGTCATATATAGTATGAATTTAAACTTTTAACAAAGGCCGATATCAATAAAGTATGAACTATATGTCATATAGTAAGCCTGAGCCTTTTATTACAGAGGCTTTTAATAATCTTTTTTTTTAAAATAAAATATTCATAGCCTCAAAAACCATATACGATGGTGATCACAAAAATATGCCATGTGTGATTGTACCTCCAATAAAAATGTTATGTGAAATCTCAAGGACAATTGAATATCATATGCCAAGATCAACCTGATTAATGAAACCAAGATCAAACTAAAGTAATACCTTTATGAAGCTGATATTCACAACTATAATGTTGTTCTATACCTTGCAATTAGTAAGATTTATGATTCCATGAATCAAATGATATCTCACCGAAATGAATTTTCCCACTGCAATGTCATCACTTGTATGTGCCATGTCAAAACCAAGTAAAACTATTGTCTACACATGAAGCTCCAAACATCAGTACTACAAGATATCAAGAGCCAATATATCATTAAAATCCTGAATCACCATAAACATGCCAAAAAATTTTGTCATCAAGGACAACCAATCCTAAATGCAATGAATGATTATTGATATAATAAATATAAAGGACCTTGAATATTGATCTATCTTGTGTGTGTATATTATTTTATTTTGATTTACAACTAATCTTGGATCCAAAATACATTATGTTGCAAAGACGATTGTCGTTGCACCAAAAGATTGACTTGTTAATGCCCAATACAACCGCCAAAGTTAATAAATCTATGGCAGGTGGTTAGGCCATGCCATGAACCCAAGTGTGTGCTACACAACACAAGGAGACCAAGGGCACACACCTTCCAACAATCCCCCCCAGCACAAGTGAGGGGTTCGAACTCGTGGTCCCTAAGCTTTGATACCAATTGTTGCAAAGATGGTTGTTGCACCAAAATATCAACCTGTTAATTCCTAATACAACCGCTAGAGTTAATGAATCCACGGGAGGTGGTTAAAGCCATGTCACAAACTCGAGCATTGTGTTGCACAACACAAGGATACCAAGGGCGCACACCTTAAAACACCTTGTGTCACCTCAATAGGACCAAATCCAGGATTACAAACTACAACTAGTAGAGATCTTTTGGGATACATAACTCTGGTCTATAATATCCCTCAAATTTCTTCCTAACAATTAATTTAATATATTGGTTTTAAACTTGATTAATTTTATAATTTTAAATTTTTATATTAGTTTTTGAAAGTTTATAATATTTTTTAAGTTTTATATATTTTTTAATTTATAATTTACTAATTCACTTAATTTATTAATTTTACATATATGAAATTATATTAATTTTGTAATCTTATATATTTTTATGTTATTATTTTTATTAGTTTATTATTTTATTATATTTTATAATTTTTAATTTATAAATTTAATTGAAATTTTAAAATTTTATATAAATTTAAATAAATGATAAAATAAAAATTTAAGAAAATATAAAAAAAAATTGATTCACTCAAAAAGACTAAATTATAAAATATTGAAAAGCAAAAATATGAGAAAAAAAGAAGAGTTCCTAGAAATGTGGTTGAAGGAAAAGTGAAGAACTAAATGGATAAGAAGGTGACTCATTGACTTGAGTATCACACAAGTCTTAAAAGTAAGGTTCCCTCCTATGTATCTATTATAAGGGTTTTTGAACCCTAACCTGCCATGGGGCATCATGTGGATGCCACACTATTATTAATTAGACTTAGTATAATCCCCCTTTGATTGAACCCTATACTATTTTTTTTTAGAATTTTGGTCATTTTTTTCTCATTTACCCTAGACGTGGGACACATTATTATTTTTATCTATTTATTTAATATTTGTAACTTATTATAAATGTGGGCTACATGGAAAGGGTTGCCCAATGTGAGAGGAATCTCAAAATTCCTTGGATGGCACATTATTTTGCATGGTATTTGTATTATGATGTATGCAAGAGCATATGTACCATTGTAAGATGTGTAAGATCATATATGACATTATAAGATGCATAAGAAAACCTTTGGTGCATGTGTAAGAGGGAAATACAATATGGACATAGAAACTCATGGAAGAGATTATTGTATAGTAATGATGGCGTACGTAAGAGAAATTTAGAAAGAAATTTGAATGAACGTTTACTGAGTAGAATATTTGATCTTGGGAGTTACATATTATTCTTGAAAGATGGATTCTTCATGAGAAGTGCTTGATTTTGAGGTGAGTAATATTTTTTCCCAAATTAGGTCCCTTAGATTGGCTCATGGATTTGGAAACCACTTGTAAATTCCTAGTTTATCCTTGACCTATCTACTAGATACTTGAGATAGAGGTTTGACAATTAAAGATTTGTAGGTATATGTTGTCAAAATATCTATGCAAAAAAATTGATGATCTCTATTGAAGGATTGTTACTTTAAGAGTGTATTGTAATTTGGGTGTTGTGATTGATACATAGATTTATCCTTTGATGTTGGGTTTTATATAGAAGAAATTTTCCAAGGTATATCTTGTGTTATGTGTTTATCATTTATGTTCTTGAAATTGTTAGATCAATATCTACATGCATTTTTTTTCCATCATATGTTTTATGTGCAAATAAGATAGTTTTTTAGCCAATTTCCTTTCCAAAGTCACATGGTGGGCTATTGTACATATGTTCTTGTAGTATATTTACTTATGGTAAAAAAAGATAATAATGTTCACATTCATAGTCTAATCAAGCTTGCTTTGATAGTTGAAAATGTTATTCTTATTCTACAATAGTTAGTCATCTTAATAGTCTTATGGTTTTTATGCACAAGTTTACTATTGGTTTCATATGTTTTCCTCTCACTATCTATGTTTCCTTGGTAAATATTTAAGGAATTGTCTACAACTTCATTATAGGTCATGCAAGTAAACCACTACACTTTTCCTAGTATGCCTTTATTCAATTAATGGAGGATCAATTTTTTTTGTAGGGTCCATATGAGGAGCATTGATTAAAGAATAGAGAATATGCTTCCATCAAGAGATGAAGTGTATTGCAAGTTTGTTAGGATCCTATCTAATGTGAAGAAACTTGAATGTTAGTCTTCAAAAACTTAGTCCTGTTAAAATTTGAGTGAATTCATTTAGTATTTGTTTGAATGCGATATGAATGCTTAGAGTAGCCAATAGTACCAATCTAAATTTATTACCTCTAATTTTTTGGGAAAATTATGTGTCACTATGACATCCCAAGGGAGCAATATAGCAATGATAGTTGCATAGGACTTGATTTTGGGTTTGAATCTCCTTTACCTTTGTATTGGGTAAGTTTTATAGCGGTCTAGGTAAATTTACATTCCTAATTGCACAATCAAGGGTTTATTTAGGATATTCTAGATATGTTCTCACACTTAGATCATGAGAAGGAATGATATGGTTATATTTAAGAACACATGGATACATAGGGTAAGTTGATTTTTATGGTTGGTAAGGAGGGATGAAATAGTGCTAGTAATGTGGTAACAATTGGTTTATCATTTGACTACAAACATGCTTAGAAAATTGATGTGTTTGATTATGTTTGTGGGTACATTACAGATTAACCCATTTTGATTACTGGTTTGTAGGTCCTTGCTTAAGGGTAGCCAAATATTTTCTAGGACTCTCATAGGATGAGTTGATTGTTATGGTTGGTAAGGCAGGATGATATAGTGCTAGTAATGTGGTAGTAATTGGTTTATCATTTGGCTACAAACATGTTTAGGAACTTGATGTGTTTGATTATGTTGGTGGGTAGATTGCAAATTAACCCATTTTGATTATTGGTTCATAAGTCCTTGCTTAAGGGTGGCCAAATATTTTTAGGACTATTGTTATTAATATCATCTTGACATGTAGGAGTTTCCCTCTAATCTTTAGTGTTTGCTAGTTGTTCCATAAGTTGTTGGACTCATTTATATTTCTCATAAATGTTATGTTGCTAGTAAGCTCAAAGGGTAGTGCTTTAATCTATAACGTTAGTTTTGATCTAGATTGTATGATCCCCAAGGGTTGATGGGTAATAAAATTTCATATTAGGCAATTGATTGGTTGAAATTAGGAGTTAGCTACTCAAATTTGATTGTCTATCAAGAAGGTAGAGATGATATTTTCATTTTATAGAAAAAATATTTTGATTTAAATTTTCTCACAAATTGTGGAAAAAATTGAAACTTATTGAACTAGAGTCTTAATCCATTCATACCAAAAGATGGAATATAAGCATGGTTCACAAATACTAAAATAATATGTTATTCAAAGCAGTTTCACCAATTATATATGCACCAAAATGAACATGCATATCTTCTTAATTATCCCAGATCAGAGAAATACATAGAGAGACTCAACAAAAGACTCAAAAAGAGGCTCAAAAATTAAGGCTCAAGGGACTCAAAGATATCCTAGAAATGAAACCTCGAGGAAGCTCTTTGTTGGCCATGGAAATTCACTTCATTTTAGATAAGGTTGTTTGACAAAATACTTGCAATTTTGAATAAGTTCGACAAAGAGTTGGAAAATGTGGAGTTGAAAGATATATAATAATTTCCACAATATCTAAAATACAACAAATATCTGATAGAAGACAGTAAATTTAAGTAGTGTCTATCTAGATATTAAGATGTACATTTCACCATATTTATTAATTAATTGAAAATCTTATTTTTACTTAATTAATAAATACATCAAATGCCCATCTTGATGCCTTCGCCCATTCATATGGCGTACAGGCATTTCAAACTTTTGTGGAGTAAACCCTATAGTGTTCCGTACTCGTACATAAGTTATGGGAGCCATTCTAGTGCTAGCAGAAATACTATCTTGATGTTCAGGACGTACAGATTATGTTTGAGAATTGTATGGTTGGAATGTACGTTTAAGTTTTAGAAATATATACTCGAATACAACTGGCGCTTTCATTGAATGCTTTCCACACAAACTTACTGTAGAAAGGACTAATTACATCAGTTAATATGAGAGATGAGGACAGAGGTTCCACACGTGAAGTGCAGATTAAGGGAAATCTGTAACCAGATCACCTCCTAAGAATAATATTTTGTTGGCTTCTACATAAGCTGCTCTTGTTTGACATAGACTGGTCTAGTATTCTTTGATGCTGTTTAATGGCTGAACTCTTTTGATCTTCACGGGTTTTTATATTATCTGGGGTTGGATTTTTTTTCTGTTCTTTATTGTTTTTGGTTTTATATAGATTGTTTGTTCTACATTTTATTTTTTATAGTTCATAATTATAGTATGAGATTGTGTGAGCTTTTTTACCAACATTTTAGATCAATTTTCATGATCTATCATTCATTTTCTAATGATAAATCATAAAAATTGATCTAAATATAAAAATCTCACATAATTAAACTAGCAAATTTATCTAAGGAAAAAATCTAATTATCCCAAAAACAATAGAAATAGACTTATCTTATAAAAGAAAATGTTCTAATCTCCACAACCAAATTGATTTTTTTTTAACTTTTTCATTCTATAGTGCTATGTGTCTTCAACACCATTCTTTAAGAAAATCATAATCTCTCGTCTCTCAAGTTCCACTAAAATTGGGCAAACATCTAAACATGGAAGGGGCAATCCAGAGAGTTTGGAGTGCATTCCATAGAGCTGGGAGAGCATGTATATCATCAGAGCTTTAGTTGCTCATCAATTTCCCACCAAATAGCATAGTAAAATTTTCTATGAGTGCATTCGTAGGTTTTAAAATTGAAGACAAATAGAAACATTAAAAAAGCACCTTATCACAAGCAATTTCAAAATTGAGAATATGGGAGAACATCTATGGCCCAAAATTGTGGTGGAAGAAGAATTAACTAGAAGAACACACAGATGAAATAAAATGTCAAGTGGATGGAAAAATGGGGCATCAACATGTGGGAGTGTCCAAACACAAATGCAGAAATTAAAAGGAAATTAGGTATGTAAGGTATGTAAAAAAGAAAGTCAAGAATATCATGTGGTTGAAACAACTTGGTTGAAAAAGAGAACACTATGTTTTGCATTTTAACTCCACTTGTGATCACAAGCAAAAATACCATGTTGGAGCAGATATAAAGTGGAAGACTAAAATGCTAATACTCCAGTTAAGAACTAGCTCACATTGTTTGTTGTTTGAGATGTGAAACGGGAAGACGAAAAATACCCAAAGAGGTGTGGACAGATAGGATTTGTTGTTTCTGCTCTTCAGATTCAGTGGAGACAAAGTGGCACTACATTATGCAGCGTAAGGTTTATGAGGACAACCTGTACAGTTACTCGGATTTGCTAAAAGTCTAATCATTAGTGGCCTTATTTGAAGAGGAGAAGCTTGCTAAAACAGAAAGTTATCTGATCAAAATATACAGCAGAAGAAAGAAAATCAGCAAAGAATTACAAAACAAGAAGTAAATGATGGGGTCAGGGTTGTTTTGTTGTTTGACAAAGACATTTCAGTTTCATTTCGTGGATCCCATAGACTTGCTGATCTCATGAACATAATTAAAAACATACACATTCATTCAATAAAGTAGAATAAACCGTGCATTACGCGTGCATGACGCGTTTCATAAAATTTATTTTATCATACTCTTTCGTTTACAAAGAGAGCTTTTTTATGGCGAGCGCTAAATTTCAACTTTAAGGTGTCTGACGATGCAGCGGTCACGGATACGTGCATGGTGTATGATGCAGCCATGACTATTTGTCTGTACTTTTTTGGGCATGCTGAGCTGTTCTTTCTTGTATTCTAGTTTTTAATTTATTGAACAGCATTGAACATTTAAACCATTGTAGCGCCAACATCGCTCTAGGAAAAACAACCAATAAACTGGAAGTTGAAATCATCCCCCATCATGAGAAGTAGACACAGATCTGCCAAATAGATAAACATAGAGATAATGAACCGGAAACAGAGGAGGACAGACATAATAGCACCAAAATAGAGTTGGAGAGCACCTCAAACAATTCTTTCTAAATCATTGTTTCCCCTCGAACACCTGGAATTAGGATTCTAGACTGTGAATGAGCCTTTAAACATCATTGTTGGACTACACTTGTTCTTGATGCACAACAAACAGTTAGTAGTATGAGGAGACAAATTGACGAGAATCATGAGTTTCAATATGAAGAGACAAATTGACACAAATCATGAGTTTCAATTTGAAGGGGGAAGATTGTGTTGGAGAAAACAACCAAGAAACGAAATTTCCATAGGAATTTGATGTGACATGTCTATAGGTGTGGGTGAGCAAATTGTGGGAAGGAAAAACTCCAAAAATGGCAGATTTTGACAAGCAAACATGTAGGAAGTGGATGGGAATTGAGTAAAAGAGGAATAACCATAGTTTGAAGGCATGAGTGCAAAAGCAAAAGGTGTGTTTAATAGATTTAGGTTTCGCACAAAAGGGACATATGGGAGGGCTTAGTGAAATTTGAGGTGTATATCATTAGGCAATTTGACTTTAGGAGTTTTCACACAATGAGTTGGGATTGAGTATCTACTTTATATCAATTTTGAAGATTAAGTTTCTTCCATTTTAATCAATTGAATTGCATTTCTATTTGACATTGAGACAAACCGTGAGGATGATGGAAAGGAGGAGCTGCATATATATAGCTTGGAGAAGGAAGAACAAGATGCTTCATTAGGTCAACACCAATCTTTCAAAAAATTGTTATGGTAGAATGTGGTCATTAGGATGGAGAGCTTAGGTGGAACTAGCTACTAAACATCAAGGATTGATTAATTGTTAGAGTGAGCAAGGTTGAATTGGAGTTTGGGTTATTGCACTTAGATTTCCAATTAATTTGGAAAGATGGACCATATATCATGGAATACCTAGATGTCTTTTTTATAGAGGCATTTACCAATAAACTTGTCAATGATACCTAAAGGTTTATCATTTTATCCAATCAAATAGTTCTACCATATGGAAGAAGTAGTGACACACCAACCATGTCAAAGAGATTGATCAAACTAGGTCATTTTTTAAGACAATTTGCTAATCCTTCTAAATAGTATTGAGAGGAGAAGATCCATGAGTTTTAAAAAAGAGAACAAGGAGTAACTTGTTATTTCAATTGACTATGTCCTGAGGGTGACCAATAGAAGTAGATTGAGTGCATAACCGTGCACTATTTCTAAGGAGCAACCCCCTCAAATTCCCTTACAATACATCTAACTCTCAAGAAAACACCTTATATGTAGAGGTCAATGATGCCTAGACCCCTTTGTCTTTTTAGTTAAATATAATGCAAACAAAAAGTGATAAGTGTATCTTTCTTGTTGCCTCACTTTATGCACAAGAAGCTCTTGATTAATTGTGTTAGCTAGTTGCAATAACTTTTGGAAGGTAGACAACTAGAAGAAATGTATACAGGACTTGCTATAAGGATTCTACTAGCCCCCTAGATGTATCCAACCATGGACAAGAATTGGTTTATCCAATTCATTATTTTTCCTTTGATTTTTTTCAAAAATTAACTCCTTGTGTCTTTGAGAGAGATATTTATGTCAAAGGGGATATTGAGATAACTAGTAATGGAACCATGCTTCACTTCTTGCCACTTTCTAAAGATCCATAGAGGACAAGTATTAGGATGGGTCATAATGAATTCAATTTTGTACATAGGTAGGTTGAAACCTAATATATACAAAATAGGTAAAAGTTATCAATAATATGTCACTTCGTGAATATAATTTTGAATAAAAAACAAATTATTTTTATTAGTAAAGTGTGAATCACGAGCTTTAACATTGTTAAAAAAGGAGATACAATGTACAAGCTTAGTGGAATGTGTATGTTGTAAAAGATAACCAAGACATCAACTACTAGGAACAATAGAAAATGAGCAAGAGGAAAACCTTGACAAATGGATTTTTTATGGGGAGATTGGAGTAAGAGGGAACCATTGATGGTTAGTCAATAATTAGCATTCATGAAAAACAATTGGTTTTGAGCACAAATCTTAGGGCCAAATTTTAACCATTGAAACATGTTAAGAATAAATTGAGTATAATATATGGTCGTAGGCATTATCAAAGTCAAAGTTGATGACGAACACATGTTGGTTAGTTTTTTGACACCATTCAATAGTCTCCAAAGCCAAAAACAAGAGTTCTAATATAAATCTATCATCTAAGAAACCTAACTATTCTAGCCAAACATTCTCCTAGATGATATATGTTAAATTTTTCATACTAGATATTTGGCTTGATGATATTAGGAAGTACAAATAAAGTTGATTGGGTGTGGTCCGTTAATAGTGTCATAATTTTTGCCTTTAAAAAGAAGCTTGGTCAAGCCTTGATTAATAATGACCTCTAAAGAAACTATTTCACTTCTTTCAACGTATGTGCATGATAGATATCTTCTTGAATGTTGGTTCATAAAACTTGATAAAATTCAATTAGACTTGGCTAGTGATCTATTCATTGAAAGGAGTTGGTAAAAAAACTAGCTACAATCAAAGTCAAATTTATAATGTTGACAACTTGTAACATTCTTAAGTCAATAATAGGGACAAGGGGGGTCACCAACCAACTCACATGTTAATAAACTTTAAATAAATGCTTGTAGCGCTCATGAAAGGTTTCAATGCTCTAGTA
This sequence comes from Sequoia sempervirens, assembly GCA_007258455.2. NCBI lineage: Eukaryota > Viridiplantae > Streptophyta > Pinopsida > Cupressales > Cupressaceae > Sequoia > Sequoia sempervirens. Next base: position 501,215,534 of record VDFB02281492.1, read on the forward strand.
GGAAGGTTGGTATGAGTGGAGATCATTGTAGAATTAATAATAAGATTGTGTTATTTTATATGATTATGTTGTATAAATTGAAAGAACTTTGACCGGGCTTCTCATCTTTGATCCATTAAAGGCAAGAATATAATTATGGACCTTTACCATTGTAGACAACCAACTTACAAAGCAAGTGTTTAGTGTTTTCAATTGAATAATAGAAGGAAATTTGATTGGAACCCAAGAGAGAATCCATGTACAAGCTATCCCTAGAGAGGTTTTTCAAGTTTGTTAAATTTAGTAGTAGTTATATGACTGTAGGAACAAAGTGAGAGGGTACAAAAGGAAATATTTATCTCCCACTAGTTGATCTAGTTATCCTTCAGAGGTTTAGGCTTAACACAAAAATTACTTAAGAGGCTATCAATGTAGTTTTATTGTTAAAGGTGAGTGACATTTAGATTCAAGGGAAGGTGATTGGGGGGTAGATGGATAGGAAAATGAAAGTGTACTAAAAAAGGGGAGGCAATTAGAGATGATAGTTGAGAGATCAAGATGAACCAAATTTCAAGAATGGGAAGGAAAAACATCATAGGAATTTCTATATGTAAATTCTATTCGTGTGGCTTATTTTCCTCAAGAATACTTCATTATAATTATTCTACGTATATACTAATGAGGCATATAAAGATAATTTTTGTCTAAGAAAGGATCAAACATACCCAAAGAGTCTCACAATAAAGTGCAAGTGTCAAATTTCAATTAAGATAAGAGAACATAATTAACCCAATTATGTCTCTAGTTGGATGCTCCAACATTGAAATGGGATTGAAATCGCACCTAACACCTAGTATTTAGTTCATATATGGATATGCATCTGTAGATACCCTAAATTGTCTCGACTTGTGAGCAACACCTTTTTACTAATTTTCACTCTTCTTCCCTAAATGATTTAATAATACCTTATTATTAAATTATCATCAAATTACATATTCTCCTATTAATTAAGCAATTTTACATTATTAAATTAATTCATTCAAATTCATCATTTCTGACTAATTAAAAAATCCTATTTATTTAATAATGTCCCGATTATCCTTATTCTTCCCGACTAATTGAATAAATCCTTTTTATTTAATAATGTCCTAATTAAACATTATTCTTCCTGATTAATTAAATAAACCTTATTTATTTAATTGTGTCACTAACTTCACTATTTCTTCTATTTTAATTAAATAGTTATCATGTAATTATTTAATTAACATTGAACACCCTTCTCATATTAAATAATTGTTACAAATTATTTATTTAAACCATTTTCCCACTTCTAGATTAAATAATTAAATAATTAAATTAATTATTTAATTCTCCAATATTCACTCAACATGATCTATTAATAAATAAAATTTTATTTATTAATTCAATTTTTACTTACATGTTCCTCCAAAGGTTAATTAATTATCCTCTCACCCATTGACTGAATAATCAATCTGATTGATTATGCAATCAAATCCATTGTCTGATCAATCAAACCTGTTGACTAACAAATCAAACCCATTGATTATTCAATCCCACTAATTAATCAATCAATCCCATTGATTGATCAATCAATTTCCATTGATTGATCAATCAATTCCCTCGATTGAATCGATCAGGCCAGTTAACTCTCCAATCTATTTCCTCTCAATGGATCTTGACCATTGATCACGATCTTTCATCTTTGAATCCAAATCATTCATCTGAAAAAACCTTTTTCTATAAATCATTCAATGGACCTCGACCGTTGATCGCAATCTTTCATCTTTGAATCCAAATCATTCATTGCACATTGGTGGCAAACAACAAACTCTTAAACTTTGGCATTTGCATCATTGCAATCCTCAAATATACTTGAAGCTCATAGCAAAAGAGTAGCATACCCATTTCTGAGAGAAAAGCTTACAAAGAAGGAACAATGGAAGCCATCCATGGCAATATGGTGAGGGTGAAGGTGTCATTTGCTTGAAATTTGGTTTTATTTATTATTGCATGTTTTCCATTAAATAGATTGGATCTTATTAAGTAATTAGGATTGCTGATTGTGGTTATTTGCATCATTTCCTATTAACTCTATGCCTTGAAGGTTGAAATTTTAGTTTACATTTTGGTGAACCCAACGTGAAAATCATGTGTTTAACTAATTATGTATGGATTTAAGTTTTTGTGAAGATAGAGGAATAACAATGCAATTGTGACAAACAATAACACAATCATGGAAAATTTCTACGCAATTGTGGAGTCCTAAACTACAGTTGCTTGACTGTTCAACACAATCACCATCTAAGTGACACATACATAGTTTGATGTGCCATACACATCATTGTTCTTTTCTATTTCTTTTGCAGGTTTTTGACAACCTGTCGCATTCATTCCTTTATAGAATGCAATTGACGAATATAACGTTGCAGTTTCTTTTTGAAACGTCACATTTGAGGCTTCCTGCAACGTAGTCGCTTCTCTATGCGACGCATTTGAGCCATCGTACACCACAAGTGACTGGTAAAAATAGAAAGGTAAATTGATGGTGAATACAATATTGTTTGGTAATTTTTATTAGTAGATCAAGGTTTTTGTGTTACTAATCCTCTTCTTCCAGCTTGTGACGTTTTTAGATTATCTCACATATTTTAATTTTGGTGTTTAAAATGTACATGGTGTTTACACATTTGAATTTTTATGCCTAAAATGGACAATGGTGTTTACAATTTTTAATTTTTGTGCTTAAAAAGGACATGGGTTTTACACACTTCAATTTTGGTACTTAAAAAGAATAATGTAATCTCCCACATTTGATTTTTGGTGCTCTTAAAAGGACAACACAAATCTCATTTTGCTATCTTGAGTTTAAAAAGAATATTGTGTTTGAACATGACAACTTTCATTTGGGTTAAAATTAACAAACAAATTGAACACTTCATTTGGTGAAATTAAAAAGAAGCATTATTTATTGTCTCTTGTGTGCTTGCACATGAAGGTGTGTTGTTCATAGTATCATATCCCCTTGCACACTTGTGCAATCCTGGGTGATGGGAAATAGTGACATTAACCTTCACCATTTTCTTTGATGTAGGAGGCCTTCCTTAAGACACATCCTAATGAAGAACTCAAGGGTTCAACCTCAAATAACATTTTTGGGTGCGCTATATAAATTGGTTGTGAGTGAAATTTGTAGGTCCATCCATGCACGTAGCACTCTAGACTTGTGTGGGTTTCTTGATGCGATGTTTGAGAGGTCAACAGTGTTCACCAATATTCTACCCACTAACAACCTTTTATTTTAGAAGCCTTTAAAGTCCTTCAAACGTAACTAATAAAGTGGTGTAAGGGATGCAAATCATACGCTGAAGCTACTCACCATGTACTTTCCTAGGTCAAGATAGATCTTGTTGAGTTGCTAGCAATAGCATCTCGATAAGCGAATGAAGGTGTGCCCGTGACATTTTTCAACGACCTTGTGTCACTAGAAGTCTACTATCTGCCTCTATATAGATAAGGTATTTTTATAATTTACCCAATTATTCAAATACCTAATCTTTCTAAGTATTTACCCCTTAAATGGGAGGTGGGGCCATCTACAATTACACAACTGTTCTACCACTACATTAGGTTGTGCATGTTTGATTCTTATTATGACTAAATTGTAAACATTCATATAATTGGAAATAAAAAAATATTAAAATCAACTAATCACTTATCAAACATCTATTTTCTATCTTTTATTCATTGAATTACATATAAAAATTAGAAAATTAAAAAATATTAGGGTTCTTAGAGGTTATTTGTTTTCCTAAACTTAAATGCACTGTAACAGTCAATCTGTGTGTTGCAACTATGTATCTACACCACAAAAACAGTGTGATGCATCCATTTTTTACTATGACACATTTAATTGGTATAACATCGTATCTCTATCAGTCAAATTTCCTACCTCAGTGAAAAAAATTGAACCACAACTATGTGCAACACGTCTAAATATTTTTGTAATGCAATTGTTACCAACTGCACTATAGTCGCAATCCTGTACACCACATATGTGGCTTTATTTGCTGCATTTTTCTAATAGGAAAAATAGAGTTAAATTCAAAGGCTATATTAAAACTCGATCTTTACACAAAGTTCCACAATCTGAAACAATCAATTTTCACTACATATTCAACATTTTCAACTTTCTTAGGTTAAAACATCATCATTTTTTCCATCATATCATAGATTCGATAAACCATCTTGTCTTGAAAATCTTGAAAAAAGAATACCAAAATTAAGTTAAGAGGTCAACGTCTAGAGTTATCATTTGGAGAATCTTAAAATCTCATCATTTACAAATCTACCCCATTGAAATAAGTTGGATTACAACTCATTAGTCTAGTTGTGGAATCACTTTTTTATCAACACCATCACCATCACTTAGAGGTTAAGGATTTTACACGTGGTTATGCTAGTCCCAAAACTAAAAAAGTTGTCAAAGTTATTACCTTTTAGGATCTCAAAATTCAAGATAACAAAGGTATCTTGTATTTAGCAAAATATTATCAAAAAATTGAAAAAACATAGTTTTCATCTTAGTCATTTACCCTCAAAACTTCCCAATACCAAAAAATACCAAAATAACATAAAGTAAACTCATCCTAGTTTCATTCATACCAAAACTTCACAAAAGCATAAAGAATATACAAAAATCTAGAAGAGGACAAAGTTCAAACACCATCACCTTTATGGTTATCACATGATCACAAATCAAAAGAAAAGAGATGGACTCGTCTTCTAATCCAATGTGCAACCCAACTAGTGATATGAATTTTGGCAAAAATTCTAGTAGTCACACAAGCTCTCAAAATCAAACTCTTCCCCCTTTTAAGGATTACACTTTGAAGAAGGTAAACCAAAGGCTCACACCCGAGGAAATACAAAATGCATCTCAAGTTCCAAGGATCTTGATAATTATTGACAAAATTGTGTTAGCAAACCCCAATCGATATTTCATGAAATTAACACAACATGGAGCTAAGCTACTATTTATAATTGACATAAACTCTATCATAGGGGAGAGTCCAACACTATGATACAAGGATTTGGTGCTACAAATAGACCTCCACCATCATTTACACCTACTACATCATAACCCACATCAAAGTTGAACATAGGCATGCCACCTACCCAAACGTCTTATTACACATCATCTATGAATGCTACACCACCACCTACATCCACTAAACCTGGATGGAAAATCTATTTGCCTCTACATCTACAACTGCAGTACCAACTCACACCATGACTACAACCAAAACTTCATCTCATTTAGATACATCAAGTAAGATATGAAATACCAACCCTTCGTATCTAGGACCACAAGTGGGTAACACATCCACTTCACAAAATGTAAATATACATCCCACAAGGACTCAATACTTTTTCAGAAAAGGTCCCAACATGACTCCACCCAAACAACAACCCAACAATTTGGGTTTGTCATCTACATTTGGGTTATCTCAAATCCTACCTCCATAACAACCCAACAATCCAAGTTCATCATCATCATTTGGGTTTAATCAACCCTCACCTCTGTCGCAACCAAACTATCATGGCTTAGCATATACATTTGGGTTTAATCAACCCCCACCTCCACTACAACCAAATAATCCTAGTTCACACTCCTCATTTTGGTTTTCTCAAACCCCTTCACATCAACCAAACTATCATGGTTCGACATACACAAATGGGTTTACTCAAACCCCTTCACATGGACAAAACAATCTTGGTACATCATTCATAGCTAGTGTTAACATTCCTCCACCAACATCATCATTTACTCAAAATCTTGCATACACCTCACAATATCACCACCACATTCCACCCATGCATCAACATGAAAATATGCATGGATTTAATCCACAATACAACACAAACCCATTTGGGAACTCCTCACAAGGTTCCCCATAATACATAACACCTACCTCGGTCCCAATGACACCATTTCCCATGGACCTAATAGCTCAGTAGTTACAAGCATTTCAAAACCAAATGACTAATATGCATATAATTGGGAGTTGAAAATAATACTCAATGGAGGACCTATGTCCTTACCCCTTTGATAGGAGCATTCACATGCCTCTCTTTCCCACAAAATTTATTGTTCTAAAATTTGATAAATACAAGGGAGAGGGTGATCCTGTTGAACACATATAGTAGTTCCACACTACATCCTTAGACATGACACATGAGCATACATATCTCATGAGACTTTTTCCATGGATTTTGGGAGGACAAGCCCTCAAATGATTTGCACACTCACCTTCAAGTATACAAACTTGGAGTGAACTTATGGAAAAATTTACCACACACTTTCATATAACATATCAACTAATGTCAACATTACCCACTTTTGTGAGGAAAAATAGAAAGATGGTGAGACCTTCTCATAATTCTTACAAAGATGGTGAAGCTTAGCCAGTAAGTGTGCTTTCCATATACAAGAGAAGCAACTGGTCCAGATCTTTGTGGAGAACCTCAACAAGGAGGTCCTATTCCACTTACAAATCCACTACTCTAACACATTTGATGATGTGATACAAAAGGGATTATCCATTGAGAAAGCCCTCATCATAGAAGGGCTTGCAATTTTTTTAAGGAGAATAACAATTCTTCTTCTTGTAGTTTGAAACCAAATGAGACTAAACCCTATACCCTCAATCTTATACCCTAAACCCTATACCCTATACTCTAAAACCTAAATAGATACCTTATACCCTCAACCGTAAACCCAATACCCTTGATCGTATACCGAATATCCTTTACTATAATCCCTAAACCCTATAATCTTAACCCTATAACCTCAGCCTTGAACACTATCCCTCAATCGTAGGCCCTAGATCCTATATGCTAAACCCTCAACCCTAAAATTCATTCCCTCAACCCTAAATCCTATACCCTTGACCCTTTAACTTAGACCCTCAACCATAAACCTTATACCCAATACCCTTAATGTTTAACCCTAAATCCTATGCCCTCAACCCTCAACCCTATACCTTATACCCTTAACCATAAATCCTATACCCTAAATACCCTATACCTTATACCCAATACCATCAACCCTAAATCATAAACCCTATACCCTCAACCATAAAGCCTAAACCTTATACCCTCAAGCCTATACCCTAAACCCCACTCAACTCAAAATTATATACCTTATACCCTCAATTGTAAACCCAATACCCTCAATTCTATATCCAATATCCTCAACCCTAAAGCCTATACCCTATACACTCAACCCTATACTCTCAACCCTCAAACTTATACCTTAAACCCAAAACCCTACATGCTTAGCCCTATACCTTATACCCTCAATCGTAAACCCTATACCTTATACCTTATATCTAGTATCGTCAACCCTAAAGCCTAAACCCTATACCCTCAACCATAAATCCTATACCCTATACCCTCATCCCTATACCATAAACCCTATACCATATTCCCTAAACCCTATACCTTATACCATCAACCATAAACCTAATGCGCTTGACCCTATACCCAATAGCCTCAACCCTAAACTCTAAACCCTATACTTTAAACCATATACCCTCAACCCTCAACCCTCAACCCTATACCTTAATCCCTAACTTCAACCCTATACCTTAATCCCTAAGCCCTACACCCTCAATCCTATACCTTATAACCTCAAATATAAACCCTATACCCTATACCTTATACCCAATACTGTTAAACCTAAAACCTATACCCTATACCCTCCACCCTAAACCCTAAACCATATTCCCTAAACCTTATACCCTATACCCTCAGCCCTATTCCCTCAATCCTCAACAGTCAACCCTATACCTTATACCCTCAACTGTAAACCCAATACCCTAGACCCTATACCCAATATCCTCAACCCTAAGCCTTATTCCCTATACACTCAACCCTATACCGTCAACCCTAAGCACTATCCCTTAAATGTAGGACCTAAAGCCTATACACTAAACCCTCAATCCTAAATTTTAAACCATTAAACTTATACCTTATACCCTCAACCCTATACCTTATATCATCAATCTAGAAGTGCTACTTGAAGAGGACAAGGAACTCCTAGTCCACTCATAGATGTGGGTGAATGGCAAGGATCTACAATTCATTGTCAAAAGTGGAAGTAAGAAAAGTTTAGTATCTACTATTTTTTTAAGAGATTGAAACTATAGACAACACTACACCCACAATGATAGTCCATGGGATGAGTGAGCTAAGGGTAAAATATTTAAGTACCTATAGATAAGTTCAATGAATAGATGTATCAAATAGTATTGATAACTTAGGTGAATAGAAGTATCCAATTCCATGCATTGATGGCATCTGCGATCAACTTAAGGATGCTAATTTTTTCACTACATATTAGGTACCACCAAGTTACCATTGAGTCATTAGATGTGTGAAATAATACCTTCAAATATAAATGGATTTTTCAATTGAGTACACAAGTCCTTTGAAATTGAGGATGATGCCTCCAAATATGCTCTTGGAGTAGTTTTGGTCATCAATGTGGCCATCTAATTACTTAACATGTAGTGATATTTTATCTAATGCTATGTATAGACACCTCATGTACGACAAGGAGTTATATACATTGTTCAAGCTTGTAAATAACATGGAAATGATATATATCAAGAGGAAAGATATCATTATTCACATAGATCATAAGCCTCTTAAATTTATATAAATATAAGAAATTTTGTAGACTAATCAACATCAAAGATAGTCTAGTTACCTCATATATTTTCATCTCCACATTCATCATAAGAAGGAATAAAAAATAAATTTACAAACTAATTGGGTTGATTTTGAATGAATAACCTTGATAACTATGTTGAAGCCTTGTGAACACTACACAAAATATTAGCCTTAATTGTATTCAACATTAATCTTCCTTGATATCTATCCACCAAAGACTCAAATGATAGATAAGCCATTTATTGTTGTATGTAAGATAAAATCCTCTATCACATAGTACATATATGTCCCTATATACACACTCAGCCTTATAACCTCCATTGTAAACCCTATAGCCTCAACCTTATACCCAATAATCTTAGTTGTAAACCCTAAACACTCAACCCGATACCCTTAACCCTAAACACCTTCCCTCAACCCTAGGCCCTAAAGCCTATATTTTAAACCCTCAACCATAAGCTCCATACCCTCAACCTTAAACCCTAAACCATATACTCTCAACCCTATACCTTATACCCTAACCCACAAACCCTATACCCTTGACACTATACCAAATACCCTATACCCTAAACCCTATACCTAATACCGTCAACCCATACCCTCAACCCTAAATCTTACACTCTCAACCCTACACCTTATACATCCTCCAACTTAAAATATATATCCTCAAACCTATATTGTAACGCTTAAAAACTATCCCTCAACCCTACACTTCTTCAACCCTCAACCTTATACCCTTAATCCTAAAATCTATACCCTCAATTGAAAACGTAAGAGGTAATTACCTAGAGTGGAGAGAGAGAGAGAGAGAGGAGATAGGGAGAGAAGAATAGAGAGAGGGGTAAGAAGGGAGGGAGAGGTAGAGAGGGAGAGACCTAAAGAGGGGAGAGCAAGGACAAAGGGATGGTGAGAGGGGAGGATCGATAGAGAGTGTATAGATAGAGAACATAAGGATGGAGAGAGGGAAGTGTTAGCTCTCAAAAACGCAGGTTGAATGCATCAAGAGGCTGCCAATCTCTTGATATGCTTTAGGGTAACAGACAAGGTCAAGAGAACTCAACCTTCTACTCTTTAGGTGCTGCAAACCTGGGTGGGTGTACCTTTCTGAATAGTGTAGACTTAACTTGTGATTATCCTTCTAAAATGCTTTGTCCACAATGGCAGATGACAGCGAACAAATGAAACCAAACTTGATAGCTACCTTCTGATCTAAATCCTAGAATGCTTAATTAACTGATAAAAGAGATTGAATGAATTCAAATAATGAAATTGCAGAGACCAGTGCCTTGTTGGGTATGCGGAGTCAAATGAAATAGAAATGGGCAACTTATTATGGCAAAAGATCGAATTGCAGGCATATGATCTATTCATAACTTGTATGAACAATGCACGATTATGATTACTAAGCTCTACTTTAATAATCCAGATGAATCTCCCTGATTATTGTGATTACCGAAAAGGATTTAATTCCTACTTGAGAGAACCAAATCGATTAACCACACAAATGTAGCAAATGTGCATAGATAAACTAAAAATAAACTTGTTACAGCAATTTAAATAACCAGAAAGAATCAACATGGAGATAGCTTCAACAATGCTTTTCAATGAACTCGACACACAATTGACACCAAAACAAAACTACCACACAGCTAAATTTCATTGAAACCACCATTTGAAATCATGCACATAGTCTCTGAAAAGAGAAAATTATCCTACTGTAGCCATCTGACTACCTACTGCTTTTTATCTAAAATTTGATAATGTTCAATTACAATCTCGGGGCATATTTATAGCCAGCATTAGAAAACTAAACGCTTCAAAATCATGTCGGCCCACTGTGGAAATCGGGCCCAAATCAAGTCAGCCAGCAACAGTCATCAAATAATTCATCACGTCAGCCACAGGAATCGTAATCTACTATTTAATTGAATCCACATGTCGGCCACAACAATCGAGCACCATTATTCATCATTGAAACAGTCGCTGAGACATTCCCCTCACCATGCTGAAGGCAATTCAATCGCTTTCCCTGCGCACCCCTGTTCATCGCAGTCACTGTGACATACTCGGGTCGATGAGATATCATATCGACCACATAGTCCTTTCCCCAAGCATTCCTCCTTCTCTTCATATATCGCTATGACATCTTGACCTCGGGGTGACATCCTATAGAGAATACTTCACTATACCGAAAGCCTTCCACTAGATTCGTGTCACTGTGACCACCATATTTGGGGAGACTTCCCCCCGACATCCTTTTTCCTAGTCAAAAAGAAGATTCTACTGGCCAGTCAGTCGGACAAAAACATATCGCCAAGACCACCGCCCAAAACCTCCAACTCATAGCAATGTGTATATCAAAGTAAATCAACGTGTAAGGTCGGCGAGACCAAAGGTCATTCGCCAAGACCTTACACCGATAGCTATAACTTATACCGATACACATCCTCCGCTCTTTTGGGTCGGCATGATATAACGAAGTCGTTGAGACCCCCCTCCGAGGAATCCAACTCTCACCGAAATGACCACCTAGGCACCAGTCGGTAAGACAAGAGAAGATCGGGGAGACCTCAACCGATAGCCACAACACATGCCGATAAAGTTCCACCCGCCAATGTGATCGCCGAGACATGTGAGAAGTCCTGCCAACCACCCTAAAACACAGAAGTTAGCAAAAACGAGTCAGGGAGACAGAAAATGTCACACCGACCTGAACCATGATGTAAAATATGCAAGACTCAATGGACTCAATGGGACAAAAGGGCAAGATATGAGTGGAAAATGCACACGGTAGGATCAAATCTGGAAGTTTATGAGTAAAACTAATATGTGAGATCATCAGATTTTTACAGTTCCAACAGGAAGGATCGATAGAGAGTGGGAAAGAGAATAGAGGGATGGAGAGGGAAGGATTGATAGAGTGGGAGAGAGAGATAACATGAGAGATATAATACACCAAGCAAAACATAATGCAAGAATATTATATTGTGCTCACATTATATGAAATCACATAACTTGAAGGAGATAAATATAGAAAGAAAAACATAATTCAAGTGTGTTAAAATACACTCACATTATGTTTTTCTTTGTCACAACACAAGCTCATTACAACATTCTCACATTATGTCTTGCTTTGGAAATTTTTGAGTGTTCGGCATGGATTTTCCTTGGGATTCCAAACCAAAGGTTTGGAGTGACTTTTCAACATCCAAGGATGTTCTTTTGTAAATAGTAATAAAATTGACATAAATTCAAGCATGTGCTCCCCATTAGGTTTGCATGTGTTTCATCATCAAGTCAAAAAATACCATGATAATGTTAAGCTCTCTCTTATCTATTTAAACATGTAATTTTTTTCATATTTTGAGTATGTTAAGATTTTTATATTTAATTTCTTTTGTTAGTGTATCCATTTTTTTTCAAAAACCAATGTGTGGTATTTTTTACCTTTTTAAACCATTCATCAAAATTTCAAATAACTTACACTTTTGGAAACTAGGCTTCATTCTACACATATTAAAAAAATTGAACTTTTGGAAACTAGGCTTCATTCTACACATATTGAAAAAATTGATTTTTGATCAATTTTTAAAAAAATTAGCGGGGAGCACACTCGATTTTATATTTTTCAAGATGTTTCAAATTTGAAAATTAGTAAAAAATCATATATTCATTAAAAAATTAATAGAAAATTTGGCCATAAAATACATGGTGTTAGCTAATTTCTCACCAAAATGATTTTTGAAATAATAAAAAAAGTTAACATTTTAGGGGGGGAACACCAAACACCATGTTATGTTTTTTTAAAAAAAAATAGACCAATTTGTGTGCCCCCCTTTTTTGAACCCCTTAATCTCTACCATTTTCAAAAAAAACATAGTAGTTGAGAAAGTAGATTCAGAGCACTATGACTCTTGCTTTTGTTGCATCTTAATATTTTGAGTGTAACAATCTTCAATTTCTCATCCAAGCTTAGTCTTTCCTGATTTTTGAAAAAAGTGACCACCTAAGACCCCTTTTGGTCCCCCATATTTATGCACTTAGCCAACTATTCTTAACTTTCTAGAAAAGAAAGAAAATTCATTGTAATTCTTCACCCACTTGTGAGTATCATTGAATAGGGTTGGCCAATAATATCCACCCCTCATTAAATTTTGATAGTAGTGGTACTTGTAGAAGACCTACTCAAAATGGTCACAATGATCCTTTATAGGCTCTGAAAAATAGAATGTTATTGTAGAGGAGGGGGGCTGACCACTCAATGACTCTAGGTCATGGAGAGTTGAGAGTTGAAGGCTGCCCTAAACTACCTCAACCACATAGGTGTTTATGGAATTGGAGGATAGAGAATGAAGAGCACTCTCAGTTCTTTTGTCACTCTACTAGCACTCTCAATGTTTATGAAATTGGAGTCCTATTTGTCACCCTGTCATCTCTCTACTAGAGGACATTAGTGCAGGAAAGGGACAACAACACAATGCACCGGCGTCTCATAGGTGTGTTGTCATTTGTACAGATAGAAAATGAAAAAGAACAAACAGAGACCCCTAGAAGCCTACTAACAGTCTAGCTATTGAGGTTTAAAGTGATGACTAAAGTAATAAATGATAGAATGATTGAAATAACAAGAGAAACAATATAAGGATGATAAGAACAAAGATGATAAAGATTCAGCTCACGGGAAGTCCAGTTCTCCCGCAAGCCCCACACGAACGAGTACCTACAAACAACAAGAGGGGGAAAAATGTTGGGGATGTTTCGGGCTTTCCATTGTCAAACCCTCATTTTGTTGTTTCTACCTCCATGGACAACTAGATAGATAAAGGGATGGAAATGTGATAAAGAAAGTATGATGGAAAGGAAAATATCAAGCACTACAAGAAACACTATGCTAATCAAAGCCAACAACAACATAATAGTAAGCAACAATACCACCCTCGACCAAAGGTAATCAAGGCCAATGAGAGAAGAATGCAAGTCTACAACCATGGAAAATTCGACGTGGCCACAGCGACACCGAAGGAAGTCTCGCAAGACACCAAATTGTAACTTTTGTGGTAGATGTTAAGAATGCTATGATGTTGGAATGAAGCCAATAGTATAGCAAGTAGCTCAAGAGTTGCTAGAATTTTCTCAAGAAATGTGTAGAATGTGAAAAAGCATGTAGCCACATGAATGAGAGTGAGAATAGGAATTTAAAGATGAATTAGGGAGGGAAAGAGCCATTCAAATTTCAGTTGAATGGCACAAGGTCATTACATTTCATTACCAATGGACAACGTAACGCCTCTACAGATTCCAAAGGTAGGAATCCTATCAAGACGACAACGCACCACACAGAAATTCGTACATCGTGTAGACGTAGGCAATAGAAATTCCCCCACCAACACTATAAACAAACACTAAGTGGATGAAGTATGGATGGATGACATGTGGGATTACATGGTCGGGTTTGATTTTTCTAAGGTGGAGAATGTAAAAGGGGAACTTGCAAGGGGGGTGGAAATTCACACCTATACATTTTTCCCCCACTTTAGCGAACATGAGTGCCAATGAGTGTTCAATAAAGTAGGTTGAAAGAGTTCCAAGAAAATATACCTGAACCATCGAGGAAGGAAAACACGATCTAGAATGCTCAAAAGTTCAATGAAAACGAATGGCTCCACAGGTACTATCTCCTAAGGAGGATTGAACAAAGTGCACCAGAGGCCCATAGACCAATAGTGAACAGATCCCGTAGGATGTAAGCGCTTCACAGGTCCTCAAACTTGCAAAGAAGGCACCCCCCAAGTGCTCGGTCCTAAAGGAAGCCCGATGAAAGGGACTCCACAGAGTTAGATTGGAAAGTAGCTTCACAGGCGTACCTCCAAAGTAACATGTTAATCAGCAAATAAAACATGTTAGATATTAAAAAAAAGCCACATAGGAAGATAAGTAGAAATTCACTCAGATAATCAAAAATTAAAGGAAGAGCTTTCAAAGGGGTTCCTCGGGAACCCTTCAAAAAAAAGAGGGGTTCCATTCAAGGGACATTTTGTTTGAAAGTGCAATAGTATTTTTTGCAAATCAATTCAATCATCAAGGAATCCTTTTGAAATATTTCACTTCATCAAGGAATTCGAAAGGAAGAAAGCACCCTTGCAAGGGGAAAGTCAGAACTTCTCTCGTAGGAAAAGTGCTCCCTCCTTGGAGGAAAAATTTCTCAAATTATTTCTTTATGAACCCATGATAAAGGAAAAGTCTTCCTCTAGGGGTCCTTGTTGAGGAATGCGATTTTTGAAAAATAGAGATTTTCAAGAAGGGATTTGCTGGCCACCGAATACACCTTTTGAAAATCGAAGTGGTATGATAGCCCCCCTTAAGGTGGTGTGTGCCAAGCATGAAGGCACATGACATCTTAAGGAGAGAAAAGCAAGAATGAAAAGTGGTGTTGTGGCCCATACAACATAATGAGATGTAACAGTGGTAATGTTGTTGCACACGTGAGGGACAACACATGAGCACCACAACTTCATAAAGCAAGCAAAGAAGAGAAAGATGCAAAGAAAAGACAATAACATAACAAACAAGAGATAGGGGGATTTGATATTTTAGGGTCAGAGCTGCTCATTAATATAGATAAATAGATATAATAATATATAAATGAATTGTCATCAACCCCCTACTATATTAGACAATGTGAAGAAGGCACATGAAAACAAAGTATAAATTAAAAAACTTGGGTCAACATGGAAGGGAGGCCTAAATTCACCCAACACTTTACATCGTCCCCACTTGTCAAAAATCAATACACGAAAAAGAGAAGCATGATGTGACAAATTGAGGAAGTTCTACGTTATAAAAACACTCCTATATCCAAGTACCTACGAGGGTGACAAGGGTCATATAGGAACACATAAAACAAGCATGGGGAACACAACACATGCACACACAAACACAATATAATCTACAGATAAAGAAGAGGCACCCCCTAGTCCTCTTCAACCAATAGGTTGTCGTTCTCCCAATCTAAATCACTATAAGGGGAGGGTGGATGAGCTTGCGAGGGTGGAACATCAAGGGGGGTACCCTCTAACTCTCTTGCAATAAGAGCCAAGGAAGAAGGCCCCTCAAGGTCTTCTCCACTTAGTTTCTATGAGGTGAATGTCAACAATCTCATGATTTAATTTCCAACAAGGTTGGGACATCATCTATAGAGTTGAAAATGCACTTTATCGGAGTGCCATGTGTTAACTCAGTGGGTGATGGAGGCGGTGCCTAAGATGCACTACTAGGCTCACTGAAAGGTTCAAGAGTAGTGATGAACTCCAGGTATGTTGAGGCTTCCTTTATCACTATGATGGCACAAGCCAATGCAGAACCACCCTTTGAAGAAGGAAAATCCTTCTTCCAACCCCCATTACTAGGAGGGTCATCCTCCATCTTTCGCTTCATCAAAGGATGTGAAATCCCCACAAATGAAGCAGAAAGCACAGAGGAAGAGAAGAAAACTGCAATAGACACCACTGAGGTATTCGACATGTCCACGGGTTTGGAAAATGGTGGGATGTCTGGAAGGGACATTAGAAGGGGAGGATCAATTGAAGGAGCAATGAATACCTGCACCCTCTTCGAGTGAGGATCATTCACGCTCGTAGGGGGAGCCAAAAGTTGTTGAGAAATGTGACTCAGATTCACTAGGCTGATCAAATTCCTGGAGCAGTTGTGACTTCGTCCTTCATCGGCCTAAGTTAAGTTGTTGGCTTTTAGGTTTTTCTAATTGAAGTCACAAAGTTCTAAAGTTTCATAACCTCTTGACTTAGTGACTTTGAAGTGAAGGCTACTCCCTTTGTTGTCAGCATGTCGCGGGTTTTGAGAAATCTGCAACCTCTGCCATTAGGTTCAAAAGTTTGGGTTTTGAGCGACAAAGTGATCCCTTTTTTGGTGAGTCATGGGTTCTGGGAACTTCACAACCTCCAACAAGAGGTTTTAAAATTAGGTTTTTCAGCGATAATGCAACTTTGATGCCGACAGATGTGGGACCTGATAGGATGGTTGATCATGATGAAAGTCGACAGGTGGCGATGACGTGGAGGACATATGGCATGTGGGCCCATGTGCTTGGTGAACATCGGTGATATGGTAATGAATGTCTCTTCGACTAGGCAGCATGGTGTTAGGTGGATAACCCTAAGTTCAATGGTGGAGATTTGAATGACTGCTTATCTGACAGCTAGAATTAGACGTTGGATGATGGCGTGTGGCTTGAGGTGAACAAGTAAACCTAAAGGGGTGTGATAGTTGAAGAGTTGAAGCAGTGAGCAGTGGTTACCTGAGGGACTAGATGAGAGGCTGGGTAGTCAAGGGAGAGAGGAAGACAATCTCAATGTTGAGAGATGAATCTTGTAGAAGGTGAAGGTTGAGCGGCTATGTGACAGAGAAGTCGAGAGGCTGGTGGTTGAGCTATGAGGTTGCGTAGCCGAAAGAGATGTCTCTCACTGAGGGAGGTGGTCGTGATGGGTTATGCTGCCAGATTCTTTCTGGATGGAACAAGATGTAAATCTCCTATAAAGGCTATGAGCTTGATATTGTATTGTAATTGTATTTTATTGCCAAATAATACAATGGCGATTTGGGCTTTTGAAGTGTGAGGTTTTTTACCCATAAGATTTTTCCCTGCATATATTTGTGTGTTCATGTCTTATGTTTCATCTTTCATGGTTGTTGGTTTTGTTTGTTGAATCTATTAATGATGTTGTTGAAACTAGTTGTTTTTGCATGAGTTTCTCTCAAAAGGATTAATGTGGGAAATGAACTATGTTTCTGCTTTATGGCATAGTAGTACGTGTCTTTTAGGAAACCTGAAGGCATTGTTGACCTTGGTTGTTTCTTTCTGATACATCCAATATTTTCCCAACAAGTGGTATCAGAGCCTTCTTCTGGGATGTGTTTCTTCCTATTGTGTTGCTAGTTCTGGGTATTCCTTCTGTGAAGATTTCTTAGTCTGTCAAGCTTGAGGAAATCTGGATGAATCAACTGATGTATTGATCATTTGGTGAGTGGAAATTATTGCTCTTTTTTTTAAGTTTCTAAGACAAAACGTAGCATGGAAGATGGGGAAGATGGAGAAACTAGAACTGGTCATACTAGAATGTTGTGATCTAAAGTTCCTAGTTGGCAGCGGTATAACCCTAATGCATGGGGTGGAATATTATTTTTTCTCAATGGTTGTGTTGCAACAAAGCTTTCATATTGGGTGTCTATGTGTGAGGCTCCTTGATGATATGGAGAAGCTTGGGTTGTTGTTCAATCATGGAGTAATGCGCTTATGCCGACTGTTTTTTCCTGTTATTCGAAGGCACAGTCTTATGGTACCCTGAGTGCAAGTAGGCTATGGAGTTGATCATTGGGTGATCTGGAAGCTTATGAAGTAGCATGTCTTTTTCTCAAATGCATGTGCATGTTGGTGGTTTTGGAGTTGTCTTGAAATGAGCTTGGTGTTCCTCAACTATTGTTTCCTTTTAAGGATGTTTTGTACTTGCATGACTCAATGGTTTTGCAAGTTTTACATGATCAAGAAAAACTTGTGGTATATGGAGCTATTGTTAAGCTATTTTCTAGACCCTGGATTTTGGGGTGTGACTAGATAAGATAGTTGTAGTTCGGCATGGTGTGAGAAGGTTTGATTCTTTCTTTGCATGGGAGTGTTGGTATGTGATATGTCACTCAACATTCTTGTGGTACTTGTCGAGTTTCTAGACTATGGTGCTCGATTTGTGGACATGATTGGAAAATTGGATCTCAGCTTGGTCTAGTGTTTGAGTCATGTTGTCTACGTTGTTATTCTCCTTGAGATCTAAGTTTTTCAATTTCCAGTGCGATGATGGATTTGCATGTTTCTTTTGAATGGATCTACGGGTTGTGCAATGTTCTAGGCTGTCTTTACCTACATGTTTGTTTAGAGACAACTAGGAAGTGGACTTTCTATATCCACAAGATTTGATTCAGTGTTTGTGCAGACTTGTTAGTTGGCCAAGTGTCTCTGGTCACTTGTACATTGGTGTGGTTTCTTTGAGATAAGAGGATGGATGGTTTCAAGTACCTGAATAGTCAATTATCAGGACCTATAGCATGTTGTATCATGATGCCATGGATAGCTTGGATACACTATGTTGTGTAATCTTTTGAAGTGATGGTAATTTTCTGCTTGGTTTAGGAGACCTTGGTGTTGCTTGGTATTGTTGTCAAATGGATATGTTAATGAGTGGACCTAGAGGTTTCTTCATTATAGCAGATGTTTGCTCGCTTGTTGGGAAAGCTCAATATCACAGTTCAGTGGGAGCTTTAGCAATGACTATGTATTCATCACTTTTTGATGAATGATCCTTAGTGCTACAGATGTTACTAGGAGAAGCTCTCAGATCATGTTGTCACAAAAGGGTTCTTTTTCATTCACATGGGCACTATTTGAAGATGTGCAACATCTCAGAACCATGGAGAATTCTTGGAGTCTTTGGTTGAGGTTTTGGTGATGCTTGACAGGTGATGTTGGTTTAGAGTTTGTTTGCTTAATGTCATGGTATACTCTTGATTGTGCATTATATTTTTGGCATAATGCATTGCTCTTGAGACCATGTTATGTTCACCTAGAGAATGGGATCTCCTAAGGGGGATGGTAGGTCATGTTGTCATGATAAGTTCTTGATTTAGATGATTGGAGCTTTGACAGTGGTCTGGTGATTCTCTATGTTTTAGGTGCATTGGTCATATGGTTGAGAGCTTCATGATGGTGTAGTGAAGCATTTGGAGTTTACCATGATATGATCATGTAAAGATGCTCATGGATACATGGAGAATAAGGTTAGGTTGTATTTCTCTTGAGAGGAGAGAACTATTGGTGGTTACTCTTGATGATATTTTCAGTAGAAAGTCTGAGAAGCCTTCACAATTGTTGGACATGAGTTCAACAAAGACCAATGAGGAGATTTCTCTTAGAGGATTCATGATGGCTTGCATATCTTGAAGGATTATTATCGTTCCCCACTCTTGGTCTACTCGGTAGTTTATCGCTTGAGAGGTATTGCCCATTGTTTCTCTCAAGTGTTTTATGCTTTCTTTCATGGATATGGATCTTGAATTGCTATTAGATGATTCTGAAGGATTCATTGTGAGAGATGGATAGCATGGTTATCTCCTTATGCATTGTGATTACATTCATTGATGTTGAGTTTAGGAGATGCATTGGGTGTATTTCCTGAAATGGGAAATGAAATCGTTTGATCTTCTTTGAGAGGCTTGTGCATCCATGTTGATTACATGATAAATGTGTTATGTTTGATCTTGGTGATTGAACAGTTGCATGTTGTTAAGGATTTTCTCTTAGGGTTTTGAAGGAGATCATACTTGACACAATTTTGGCATTTAGAGGTGTATGTAGGAGGATTTCTACAGGTACATGATGTGCAAAGGTGCTCTCTTTGGTCTTTTTTTTCTTCCTAGATGTTTGGTTTCACATTACATTAGTTTGAGGTTTGGTCGAAGCTATTGTGATCACTAGCTTGTGGTCATGTGTTTTCACTCATGTTCTTGGGTGATGACATGGAGGCTCTTTATCTCTTTCCTTTGTTGGGTGTGGAGAACTTGTGAGAGTTGTGCAGACTTGTGGTGAGAGTTGTTCTTACAGTTTTTGCATATCATTATGGATGATTCCTTGGTACTATGTGATGTGGTTTACACCTCTTATATGATTTTGTTGGTAGACTTGGTATGCATTGATCTTTTCAAATTCATTACCTGTGCAGTGGGAGTTCTTGGATGTGTTTTTCCTTCTTCGACTAGTTGGCACATGGAGCTTGTATTTTTTGCTGATGGGTTTGTTATGGAGTAGCATGAGTTTTCTGATGTTGGTAACTTGGAGGTATGTGTGATTGGATGGATTAGCACTTGATGTGGGTGCTATTTTCAGTCGCGAGGGTTGATCAGTTGGATGGGAGCAGTTAGTTTTCTGGTTGTTGTTCTAGCTAATGTTTCTATCTTGTTTTCTAGAGGATAACTTCACGGTTATGTCCATGTTGAGGGATTTGAAGTTGATATTGCTTATGTATAGCATGTGAGCACAATGGAGTGGTGGCAACGTTGAAGCCTTTTGATGTCTATTGGATCTTATGCTTGTGTTCTTAAGACTAGTGCATATACGCCTTGGCTCGTTCCTTTTCTTGTGGTGGATGGTTGGAACTATTTCCTGAGTTGGTGGACATCTTGGATGTCATTGCAGGTGTCTTGGTTGGAGCGTAGAAGCTTATTGATTTTTCTTTGGAAGGAGCCAGTAAGCTCTTCGTCAAGTGGGAGAATGTTGAGAAATGTGACTCAAATTTACTGGCTTCATTGACTTCCTAGAGCAGTTGTGACTTCCTCCTTCATTGGCCTGAGTTAAGTCACTAGTTTTCAAGTTTTTCTAACTGAAGTTGCGGGGTTCTAAAGTTTTATAACCTCCTGACTTAGCAACTGTCAAGCGAGGGCTACTCCCTTCATTGTTGGCATGTCGCGGTTTTTGAGAACTTCGCAACCTTTTCCTTGAGGTTTGGAAGTTTGATTTTTGAGTGATAGAGTGATCCATTTTTCG
Source organism: Sequoia sempervirens (assembly GCA_007258455.2). NCBI lineage: Eukaryota > Viridiplantae > Streptophyta > Pinopsida > Cupressales > Cupressaceae > Sequoia > Sequoia sempervirens. The sequence goes on from VDFB02281492.1 coordinate 501,236,871, forward strand.
GCAAGTTGCGGGTTCTAGGAACTTCATGACCTCCAACAAGATATTTTGAAGTTCAATTTTTCAGCGATAATGTGACTTTAATGCTAATAAATGTGGGATCCAATAGGATGGTGGATTGTCATGAAGGCCGACATGTGGCGATGACGTGGAGGACAGATGGCATGTGGGCCCATGTGCTCGATGAACATCAGTGAGACGATAATGAATGTCTCTTCGACTAGGCAGCATGGTGTTAGGTGGATAACCCTAAGTTTGATGGTGTAGATTTGAACGACTGCTTATCCAATGGCCAGAATTAGACACTGGATGACGGTGTGTGGCTCGAGGTGAACAAGTAACCCTAAAGGGGTGTGGTAGTTGAAGAGTCGAAGTAGTGAGAAATGGTTACGTGAGGGACTGGCCGAGAGGTTGGGTAGCCAAGGGAGAGAGGAAGACAATCTCAATGCTAAGAGATGAATCTTGTAGAAGGTGAAGGTTGAGTGGTTGTGTGACAGAAAGGATGAGAGGCCGGTGGTTGAGCCGTGAGGCTGTGTAGCCAAAAGAGATGTCTCTCACTGAGGGATGTGGTCGTGATGGGTTATGCTGCTAGATTCTTTCTAGATGGAACAAGATGTAAATATCCTGTAAAGGCTATGGGCCCAATATTGTATTGTAACTATATTTTGTTGCTAAATAATACGATGGCTATTTGGGCTTTTGGAGTGTGGGTTTTTTAACCCATAATGGTTTTTCGCACATATATATGTGTGTTCATGTCTTTTGTTTCATCTTTCATGGTTGTAGGTTTTGTTTGTTGAATCTGTTAATGGTGTTGTTGAAACTGGTTGTATTTGCATGAGTTTCTCGCAAAAGGATTAATGTGGGAAATGAACTATGACTATTTTCGCTTTATGGCATAGTAGTACGTGTCTTTTAGGAAACCTGAAGGCACTACTGACCTTGGTTGTTTCTTTTTGACATGTCTGATATTTTCCCAACAAAAGCAAGACTAAGCCTGAGGGAACTGAAGTAGAGAGGAAAGAAGAGGAGGTCACAATAGAATATGTTGAAGCAGGAGCTACTAGCTCCTCTTCCTTCTTCTGCAAGGTGGCTTGCTCAGCAGAAAATCCTTCCTCCAATGCTTGCATTCACACACAAGGTGGTTTTTGTGACTCCAAGATCTAGAGGCTATAGCCTGAGAAGGGAAAGAAGACTCATGTTCATCCATCAAAGTATCCATCATAGAAATTTTTGGTGGAGGGAGGGACTCCTAAATAGGAAAAGGAGGAAGAGATTGAGAGGATGATGGAACAACAATGGGGGGAGCAGACTCGAGTGCCTCAACAGCAGGCCTCTTCCCATTCACTACCTTAGAGGTAGGAGTAGTAGGAGGCCACGAAGGTCAAGACATAGAGGATGCTCCATGGGGACCCTTCCCCTTACCATACAGAATGGGTTGAGGCACCGTGGGTAAGATAGGAAGTTCAAACGTTGAATACTTGGTGTTTCACCAAGCGGGTACTATTGGACTCCCCAACAAACGCATAGGAGCAGAAGTCAATGGCACCACATCAAAGTGAGAGGAAGCAACAAGAGTGTGGGAAAGCCTTCCCTTCCCATTTCAAGAGGAAGAGGCATCTTGTTATTGCGCTACAAGATCAGTCACTTTTTGTTGTCCCTTGCCCCTGATCTTGTACTTAACATAATTTTAATAAAGTAGGTCAATTGTAGGAGGAAGTAGACTGATCGAGGTAGGCCAGAAATGATCCAAGTAATAACCCACACTGGATACCAATGGTTGATATCAAGTGTCATGCACAATATGTACAACACCTTTGTGAGAGAACTTCAGACATTTGTGAATGATGGAAGCGATTTCATTCATGGAAGCTAGCCAAGGGATGCCTAACTTCACCCTGAACAGATCAGATTCTAGAATGACATCGAAAGTAATATCCACAACCCTATGTCCCCCCAAGATAGAAAGAGTTATAGAGCCATAAGTAATGAATTTATAAATAATTTTTCTTCCATAATGACATGCACTCAACTCACTAGGTCGACTAGGACCCTTGTCACAATGTTTCCATTGAGGCAAGCAGGAATATATAGGGGAGAGGCTTTGTTATTCATGGGTAAGTCCTGCAAGGGGAAAGTCACATCTAGAAAACCAGTCGTAGGTTGATGGGGAGGACTAGGAGTGAATGAGACTACATTTATGTATGTCAAGTCTTTAGGAGAAGCATCCGAAAGATCAATAATTAAGTTTATAGAATGAGACAAAAATGGGTCTGTATAAATTTGTAACTCACTATTTTCCTTCGCCACTGACTTGTTCATTTTTTTCTTCTTTCTATCAAGATAGATGCTACTATCGTTGATGTGATCCTATATATCATGACGCAGGTGCATGAAATATTTAGTATCATTCTCGTGGACACGATGGTACTGGAAAAATGCATTTCCATCATACCAGTCAGGATAAGGCTCCCTCAAAGGTCGAGGATCTTCTAATGTTATAATTTTATCCTTCAATAAATTTTACAGAATAGAAGAATAAGATTATTCAGATAGTTTCATAAACTTTTTATTGCATTTGAGGCCTCGATCGTTAGTCACAGTGACTACATTTGTAACAATCTTTCTTTTTCTTGAAATTCATACTATAGTTCTTCCTTCAAAATGGGAGAGCAATGAAGATCCCCTAAACTGAACAACCATCTGCTAGTACTCCCACAATGTAGCACACAAATGTGTGAAAGAAGGATATTTCATCAAGGAAAACTTCTCCTACCAAGCTCGCTGGAGGTTACCTATTAATACCTTATGTACATCCAAGTTAGGCAATGGGTATGAGATTTTTGAAAAAAGCACTTGGTATTGCACAATGAAATTAGTAATCTTCTTATGCTCTCCCTGCTTACATCGGACAAGATCCGAGAAGGTCATATTCAGATCGATGTCAGCTTGGAATTTTTGAAGAAACTGATTAACCAGTTGATTGAATGAGAATATAAAATTGTTAGGCAAGGAACAACACCATTCAAGTGTTGTATCCTTGAGAGATTGAGGAAAAAAAATTGCCATCAGAGCATCGTGGTGAAAGAAATTTGTGCACATCGCATTAAAAGTGGATACATGTGTTTGAGGATCCCCTTTACCACCATTCTTTTCAAACTTAGGAATCTCCATTCTCTGAGGGAACAGAGTGTTCAAGATTGCTATAGATAGGGGGATGTGTCCGAAGAAAGGTTGAAATATGGGTTTAGCAGAATCTTGGGAAAGGCTTGCTAATTGGTTTTGTATCTGACCCATGTTTTGGAGCAAAGCATTCAAAATAGGTTCATTAGATGATGTAGGACCAATAGATCCACCGCCGTACCCACCTTCGGAACCACCTCTGAAACCGCCTCCTGAGCCCCCACCAGAGCATCCACTGTGACCACCATCATGATCACCACCGTGGACCCCACCAGAGCCACCACTGTGACCACTGCCAAAGCCACCATTATGACTACTGCCAACACCATCTCTACCAAAACCATCACCACTCACTCCCTTGAAGCCGCTGCCACCAGGGGCGCTAGGAGGAGTGAGGCTAAAGCCAAGGGGTATTCTACTCATCTTGATTGTGTGGGATGTTTGAGGAGTAGAGGAAACATTGATCGAATGACCTATTTTGGCCATGCATATGGACATTGTAGGCATCGAAACACCTATTTGTCTCTCATAGGCATCAAGCACCATCCCTCAAGTATTACCCGATCTAGTGTTATATGAAGGGATATATGCTTCAATTAGATCAATGAGGCCACTTAAGAATTCTATGCTCGTCTGATCTTTCCCTAACATGTATCTCACCTCATTAACAAGCCTAGCATCTCTTACCATATTTGATACTTTTTCTAGGTGATTTCCGAGATCTAATAATCTCTTGTGTAACACTATAAGGTGTTGCGTAGGAATGTGTACAACATCATCCTCATCCATGGAAGAAGTTGTAAGGGATGTTGGAGGAGTGGGAACACGAGTGGTCATCAACGAAACCCGTCTTGGCCACCAAAACCTCTTCTTGAGAAAAATGACTGGTAGTAAAGCCAATAATGACCTTCATCATATCCATTTGTAAGTGTCGCAAACTTCTTCTAACAACGTACCCAGAAGTTGTAGACTGGGTTGTGATGCTCATAAAACCCCACAACACCTAATTCTGCAACGGTCGTCGAGCATGAGGGAGATAGTTTCAACACAAAGGAATGGATAGATATTGTTCACTTTGGGTTCACCAAAATGTAGAGGGGGACCAGCCACTCAACAACTTTAGGTCACGAAGAGATGAGAGTTGAAGGCTGCCCTAATCTACCTCAACTGTTCAGGTGTTTAGGGAATTGGAGGATAGAGAATGAAGAGCACTCTCAGTTCATCTGTCACTCTACTAACCTAAGAGTTTAAATGGGGCTAAACAAATAGGTTTCTAGAGTCCTATTTGTAACCCTGTCAGCTCTCTACCAGAGGACAGCAATGTAGGATAGGGATGACAACGCACCGCACTAGTGTCTCACAAGTGTGATGTCTTCCATATGGAAAAATTGAAAAAGAACAAACAAATACCTCTAGAAGCCTACTAACAATCTAGCTATTGAGGTTTAAAGTGATGACTAAAGTAATAAATGACAAAATATAACTAAAATAACTAGAGAAACGATATAAGGATGATAAGAAAAAAGATGATAAAGATTCAACTCATAGGAAGTCCAGTTTTCTCGCAAGCTCCACACGAACAAGTACCTACACACAACAAGATGGGGAAAAATGTTGGGGTTGTTTAGGGGCTTGCCGCAGTCAAAGCCCCATTTTGGTGTTTCCACCTCCACGGACAACCAGATAGATAAAGGAATGGAAATGTGATAAACAAAGTATGTTGGAAAGGAAAATATTAAAAAATAAAAGAAAAAATATGCTATTAAAATCCAACAACGTAATAGTAAGCAACAATACCACCCTCGACCAAAGGCACTCAAGGCCAATGAGAGAAGAATGCAAGTCTACAACTGTGGAAAAGTTGACATGGTCGTAGCGATGTTGAAGGAAGTCTTGCAAGACACCAAGTTGAAGCTTATATGGTAGATGTGAAGAATGTTATGATGTTGGAATGAAGCCAATAGTGCAGCAAGTATCTCAAGAGTTGCTAGAATTTTCTCAATAAATGTGTAGAATGTGAAAAAGCATGTAGCCACATGAATGAGAGTGAGAATAGGCATTTTAAGATGAAATAGGGAGGGAAAGAGCCATTCAAAGGTCGGTTGAAGAGAACAGGGGCGTTATGTTTCATTGTTTTGGACAATGGAAATGGAATGCAAAACTACCTTGTTCACACCAAAAAGGGGAATGAAGGAAGAGGGATTCAATTTCACAATGTTCACACTCAAGGACACCTTGGAGATCTTCACCAAAAGAAGGATGGAAAAGATCTGACAATGAGGTATCCTAGGATAGGGTTTGGGATTAGAAAAGGCTGAATGAGGGGTTCACCACCAAGTACAAACTTGGAGAATAGGAAATGTTTGAAAACACAATATGATATGCAAACATATGCTAAATGACCTAGAAATGATCATGAAACAAAACATAAAACTGTAAAACTAAAAGTGTGCACCTAGAAACTTGTTGAGGATGGAATGAAACTCTAAAATCCTGAAGACGCTAATTTTTAAACCTGGTGGGACTTATTCACCATTCTGGGTGAATCAGTCCCAGTTCTGGAAAATTGTCCCAGAGCCTGTTTTAACCAAATGGGTATCCAAATCCACAAAAATCTCTAAAAAACAAGTATAGTGGGAATCATTCACCACTAATGGCGAATGAGTCTACTTTGACTTTTCTGAAAACTCGAAAGTGTAATCTATAGCTCTTAGTCTACTCTTTCTGTTCCTCCAGGTGTCCGGATTCAAAACCCTACTTTTTGGCACTATAAGTGACTTTTTGTGTAGATTTTGACCTTGCCAATAAGGAGATGACTCCAACAAGTTTGAAACCTAATATTCAATCATCTCCAAGCCTTCAAAGTACCTAGATTTGCAATCACACAAGGAAAGAGAGAGAAACGTTGATTGTTAGGGAATAGAGGTTTGCCTTGGTCAAACCCCTTTTAGGTAATTAAACCCAAAATGATGAAATAATGGAAGATGAACATGAACATGAGATAATGCAATTAAAACCTTACCATGATGATGGATCTTCACTTGTTACAATGATCGTTGAAGAATTCTACCCTTGAATGTCGTAGAAATGATCTTGATTGCTATCTTGATGCCCTTATGAAGACTTAAAATGATAAAGCCTAGCTTGGTTGACTTTAGATGGATAATGAATGAATGAAATAATGATTATAAGTTTTTTTATATAGGAAATCCACTCAAATTATCGTTAATTTGATCCCCAAGGACAACATTGAAGAAAATTAAACTTAAAACCTAATTTTCCCACTCAAACCCTGAAAATAGATCAAATGGGACTCATTTTCCATTCTGGGTGAATGGGTCCCACCTGGATGGAACTCATTCACCCAAAGTTGCGAATGGGTCCCACATGGGCTCTTTTTCCAGCTGGGATGTTGGGGAATGAAGCTATTATGTTCATATGTTGGTCTAGTCAGGTTTTTGATCAAAATAAGCCTCACAATGCACAATATGGGGTCATAGGGGCCTATTAATGATGATATAAAGGGTAACTAGGGCTAGGGACATAAATTTCAATGTGAAAGTGTGATTAAATACACTCTACAACATTAAAATGAGTTCCACATAGCTTAGAAAGGCACAAGATCTAATGTGAATGTGTGAAATGCATTCCAACACTAGATGAAAACCAGGTTTAATTTACAATCCTTCTAGATTAATGAGGGAACACAATTAAATATATTTTATAATATTGAATTAAGGGAAAAATAGGTCCATTAGACTTAAATACTTAATAAAAGTCTAGAAAAGTGTGAAAGTTATTTACAACACTTTACAACACCTATACAAGACATGCATTTTATTCCATTTGCAAGGGCCCAAGACCTAATGTGGATGTGTTATTCACATTATAACATTAAATCAAGGCAATATTAAACCAAAATCACAAGGAGGGCTTGAACAAGTCAGAAAAATTAAAAGGGTTACTTTTTCGGTGTCCACAGTCGCCAATGGAGAATGTAACGCCTCTGCAAATTCTAGAGGCAAGAATCCTATCAATATGGTAGCGCACTGTGCAGACGTCCATGATAGAAATTCCCTCCACCGATACTATAAACAGGTACCAAGTGGATGAAGTACGGATGAATGACGTGGGATTACATGGTCAGGTTTAATTTTTCTAAGGTGGAGGATGTAAAAGGGGAACTTACAAGGGGGTGCAAATTCACGCCTATATAGTCATCAAGATAGATGATCATAAATTTTGCAAGTACAACCTTGAATACCATGTTAATTTCCCTCTAGAAGGTTACTCTAACATTGGTCATACCAAAAGGCATCTTACAATAGGCATAAGTACCCCATTTGGTGTTGAATTTCATTTTGTATTGGTCTAATTATTGAACCAAGATTGGATTGTATCCTGAATAACCATGCAAGAAAGAATTCATTTCCAAACCACTTATCCTTTGTAGGGTGATCCCACAATACTGGTTTACAATTTTTGGCCAAACTAGACACTCAAATAATTTTTTCTAACTAAATCTTCACTTTCGAGCACCTATAGCGACTAAACTGTGAAGAATTTGAAGATGATGCAAACTAGTGATTTGTCACATTTTGTCTATAGATTCTAAATATATTTTTTTCAAAAATTTGGAATCAGATTTCACTTCTTTTTCCATTTCCTTCAAAAACTGGTTTTTCAGTAAACAACATTTTTAAGGAGTGATGCTCACCATATAACGCATAAATTTTTTTCCATGAAGGATAAAATTCTAATTCTTTCGAGTTTAGATTTGTAACTACAATATCTAGTGCTTCCAATTGGTTAGATAGTGTTTTATTGAATATTTTTTCCTTAATCAAGTTTCGAAGTCAAACCAATTACAATTCAGACGTAGGTGGACCGTATAACGCATACCTTTTCTTGTATGTATTGAAATTCAATTTTTTTTGTTGGATCAAGGACTTCAATATCTGGTGCACTCATATTTTTCAAAAAAAAATTATAATTTGCTATTTTCCACATGTGTAGTCTAACAAAGAGCTTTATTTTCGGTGAAAAACCTATGTTTAATAAAAATAAAAAAACAAATACATAATAAAACCAAAACATATTAAAATTATATTCATTGGATAGCTTGTTCCAAGGACTACCATCATCGAGTTGGGTCTATGAAGTATCCTCCATTTTCATCCCCAACCTAAGCTTTGAAGCACAAAATTCTAGACTATTTTGGTGCCAAAGGGTGAGAAGGTGGGAAAAGGTGGGTTCGAGCGAACCCAGGTTCATTCGAACCCCCTTTCAAAAATTATTTTCTTTGTGTTTTTTGGCAGTAATGGTGGGAGCTTGCATTTAATTGGTTTGCTCGAACCAGGGTTCATTCGACCTCTTTTTTGGTTCACTTGAACCAAAGGATTCATTTGAACCCCAAAATCCAATTTTTTTTGCATGGGGTCATTTTTTGTAACTTTTCCTTCCTCACTCGAATTGTAAACCACTTTCGTGGGTTACTTGTAAGATTTGTTTCATAGAAGGGAGGAGATAATGGTAATTAAGAGAGGTTCTATTAAAGTCTTCAAAGTCTACACATAATCTTACCTTGCCATTATTTTTCCTCATAGGAACAAGATTGGCAACCCAAGAGGAGTGCTTAATGGGGAAAATTATACTAACTTCTATGAGTTTGGTAAACTCATTCCTCATGAAGAACTTAATTTTTGGATTCATGGGCCTTTTCTTATTCCTAATAGGCTTTACATCTAGGTTTGACTCAATGGTGTGTTGGGCTAAGCTTAGATCAAAACCTTTAAAATATTTATAGGCCCATGCAAATGCATTATCATATAAATATGACAAGGTTAACAAAAGTTTGTTATTATGATGTAGAGCATACCTATCCTAGGTTTAATGACTTTCCTTCTACAACTACAATTGGCTTGTAGTCACCCTTCTTTGTAGTAGGGTTCATCCCTTTGTCTTTTAGCCGCTCATCAGAGCTAAATTTTCCTTCTATTGTGATGAGATCCTTTGAAAACTTAATATATGTTTAACTTTTTACAATTTGATCTCCATATTGGTTTTGTAGCATGGACTAGTTCTTAGCAAAAAAAATTATTCATTTTGTAGGAAATTGATTTCCTCGTAGGAACAAGATTGACAACCCAAGAGGAGTGCTTAATGGGGAAAATGATAATAACTTCTATGAGTTTGGTCAACTCATTCCTCATTAATAATTTTGGGATTCACAAGCATTTTCCTATTCTTGATAGGCTTTATATCTAGGTTTAACTTTATGGCGTGTTGAGCTATGTTGAGATCAAAACCTTTGAAATATTTGTAGGCCCATGTAAATATATTGTCATATTTATGAAAAAGGTTAACAAAAGTTTGTTATTATAATGTAGAGCATACCTATCCTAGGTTTAATGACTTTCCTTCTACAACTGAAATTGGCTTTTAATCACTCTTCTTTGTAGCAAGGTTCATCCTTTTGTCTTTTATTTGGTCATCAAAGTTAAATATGCCTTCTATTGTGATGAGACCCTTCAAAAACTTGATATGTTTATCTATACAATCTAACCTCCATGTATTGGTTTTGTAGTATGGACTAGTTCTTAGAAAAAAATTATTCATTTTGTAGGAAATTGATAATTTGATGATCATTTTCAAAGAATTTCTAATTTATTTGGTTATTTGGAATAACATGCCTTACAATGAGCCTAATATGTTGTTCCTTCTTTCCTGCAACATGTGGCGGTATGTCAAATCAAGCATGATTTGCTACAAGTCTATTAGCATGCTTATTTTGACTTCTAGGGATAATTTGGATGCCAAAAATCTTAATCAAATCCGAAACCCTATGTTTGTAGGATTTGAGAATATTATTCTAGGTTATGATTTGAGTTGTGATTTGGTCAAGACAACTAGCTCACTATCTCCAAAGACCTATAACAATTTGATCTTTCTTTTTGTGTAATTTAGAGACCTAGGATGAGGGCTTCATAATCAACCATATTATTAGTGTAGCTAAATTTTAGCCAAAAAGAGAAGAAACACTTCTCCTTGTTAGGAGATACCAACATAACAATGACACCTAAACCATTTTTTCTTGAGCCATGTCATTTTTTTTCATAGTTCCTCTATATCTTCTTGAGTCTTCATGAAGCTGGGGATAAGGGTGTCCTATTAATAAATGTAATAAATTCCCTTGGAAGCCAATTTCTTCTTCAGTAAATGGGTCAAGCTAGAAATTATTTCCCCATTCATCTAGCAAGAAATCAGGGACATTTTTTATGAGTAGCAGGCTCATTAATGATACATTCTTCCCATTTTTCATGTAATGTGTAGTTCATATTGATGGGACTAGGAGTATAAGGTCCAATGCTTTAATGCTTACTTTTTTACCATATCTTTTCCTAAATGTTGTGTGGACCAATCAAAGGATAGGTACACACCTATCTTGGTAGTGAAATATTTGGAAAAATAGATTGAAAGAAGGTAGGGAGGTTAGTAAATGATTTCTTGCAACACAATGCAACTAGGGCATGAATGCAAGGTTCACTTTTGGTCCTTAATGACCCCCACTATCTTGAAAATAGTGTCATCCAATTGCACAAATCCTTTAGCCACATGTTCATACTTAATTCCAAGGAGATCAACTAATTTCTTGGGCATAACAGAGTTGCTAGCCCCATAATCAATCATACAATTATGTACTATACATAATCCCTAATATTTAAGGACAAATAAAAGGAAGGTGGCTTATTAGTTTTATTTGAATTCCTTTCTCCCTTCCCTTGAAATGGATACCTACTTTACTTGTAACTTCAATGGCCTTCAGGTTGGTAGGTCTACTATTTTGATATTTTTGCCTCTTTCTAGTCACTAACTCATTACAATTTTTTTAGAATAGGGCCTTAACTTCATGCAATTTATTTGAAGGTTTTGTAGAAATAGATGGCTTATTGGTTGATGTAGTGGGGAGAGGAGCCTTGACATGGGTTGTTGTGGTGGAGATTTTCGAAATAGAAGCAATGGTGGCCTTGGAGCTATTTTCCCATCTTGAATTAGAATTTTTTTCTTTGAAAGCAATGTCATATGCATCTAGCAAAGTCACTCCACCCATAGACTATATCATAACACCATCACTATTAAGGGCTCTTAGGTAGTATAGGAAGTCATGTTTGGGTATGTGCAGGATCATCATGGAAAAAAAAAACCCTTAAGTGGCAAAAAATTAAGAAAAATCAGAGTTAGGCAAGTTGATGTAAAAATTTGAATAAGTTATCTATATTATTTCAACAATATATAAGAATAGAATTTGTAGAAAAATGAATGTAGTTTCTAAACTACTAGGTTTATTTTTTTAAAACAAAATCTATTTGGTGAAAATTTGAAATTTTAATGGAGTACTTAAATTTCAGTGGAAAATAAGAAGTAGGTGTCTTTTCTGACCACCTAACCATAATAAAATGATAATATTTTTTATAATATTTTAGATATAAGTAGAGGACTCATGTCCCAATGTGATGCATATTATTTTGTAATTTTTTCTAAGTAAATAATTAATTATGATTTTTTATTACAACTTTTAAAAATATAAAACCAGACGCCTAACCACCTTTAACTTGGTCAAAACTTCATGAAATTCAAATTTTTAATCCTATAGTATACCTAAGCATAGAATGTGACGCATGTTTCGATTCAAAATGTGATACTATTTGAAAGCTATAGATGTTTTTCAATTAGCCTATCAATCAAACTTTAGTCAGAATTCAAATAGAAAATGAATAATAATTATTTATTAAATTCAAAGTAGAGCATAATTTATATTGGTAGAAAGCTGAGAATCTCCTTTAAAAACCCTTTTAGTTTCATTAATTTTGGATTAAAAAAAGTCGTCAACCACATACCCTACAAATACCCATCATATTGCCACTTTTTGGCCCATCATGATCCTACACATACCCTTTTGAGAGATGGTGTCACCAAGGCATGTGAATTCTATCCCAAGTCTTCTAAATTTTGAAGTTGAAATCTCCCATGAATTTATGAGGATCTTTCTTTAGTATCGTCAGCTACTCCACAAGCGATAGGTGATCACTTTTATCCTCAAATTATTCACACAAATTTTTGCCTAGATCATCCTAGTTGTGGGTAGAGTTTTAAGCTTGGGCACTTGTACCACTGTAGTTCTTTTCTTTTCAAGAATGTGGTTACGATTCAATGATATTTTGTACAAAGCATATATTGGCCACATCTTGAATGTGTTCTATTGGGCTAATGGTTGTTTCACCAATGAAATAAGGTATACTTTTTAAGGAATTCATTGGTATGTCATCTCTTTAGGTTAACACTATGGGGATACCACCATTGAAGGTAACAAAAACTTGATTTCTAGGTGCAACCATTGGAAATAATATTTTTCTTATATGAAAAATAGGTGTCTTAGGCTATGATAATCTATTGAATGGAGGTGTTAATTGAGCCCTAGGAGATGGTGAACATTACAAAAACTATAGTCCTTTTTGTTGGTGTCAAAGAGCATCTATTTATTCTTCTAGTAGTGGGAAATGATAGTTAAATGTATTGAAAGTTACCTCTAGAGTACACACCCTTGTTTGAACCTTGGGTATGAATTTTTCAGTTTGATCTAGGACCAAGATATGCAGATTTTTCTTAGTAGAGTTGTCAGGTACTTGAAGGATGGCTCTTTAAGGATTAATATGTTGAGAGAAGCACCATTTTCTCAATATAATCAAGTAGAAATCATTAAATTGATCCCACTGAGTGTGCCAAAAACCATTCTCATGGTTGGTGGGGAAAATTGGATTGCTGGAACCAATAGATTTTTCTATAGAGTAATCATGGTGTTTGAGAACTACCTTGAGAGGCAATATGCACTAAAGAACACACTGAATTACTTTAGTGGTGATGTAAATCTCATGAACTTAGTCCCACTAGGAGTGCCAAAAAGTATTTTCACTTCGAATTGCACCTTATATTGAACATGTTATTCAGTATTCCAATAAAACATGGGATTGGTCTTTAAGTGTGGGACCCTTACAATGAAGATCAAAACTTCAAAGAAGATTAGATTCCTTTCTAACCTAAGTGCAACAATGTTGGCCCAACCTAACATTGAATAACCCTAAAACTACCCTACTCTATCAACTTATAGGGGAAAAGGGATAGAGGATGCATAAAATTTAAGGGAGGTGATACACCAAGATTAGATTGTGCTTTTCTTGCTTATTTTAGCATAGGTAAGCAATGAAGAGGCCAACAAACTCACACAATCTTCATTTCTATTAATCTTTATGAGCTTATGTGAAGTTTAGGATATGATAGATGCAAGGAGGGAAGAAGCATTCCACAACTAGCCTTGTAAATATGTATTAAAACAACATACAAGCACACACAAATAGAGAACATACACTAAAAAATTAAGCCAAAATGTTATGATTTAAGTATAATAAAATTGAAGAGAGGTAAAAATAGATAATTTTTTATTGATCAAAGGCTTGAAGCCTTGTTACAGTAGCAAAGATGAAAAAATGCATAAGTATCTATAGAGGATTGGGAGGATAACCCCTTACAAAAATGGACTCCAGAGGTCATATTCTAGAGAGAGAAAGTAGAGAAACCCATGCCAAAATGTGGGAGTTTGGGTCCAAACCCTAGTTGCTAGAAAAGCCTTTCCATAGGTACAAATGTGTATATTTGGTTAAATTTAGGACCATGATGATCACTATTGAAGACCTAATTATTGGTGCTAATGAGTAGAACGTTTGTTACACTTCGAAATTGATGAAAAGGTTGTAAAATATAATTGCTTAATGAGGCACGCCTAGTTAAATTTTAGTTCCTTTTCTCAAGGGTTAAATTTAGTGATTAATTATAAATACTAGAGGTTTGAGACTCATTTTAGCAATTACATTGAAGGTGAAAGGATAAAACGTGTATACAATATTGAGAGTAGAACTAACGATTTGAGGTAAAAGGCTTATTTCAAGTGGGAGTCTAAGTAGCTAATCTCAGAAGTTTAATGATGCATTAGTGAATATTTGGCTATGTATTGCTTGTGTTGTAAGCCAAAAGAGATGAATATTTGTAAATTAATCATGTTGCATAATCGTCTATATTTGAAGACAAGGAAAGATGTCATAGTGAAGTCTATTGTATTGGAATATAAAATATATGGCTCTAGGAAAATTCACCGCCAACAATTCACCACTGGAAAATTCACCACAGCAAAATTCACCGTCATGACAAATTCACCTCAAGAAAAATTCACCACTAGCAATTCACCACTGGGAAATTTCATCGCATTAAAAGTTTGCGATTAATTTTCTATTGCGATGAATTTTGGTGGTGAATTTTCCTTGAGGTGAAATTGTCATGGTGGTGAATTTTCCCATGGTGAATTGTTGGTGGCGAATTTTCCTATTGGCAATGAATTTGCCTAATGCCAAATATATTGATATGTAACTATTGTAAGGATGAAGGGTAGATTGTAATGCCCAATGGCTTGATGTCACTATAGATGAAAGAAATCCATTATTTTCTCTATTCAATTGCTATATACATTGAATTTCTAGATACTGTTTGATCAAATCCAGGTGTTTGTTACATAATTTAAAGGTTTGTTACACTGTTGAATTGTTTCTTGGTAGACCCTCCATCCATGACTATATGGAAAGCTATTTTATGTGAAACTTAAAACTAAGATTATCTAATACTCTTCAATGGACTATACGCTAGAGGCTAAAAAAGATTCAATTTAAGGTAATGAAAATTGCAACCTCGTTAGTGCATTTGTAAAGATCAATCTATGAAGATACTTAGAATTTTGAAAATGGTCTCATGATATATACACAACATGAATATTTCTAAAAGAGATGGTTAGCTATACATATTATTAAAGTGAATATAAGTATTAGAATGTTTTTAGTTGTAAAAAAAATTCAGAACATATTTTTAAAAACTACTCAACTTAATAGGAAAACTATTTTTTAAAACTGTAGATGGAATTTTAAAAGAGAACCAAAAAGAAATAGAGCTGATAAAACTCCTGCTCTTGCTCAAATTGGAGGAAATTGAGCTAGTAAGGGTGGAAGATAATGATCTGATCATTTTAAACTTAAGTGGGGAGATAAGGGAGTACATTACTCGAATTGTGTCTCGCGATGACAAAAGAGATTCTACTGTAGGTCATGTTTGTATGTTACTTTAAATGGAATGATGGAAGGTGGTATGGATGGTTTCAATATGTAGATTGAATAGAGGAGATGTTTGTATGTTACTTCAAATGGAATGATGGAAGGTGGCATGGATGGTTTCAATATGTAGATTGAATAGAGGAGATGGGAGGACATTTAGATGATAAATTGAAATAGGGATTGTAAAGCTTTGTTTTTTTGGGTATAGTAATGTCATTTTAGCTCAAACAACATATTTTAAGTTCTAATTTCTTTAAGTGGCTCATCTTAAATCATAATAATAGATAAATTCTATAGAAAAAACAAGTATCATTTCATTCAAAGATAACAAGTTTCCACAATTCATATTGATAATTGCTAAACGATTTCTGGATTCGATTGTGTGATAATTTTTTGCATCAACGTTTTGGATCACGCTCCGTGATCCATCATCAGGATCACGGAGTGTGATCCAAAACGTTGATGCAAAAAATTATCACACAATCGAATCCAGAAATCGTTCAGCAAAGTATCATTTCATATAACCTACCTAAACAAACCAAAGCTTAGAATATGCTATTTGAACCCAACCCTAAATGTCTTTTAAATTTAAGTGAAAGTATATAATAGTGAAGATTTATTTTAACACAGACTTAAAAAAAACTCATATGATGTGCTCTTTATTTTAAACGAATCATAGGATGGTTTCAGGTAATCTGTGTTTTAAAATCTTTTAATCCAATTAGAAAAATGTTGTGCGTTTAAAAATGCTATTAAGAGAGTAGTGCCTAGTTAGTAAATGTTGGCCATAATTTCACAAGCCTACAAGCTGTAATCTCCAGTCTGGCCTATCTGCAGTCTCTTCACTGAAAGGTCAGAGCTTGTACACTGTGGACAATAATTTGTATTCTACTTCCAAACTATTACCTAGTTGGGTCACCCCTGGTGCAGGATGCAGCTTTTTCTTTTTTGCACCAACCTGGTTAGTATACCTTTTATTTAGATACATGATAGTAGGATCATTTGGTAGTTGAATCTTGCAGAAGTGCAGAAGCATGGTAAGTCAGATTTGTGTCCTTTTACATCAGATTTCGTAACTCTGTTGCTTAGCACAGTGCACAGTTGGAGTTTCGATGGGTATCTACCCTAGTTATATACTTTCAGCCTGATTTGAAACTGGCCATTACTGTTAATAGACACAAAAGGAGAAGGCATAACGTGCACCCCAGGTTTTTTATGTGGGAATTGATATAATTCCTCCAATTGGGCAGGCCTGCAGAGAACCCCATTCCGTTTAGTCACACACTATTTATACGTAAATTCCAAGCCAAACATGAACTTCCTGATGTAGGGGATTCAGCTAATTCTACATGAACCTATAACTTGCATGGTGCGCAATTCAAGGTGCCCTCGCAGCCTGGCTTGTGAGCTGGAGGATAGCAACTATGTTCTAGACAAACAGCAATCTTTTATATTAACTCTCCAGTTAGGAAGTTATGAATTAATGATAAGAAACTGAGTTATTGCAAAATAGTTGTAAATCTTACAAGTTTGATAGCCTTGATATGTCTCTGGGCATGAGGCAAATTCACTGTCATGAAAAATTCACTTCAAGGAAAATTCACCACCAGCATTAAACCCAAACTTTTAATGCAATGAATTTTCCCCGGCGGTGAATTGCTGGTGGTGAATTTTCCTTCTAGTGAATTTGTCATGGCGTTGAATTTTCCTAGAACCATGTCTCTGGATTCTCATTTTCAATGAAAAATTTCTCTCACAATGTTTGAGGTTGGTAGACCTTAAAAGAAAATATATTGTGTGGGATATTCAACAAAGATTTGCAACTTTTGGTATTATATTTTTTAAAATGTTAAAATTTTAGGATTTTTATTTTACTTTAAAAAATCTATTGTGTCATATAACTAGAGAGGATTTCTTAAAACAATTGTGAGGTAAGATGTGATGGAATTGCTACTTTTATTTCTCCAAAATGTTGGCCATTTAGTAGATTAGGGCGTGACATCATTTAGAAGGCTTTATGGGTCCTTTTTAATATTGACAATCACTCCTTCATTGTTACTAATATTTATACTTCCCTTAATATTGTTGATAGATCTTATCTTGAATATTGATAATCACTTCTTTAGTGTTATTAGGATGGAGAGTGAAATGTTATCTCATTTTAAGTTCTACAATCAATTTTCCTAGTACACATGGAATGATCTTCCCTCTAGATTTAAAAGGGTCCTCAAGTGGCTATAAAGAGTCATATTGTTAGCTCAATATTTTTTTTATTAAGGGGCAGACGCTTTTGACTTGGAGCTATGAGCCGATGAGGTCACAAATGGGGGACCTCATCCCCAATTTAAGCATTCAACAAACACCCCCAATGGGGTTTGAACCTTGATGGCAAGAACAACACCACAACTTAACCATCATACCATGCCACTATTGGAATGTTGTTAGCTCAATATTTCATTTCTTTTGTTAGTTTTATTTCTTTATTAGTTGAGCTTTTGCTGAAAATTATCCTTTTGATCATTTTCCAATTAAAATTTATATTCAATGATAGTTTACCAAGACCAAGGCGGAGAAAGCTCATTTTTTCTCAATGCCATTATCTCCTTATTAGTTAACCCTTGACATGTTCAAAATTTGGGATCATGTTCTTGACACCAAATTGACTAAATAGAAAGGTGGAGTAATACTTTCAAGAATACCTCTTTCTTCGTATGTATTTATCTACATCTAGTACCTTTTTTTCACCACTCAAATAATACCACCACCTTAGAGAACTGCTAGCCACCATTGAGTTGGAAGAGCAATCATTTGTACCTTATTTACAATTGAGTGTTGCTAAACTTTATCACTAGAAGTAGATTATTGATAACCATTTTGTTAGGGTCACTTAGAATAAAACATGTCTTCAGTAGCTTAAAATTGGGACAAAGTTTCTAGGAAACTCTTTCACTCCTTGAGAGCTTATCTTGCTATTTAATCTCTCAAATCCATCAAGCTAGGCCGACAATTCTTAATAAAACTTCATATAATTCTTCAAGTCTTTTTCTATCATTATCAATAAGTTTAAGAAGCTCAAGTGTCCTCTCCTAAGCAAGATGAAACCTTTTAATAATGCATTAATGTGGCTCCATGTCAAACCTCCAATTGTAGTAGGCTCTTTGTGACCAACTTCTCACTTGAGCTCTTCATGAGGTAGTGTTTACCATGGACAACAATGGAACTCCAGGATATGATGAATTTCCTTAACAATTCTATACAACCTTATGGGATAGGTTGGTAATTATATTTTTAATTTTACACAATATTTTTTTAAAACTCTTTAAAGGTAATATTATCAATAAGGAAATATTAAATTCATACCTAACTTTCAAAATTTGGTGGATATCTATGATTGGAAATTGACCACTTTATTTAATATCTCCTGCAAAATCGTTATATTTTTTTAATCTCTCTCATTGTGTCATTTCCTTCCTTTCATTTTCTAACTTGATTTATTTGAATTAATAAAAAAATAGGTACATTGTGGATAATATCATTGTTGTGTGAGAAGGAATAGAAGGGACTAGACATTCTCAACAATAATAGTTGTTGTAATTTTACCAAAATTATTTTTTTTAAAGCCTATGGTTGCATTGAATGGTTTTTTACATTTTTCATGCTATTTTATTTTTGCTCCAAAGCTCCCACACTTTGTTCAAATGTTTTTATTGTTGATTCTTCAACTTGTATTAAAATCAATGGGCACCTTTCTCCCCTATTTGGTCTCTTTAGAACCATATGGTAGGGATGTCCTCTTACCCTTGATTTGTATATGCTTGTTGTTAAAGGCTTTAGCTATTTAATGGCTCATGTCATCTCATAGAACCTTGTCAAAGGTGTTTCTATTCTAAATTCCTATCAATAAATTATAAAGGGTCATTTTTTTATGATCATTTCTCACTCTTTTAGAAGATACAAGGATAAAATTAGACAATCTCTTTGATGCCTTGATGCTTTTTTCTTTCTTAACTTCGAGTTCAAGCATTCAATGACATAAAAATAAATGTTATATACAATCCTTCTTACCTTGAGCTAATTTACTTAATGTTTTTGGATGAAAATATACTGATCATGATGAGTTCTTTAGGTTTGTTGTGATCTCTTTTCCTTTTAAGCTTCTTTCTCCATGTGGCAATCTATCATTACTTGTGTTGAGAAGAATTGGATTATTAGACCACCAAACCTCTTTCCCTTGTAGGTAATTATAGGTTTCCTCTAAATTATTGGTAGCTACCTGTGTTTATTATTCCTCTTGGTTTCCTTTGAAGACTTCCTATCAAAAGCTTTAAAATCTATTAAGGGATTTTGTGTGGGCCTCCATAGAGAAATGAAAAGGCTTCTATATGGTTTCCTTGGATTTTTTTCTTATTCCCTCATGATTCAAGTTGTCTTTACCTTGTTGTTATTCAATGTTAAGATTTTGTTTTATGTGCTAAATGAATAACTAGATTCCTTGAAGGAAATAAATTCTAGAATATTTAACTTCACCATTTTATTAATTCTAAAGTTTCCCATGGTCATAAAGGTTGAAGAGACTCAAGATTTCATTTTATTATCATTATGAAGGATCTTATTTACAACCAAGGTTTATTTGTAGTTAAAATAATATGGAAGGTTGGGAATCCATTAAGCCATGGTTTTTATGGAATGGGAATTTTAGAGTCTATTATATATCAAAAAGTAGTTAAGTTGGTGGTCTATTATGATAAATTTCCAGGATAATCCTCTAACCAAATTTTTGGGTCGACAACCTATAATTCCTTCATAGGGGAGTTAATAATCTCCCACAAATCTTTTTCAAATTCACCAAAAAATGGTTATCTTGGTCTAAATTCAAAATAAAATTCCAACTCTCTACTTATGATTTTAAGTTCTTCTCAACTATTGTTGATTCTATTCTTGTTGAAAAACATCAAGATATTTAATATATATGTAATAAACCTTGGGGTGGGGGGATTTAAAATGGTATATGTATACCCCAATTCACAACTACAAGGCCCACAAAGGATATTCATGTCCCTTTATAACTAAAAAAAATTAGTTAAAAAATTCACCGATAAATGAACATTACAATCTAGTATTGACTCGTGGTAATGAATATTCTAAACTATTTGGATGAATATTTTTTATCCTAAGCTTTCTCACTCTACTTTCTATGTTCTCTATCATGGTCCTCTCATAGGATCTTATTTTTAACCAATCTAGGGATTTTCAATAATGGTTTCCTTTCTTTTCAGCAATAGGAAACTCTCAACATCTTTTCTATTTTTGGACTAGGACCGAGTCTTATTGGAATTAATTCATTATTTCATTCAACCTTTCAGAATGAATCCTATTCCTTGGAATAATAATATTTTGGAGAACTGGCCCAAAATTCTTGATAAATTCACCTATATATAACATGATTTTAAAGTGGATATATTATTTAGCTTATGGAAAGATAAAAATTAGCTTAATTTTTAGGATATTTTGTTAATATTCATTTAAGTTAGTATATTAAATTTGTGATTTTCTTTATTGTTCTCATGTAGATACAAATGAAAATTAATAAAGTTTATTTTGAAGTTGTTTACCTAAGGTGATGCTTGACCACTAGAGTAATGCACTTTTTATACTTGCAAGAGTCACATTGACCTCTTCCTCTCATAGGGGTTAGTCCCCTCCTCAAGGGTGGAAAGATAGAAATTTAGCTTAATTTTAGAATCTTTTGTTTACATTCATTTATCTTTGTATATTAAATCCATGATTTATTTTAATGTTCTCATACAGGTACAAGTGAAAGTTAATAAAGGTTCTTTTGAAGTTTCTCACCTATAGGTGATGCTTGACCACTAGAGTAATGTGCTTTGCATATTTACAATAGTCTCATAGACATCTTCCTCTCATAGGGGTTAGCCCTCTCCTCAAGGACCGTGTTAATACAGATGTAGTCACAATGATTGTAGACATGATTATTATGGCTCTTATGTTTCTATACTACCTCTACACATAGTATAAGGTCAAAGAGATCTTGCTTAGTCAAAACAAACTCACCTAGACCTCATTTTACCTCTCAACTCTATGATAGTAGTGCTCTTGTTTGAATGGATAATGGAAAATTTCCTATATAGTGCCCCTCTCATTTGCATCTTGTTAATGTGAGATCAGTGTTTCAAATTTACTATTTTCTCATGATTTTTGTGGTGATTGTATTATGGCTTTGAATCATGTGTATGAACCACCACATGTTCAAGATGAGCTTCCTCAACATGTTTATTGTTGGTATTTTGTATATTTACACACTTGGTTTATTAGTATGTTTCAATTGAGTAATGTTAATTATATATGTTATGATTAAATGTGGATGAGATTAACGATGTTCAAGGAATGATTTATATGACAAATATATAGATGTTACTTATGCTTTATGTTATTGGACCTTGTTGGGTGATTATGTCATTCTTCGACTATATATGCATTGAGCAAGTACCCTTTGATGGGATTAAGGTGTCTCAACCTTAGTGAGTCCCATGATTAAATAATTAATTATTTGCCCCTAAGTTTTTGATTTTATTTATTAAATACAAAAATATTTGTTTTGAAATTGTTAAGTCACTTTGTGGGACCCAACAAATAGTTGGCATCCTACATGCAAGGTGCAAAGGATGAGAATGTGACACTTGTCACATGGGCGCTCATTTGGGAATAGGAAAAGATTAAAACCTCTACAATGTGCACCATGTTATCATGTGGCAGTCTAATTTGGAAGTAAGACTTTGGTGGGGCCCACTTGTGAGCATTTATCTCTCTTCAAAATAGTGGAAGCAAAGGAAGGTGACACTTGTCACCTAGGAATTCATTTGAGCATTGAGAATTGTGAAAACCTCAAGGATGAGAATCATGATGTCATGTGTCATATATTTGTCTTGTTGACTAAAGCTTGAAAGGGAATGTTGCTAAACTGAGACTGACTTGTGACTGGGAGTGACTAGGAGTCAAGATTGAGTTCTAATTTTTTAGTTGACTTGATTTTCTCTATTGGACGTCAAGCATGTGAGGTAACTTGATTTTTGGAAATGAAAGTCTTGCATGTGCTTTCATTTTTTTACATATGGTTGCATGTAGTTGCATGTTTGACAAGTTGCTAATCAGGTCACTCAGGTCTTGTGCATGTTGTCAGTTTTCAGTTTGCATGCATGCAAAGATTGTGAGATTGACACATGGAAATATTGGACACCCATGTATGAGAAGATTATAAATTGCCTTAATGCATTTGTTTTTAATGTGTGATTGTAATATTTGTATACCATTATTCTATTGAATTCACTCTAGAATCTTGCATCATAGTGAATCAACACCTGCAAGAGCATAACTCTGAGAGTTGTATTGTAATATCTTTTTATAGTAATACAATTAATCTATACTTTGATGTGTGTATTTTTTCTCAAAAGGGTTTTCCCACATAATTTTTGTCTTGTGGTTTATTGTTTAAATACGAAATAACTAAATGAATGTGCAATCTTAAATGAAACTGTAAAAGTTAAAGGATTTGAAAATAAAGTTTTGCAACCCCCTCCTGATTGGTTTGCATTAAGAAAAAAAATTCACACTTTACTTTCCATTCACCCTTCACGTGCATTGAATGGTTATAAGTATAAGGTGATTTCTCCACTTGGATACACAGGTCTAAGTTATTCCCCTTAATGGTGGTTAATTTGAAGATGTCACATTGAGCCTCCCTATCCATTCCTTGATTTACTGCAAGATTTGTAGAAGGATGTAAGACCACTTTATTTCTAGAAAGGAATAAAGAGTGACATTGCAAGATTTGTAGTAGGATGTTTAGAATGGCAGAGGGTAAAGGTTGAACATCATCACCTAATAGGACTTCTCTATCCTCATCAAATTTTAGAGTGGAAATGATAAATCATTAGTGTGGATTTTGTACAAGGTTTTCCTATGTCTAGAAATATGCATAATGTTATTCTAGTAGTGGTGGATAGACTCACCAAGGAAGCTTATTTTATACCTGGGAATCTAATAGATGGAGCACCAATAATAGCTTGTAAGTTTATCTAGGAAGTGTTTAGATTGCACAGAGTTCTTGAGAAGATTGTCTTAGATAGGGATGTGTGCATGACATCAAGGTTTTGGAAAACTTTATTTTCTTCACTTGGAACTCAGCTCAATATAAGATCATCTTATCACTTTGAGATAGATGGTCAAATAGAAAGGGCAAGCAACATTCTTGAAGATTTATTGAGGATGTATTGCATGGATTAGCAATACAAGTGGGAGGACTATCTTCCACTTATGGAATTTGCATACAACAATTCCTATCATTTCGCAAGAAAGAGGGATCCATTTAAAGAATTATATGGAAGAAAATACTAACCTCCTATAATCTTGGATAAGCTAGAAGATAGGATTAGCCTTGACCAGAAATGTTATCAGAAATGGAGGAGTAGATCAAGTTGATCAAGAAAAGATTGGTGAATCGAATGATAGAAAAAAAATTATGTTGCTGCTAAGAGTAAACCTCGAAAGAGTTCCTTAAAGTTTGGAAAGTCATCCAAACTAGCCCCTAGATTTGTGGGTTCCTTTAAAGTTCTTGAAGTGATTAACCCAATTGCCTACATATTTTCTCTACCTCTAGCTCTTTCTTAAATACCTAATGTGATTCATACTTCATATCTTAGAAATTATATAACATGTATTAATCATATACTTGACTGGAATGTACTACAGATACATAATCCAGGAATGGTAACAGTCGAGCCTCTCAAGGCACTCAAAGTACACAAGCTCCACTTGCATAATAGAGAGGTTACTGAGTGTAAGGTCTAGTGGGACCAGTATGTAGAGGACAATGCTACATGGGAGGATTATAATGAATTTTATCAGAACTTTCCTTATTTATTTACTACCTTTTAAATAACTAAAAGAAAACCTTTTTATGATTTTTATGATACATTGAATCATCGGGGATGATGATCCCTATGGGGGGAGATATGTTACACCCTCAATTTTATTTTGCATATTACTTTTAACTATTTTTGTTAAAATGTGTTTTTGACATTAGTGTCATGAATATATGTTATTTGACATTTTGATGAAATTATAATACAATGCAATGTGTTTCAATTTTAATGATTATTATTATTTAATCAAAATTATGATGATTTGTCTAATAACGAACTATATTGTTGGATTTCCAAGTGAAATGTAGGATCAAACTCTTACCCTCCCAGAGGGAGAGGGAGAGTATCACTGGAGAGAGGAGTATAGGCATGGGAAATAAACATGTTAATGCCAAATGATTTGAACACACACTCACCTAGGTTTGTGTAACCAGTTCAAGTAAGTAACTCTAGTCCTAAATTGTTGAGTTAATTTCATGTTTTTTCCAAGTTTGGGTCAAGTTATAAGTATGTATGTATGTATGTATGTATGTATGTATGTATGTATGTATGTATGTATGTATGTATGTATGTATGTCTTTAAATATAAATACAAAAGGATATATATTTATATATTATATAATATTCAATGGTATTTTGAAGGAAAATCAACATGCTAATAAAAGTATGTAAAGGTAATTATCAAACTTGAAAGGTGGAAAATTGTCATTAACTATGGTTTAGGACATAGAACAACAATCTTCTACACTCTCATTCAAGAAAACCCTAGAGATCTCAATCCAAGGATGAAGTAGGGGAAAGAGATCTTGTAATAGGGTGTCCTTGGGTCTGATTAGAGATTAAAGAGGGGTTTGCCACCAAGCTAGGGCTTGGAAAGAACAATGATATGCAAGAATTAATGACAAGACTTAATGACATGCAAAGCTTCACTAAATGGCCTAGAAATGAATGAAAAACATAATAGAAAGTAGGAGAAAAGAGGGGAACCTAGAAACCTATAGCCTATTGAATATGTTGAATTTAATGTCTATTGGGACTCATATGCCAGTCTGGGTGATTTAGTCCCAGATTAGGGTTTTTGGGCAGGAACATAAATCTAGCAAAGACAAGTCTGGAACTCCTGAAAACTACAAATTTGACTCTACTGGGACTCATATGTCAGGAGTGGCGTATCAGTCCAATTTAGATTTTTCAGAGAATCAAGACTTGAATCTTCTCTTTAGCCTCTGCTCAATCTTCTCAACTTAATTTTTGGGTCTAGATTTCCAAATTCTACTCTGTAGATGTCTTCCAATGATCTTCTAAGCAAGGTGTAAACTTGACAACTTTCCTCCAATCTTTCTCTTCAATATGTCTTCAACCTAGATCTGAAAATCACACACTAAAGAGGGGGAGATGTTGTTTTGTTAGTTGAAAGGGGTTTGCCTTGGTCAAACCTTGTTTTGGTACTCAAACCTTGTAAGGAAATCAAATGGAAAGAAGGAATGATGAATGAACAAAATGTAATGTTGCAACTCACCAAACCCTAGCAATAAAGTGTTGCAAACATGCATGAAATGGCTCCAATGGATGAAGATCTTGACTCTTGCTTGAATGTGATAGATCTTGAATTGAACACTTGCCTGAATTGTAAAACCCTACATCACAATTGTTATCTCAAAAACAAACATGATGCATGATGAATTTGACATGATATTTGATACTTGAATAATGCTCCAAAATGCTTGATAAACAACTCTTGAATGCTCTTGTAAACTACAATTTTCTATTAGGAATGCTCTCATGAAATTCTTAGGTCACTTGTAAACTTTCTAGGTGAAAATGAGTGAAATAACCTCGCATTTATACAAGTTTTTATGCCAAATTTTCAAAAAATCCAACACTACAAGCCGACATTAGATCTATTGATGGTGTTTTTAGAACTACAACAACTCAGCTAGAATATAAGTATCATATCTCTCTTGAAAGGTAAATCTCTATCAGCAAGCCTCAAGAGATAACCACAAGGTCTCTAATGTCAGGTCTTGACAATGCAAAACAACTCAATGATAAATGTAAAAATATTGGTAATCATAAGGGGCCTTACAAACAAAGTGTTGGAACTTTAAATTTCATCAAATGTGACAATAATGGTGATGCTTTGTGAATCTTGCTCTAATAATGTTTTAAAAGAAATAGAAAAAGATAAGGGTTTGAGAGAGATATCTAATTTAGCCTAGGATCAAGTATGAAAACAATAGAGTGTTCAAGATGGACCAATCTTCCAAAACCAATCTCTACTTAACCAAGATTAAATCCACAGTATTACAAAGATAGTGCAATCTCCAAAGGAATCAAATAATTTTCAAATTGTAAATATTTAAATTCAAACATTCACAATTGAACTTGAATGAAAAATAGAATAGGCCCAGGCTAACTTTACACAGCAATCCACAATCAGTAGATTACTAAAAGTATGGACCAAAGATTCCTTAATACCTCAAACATTTTATCATGAACATAAATGAACCACAACTAGCTCTAAGATTAACCATTAACTTACTTAATACTTCAAAATAAAAGGAGACACAAGAACCATGCACAAATGAATAACACAGAGAATAATACCAAAGAACAAAGTCTTCAATTGTATTAACTTCACCAAAATATGCAACAATTCAAGTATCTCAAGTAGCGAATTGTATCCAAAACTCAAACTCTACTCAACTATGCACTATCAGCTATTGGCTATTGACTATTAGCCTTACAAATGAGAAGACCTCAATTTATAGAAACTCTCAAGTTAGGTCGGCCCAAGAGAAATATAAATTAGGGATTAACAATTAGGTCGGCCAGATAGGTCGACCCTGACACTTTTTTAAAATTCCCTAATTCAAATTTATAATAAAATAATACAAGGTCATTGGGTAAGTGCAAGAAGTTGAGTCCACTTCTAGTGGAAGTGTCATTTTTCAGCTTTAAAATAAGTAGTCATTCATTTTTTAGAATAGGTACCCATTTTAAAGTGGGTACTCATTCCAAAAGGTTTGAAAATCACAATTCATGTTTCTCATTTGGATTTAGGCTTAGAAAAGGCATGGTAACCCAACCCTTAGCCTTAGACCTACAAGTACAAGATCATGACAATATTGAGAGAAAAAACTATGTCAATATGGTTGATGAGGTTTTTTTTAGAATTATTTTATGAAATTAAAACCCATTTTAGATGAGATTTTGTAGATTCTAAATATGTATTTTTTTTCCAATTGGATTTTTTCTATTTTTCTATTAATTTCTAATGAAATAGGTCCATAAACTTGAATTATAAGGGGTTTTTTAATTTTTTAATAACTTTTTATTAAAATAAATTTTTGAAAAACAAATTTTATGAAAGCGTACTTCAAAAAATTCTTTTCAATTTGAAAAAAAATCAAAAAATGATATGTTTAGGTCATCTTATGTGTGACGTACACGACGATTTTTAAAGCACCAAATATTGCCAATAAAAAATTAACAAAAAATATATATATTCAATAAAAAATTACAAAAAAATATGGAAAGCGTGCTTAAGTGAGTTACAAATCTTTTCTCGAAAGGATTTAGAAAAATATGATTATTTAGGTCAAAATATGGATGGCGTACACATGCAAGGTACTAGTAAAAAAAGACTTTTAAACAGTGGTTTTAAGAAATGCCTATTGAAAATCAATTTTTATCATCTGGGTATTAAAATAAATTTACATATTTGGAAACTAGACTCTAAATACTACATTTTATGATTAGTGACTTTTTTAAAGATTCCATCTCTAAGTGCTTCAAATTTTAAGGTTAAATGTGACAAATCCTGAAAATTAGGGGAAACACTTCCACTTTTTGACCAAAATGTGGACTCAACTTCTTGCCAGCACCCCATCCATAAAGGTAATTTTACAGTTAAATACATTGCATGGCACAAAATTTGAGGTGTGGCCGACTTGTATCCTAGTGGAGCTCGATGTAGATGACACATTCTTCTAGATGATCAAGCTGAGTCGTCCCCTTTGTCTTTATCTTCTTTTCTCCTAGAAATTTCTTGAACTTTTGAAATTACTAAGTCCAGGTCGACCTATGATGGGATTGATATTAAATTAATTCTTGCTTTAATTAAACTTAATTCTCATCCTTATTTATCCAAGGTTTTCTCCCAATCACCATAAAGCCCTTGATACCTATCCAAGCTAGAAATATAGATAGCAGCACCTTCAAGTTGATCCTTTATTATGGGCCCACTATCACCTAGAGAGTAAACTTCATGCCACCATTTCTGTAATTGTTCAATATTCAGATTCTTCTTTCCAAATTTCTTTCTAGTGACAATCTCCAAGAAGGCATTGTAGCTATCAAAGACTTCTTTTACCTTGTCTTGGGCCTTCGATATCTCCTTTGGTGCTTTCACCTTAAGCTCATTTCTAAAGTTGAAGGCCTCTATCCAATCCATAGCTTGACTAGTATTCTCCACTATGAGAACACCCTCCTTGATTAGCACATCTGTAGGAACCTCAAACACTTTCTCCAATTCTCTAATGATAGGGTCATCTAGATTTTGACACTCAGCAATAAATTATTCCATGTCTTTAGAAAGGGAGGATGCCTATTCATACTTTTTCAATACTTTTTCAATCATGACATATCCCCTTTGACTTACACTTTGCAGCCATTCTTGAGTGTCCCTCACAAAAGATTTCATATTTTCAATTTATGATACTGCATCTTTTGATAACTGGCCCTTTTGAAAATGAAGAGACTTCACTACTCTATGCTTGCAATGGTTTCACTAAATGTTGAACATATTTATGCACCTCCCATGGTTAATTTTTTAATTCTTCTTTTTCTTTGGTTTCTTTATCTAATCTTCTTAGGATTGTATGGGCTGACTCTTAAAATTCTTCCTTCTCCTACTCCTTTGTAGTAGGACCCAAGTTAATTGTTTGCACCTTATAATTTGAGGGTCTAACTCTATCTTTGTATTTATCCTCAACAAGAATGGCAACATGAACAACCTTGATATTAAACTCATCTCTTGCAAATTTAGAAACTTTCCTAGCCCTTTTCCTCTCTTTCGTATGTCTCCAACTTTCCAAGAACTTATCCCAACTTCGATTTTCATCCTCCACAATGATGGCCTTCTATTTCAGTCTCTTCTCTAGCCATTTTAGGGTAGTTGGTTGCTCTATTCCTATATTTTCGTGAGAGGTGTCATGTTCTTGTCGATCTTCAAAGGGATGATCTTTATTATCCTTTTTACCTTTATCATTTTCCTCTGGACCATGTTCATCTTCGTTAAATACCTTTTCTTGTTCATTCATTGGAGACTAGGAAGGCATATTCACCGTTACTTATGATGTTGTCTCTTTACTTTGCACTTCATGCTCTTCCAGTTGTCTCCTGAAATCACTTAATTGCCCAATCTTGGGTGTGGGGACTTCTTCATTCTTCATCTCCTCTTCAATACTATTGGGGATGTCTTCCTCTACAATTTTTTGATCGGGTTCATTAGGAGCATCACCCTCTTGATTGGTAGTATCTTCATTAGCTTGCACATTGTGGATTGGATATGGAGGAGGAGAATTATTTCCTAAAGCTGCTCTCTCCATCCTTCCTGTAAGATCATCAATAGGTGCCTCTTCATTCCCCTTAGGTTCATTTATCATTTCATCAATATTTTCAATAGGAGGAGTCTTTTGCTTTAGAGAACTTCTCCTCACATATACTTGGGGTTTCTCTCCCGAACTTTCAATATCAACCACTTTGGTTTGGGTGACCTCCTCTTCAGCAACCTTAGTATTCTTTGACTTTTCCATCCTCTGACCTTCAGTGATAATCTTTCTTTTCTTGGAAGGTTGAGCCCCTTTATTACCTTCTTCAATGATCATTGTTGAAGGCCTCCATGCCTTGGCAATTGGTTGAATCTTTTCCTTACCCTTGGCTTGGCTCCTAGTCCTTCTTTTAATGAGAAATTGTGTCTCATCTACATCTTCCTATGAATGGATCCCTATTGTGTCATCCTTAGCTACTTCTTCTTCTTCTGAATGGGATTCCAAATCACCCATAAGATCATAAGTGAATTTTATTCCATTTGCCTCTAGCCCCAAAATTTTATGGTTTACCCACAACTTGGAGTACTTCAACACAAGAGCATTAAGCACATTCAACTCAACCACCTCTTTCTCGAACCAATTGACATCATGAAGTGGTTTATCCTTATATTGCTCATAATCATGGTGTTGTAGGAGATCTTCATCATCATCCACTTGATTAGGGACATTAGCATTTTTTTGCAATTTGATCAATCTCAAGGACAACCTAAAACATTTCCTCCTAATCACTTCAAATCCATCTCTACAGTTGGCCCAATAATCCTCTATGTGAATCTTGTGCCTATACTCCCTACTTGCTTGTTTTTTAGCAACTCCATAGGGTTCAAAGTTATTTCTGTTTGTATGTGAATAAAATTTGTACTACACCATCTCCTTCTCAGAATAATAGGTGCTTTGAATAGAGGGGTAGGCCTCTAAGACTTCAATCCTTAATGGTACTTCTGCTCCAAGTCTTGTCTTGTTCACATATCCTTTACAATCTCATCATAGGCTACCAATTGCCTAGTTAATTCTAGTAGAATGAGCTTGTTGGTTGGATATCTTGGAAACCTCATGGGCACTATTGATGATCCTTGCACCTTGATATAAGAGAACTTTAGAAACTGAATAAACCACTGACCATATTTCTTAAATATTAGTTTTGTGGCCTCTGCTAAAATTATGATATGTAATGCATCCTATACCAATCTTGTAATATTTATACATAAAAAAGGCATCATTTACCCTCCTATAATTAGAAGTGTTGAAATGGAGCTGATGGAAAACATCACAATCCTTGCCCAATATTTGCAACTCAGGCCTTTGTACTTATTCTTCTTGGCCAACAAATATACAAGGTAGGAGGTCATGGTGAATTGCTTTTTATCTTGCACATTCCTTAACTACAAATCTAGGTTATCACTTATGACACCTACCCAATGATAATGAGTCCCCTTCACAATTTGTGAGATAACATAGAACATCCAGTTCTTGAATACAAAGGCATCCTCTAATCCCATTATCTTTCCCAAGAGGGTAATCATATCATTATATTCTACTTTGAAGTCACTTAGGGGTGCAAATGCTTGGGAAACTTTGAGGAGTGTGACTTTGGTTTATCAATCCAATTACTATTCATCATGGCCAAAGCCATATTAGGATCCTTTGCATAAAAGTCCTTTGCTTCCTTTATGTTGATCCTCACCAGCTTCTGATATGACACAATGTTAAAGGTCTTTGCTATAGATTCTCCAGTTAGATTGGCCATGATCTTGTCCTGAGGGCCAACAATCACTCTCTTGTCAAAATCATAGTGTTTGGCACACTCCAACACTAACTCTGGATATTATAAAGTGGGTGGAAATCCTGTAGCTTGAGCTAGTCTTGTATGAGTGATGATCTGAGCAAGCTGGGAAGGTGAACTCCCAAGCATTCTCTATTTAAATTCATCATAATCTACATGTCCCATGTTGGTATCACTGATTTTGGTCCATGTTGAAAGAATCTCAGATTCAGGACAGATTCCCTTGAAGTCATACTTCATCCTTTCAGCCCTACTTTGAGGCTCTTCAAGACTAGCTTCAGATGTCTTTTCCTTGGATCCCTTTGCTAGACTAGACTCAATCTACATCCGATAGAAAGAAACAACAATTACCATGATATTAAGCATAATCAAGCATTGAATCCAATCATATCATCACGATAACCATGAGAATCTATAAACATCACATAATTAGCCTTCAAAACATCATGGAAACCTTAAAATTCCATTACAGATTTCTTTAAATGACATATCAACAAACTTCAGCGTTTCTGCTCCTTTAGGGATTTCAGGCATGGACGGATTTTAGGGAATCTGCCCCCAAGCGAATTTTTTGAAAGTTTAGACACTCCGGGAATCCAGAGGATGAGAGATTTTCTAAAAAGTTTAATTTAATTAAAATTTAAATCATTACTCACTTGCCAATGTCATGCAATCACTTTCACTCGAATGATCAGATCATACTCAAGCATTTATTCACACATTAAAAGTTTAGGATTTTTGAGCCTTGAAGGATTTCAAAGAATCAGCTAGCAGGCAGACTTTTTGAACATCCAGACACTTAGAGAATCTATGGCATGACAAAATTTCCAAAGGATGGAACTCAACTAAGATCTAACTTATGATATTTTGTTAACACCATAAAACCATCCTTAGACCAGTTTTGAAGTCACCTTGATGCATTAGCTCAACTTAGCACCATCTCAAAATTTTGGGAGCTCAACGGACTCAGAGAATCTATGAGGGTGTAGATTTTCCAAAAGAATTAACCTTTGGAGAATCCACGTGTAGGCAGATTTTCCAAAGTTCTTCATTTATCCTTGTTTCTTCAATTTTTGGGAAAAACCCAATTCTTGATTCACATTCCTCAATTCAACTCACGATTTAGATGCGACAACTCAAAAAAAATACAAGTATCCTATCTCTCTTGAAAGGTAAATCTCTATCAGAAAACCCTAAGAGATAACCCCAAGGTCTCTAATGTCAGGTCTTGACAATGCAAAATAACTCAGTGATATATGTGAAAATGTTGGTATTCACAAGGAGCCTTACAAACAAAGTGTTGAAACTTCAAATTTCATCAAATGTGACAATAATGGTGATACTTTGGGAATATTGCTCTAATAATGATTTTAAAAAAATAGAAAAAGATAAGGGTTTGAGAGAGATGTCTAATTTAACCTAGGATCAAGTATGCAAACGATAGAGTGTTCAAGATGGACCAGTCTTCCAAAACTAATCTCTGCTTAACCAAGATAAAATCCATAGTATCACAAAGACAGTGCAATCTCCAAAGGAATCAAATGATTTTAAGATTGTAAATATTTAAACATGCATTCAAACATTCACAATTGAACTTGAGTGCAAAAAAGAGTAGGCCCAGGCTAACTTTACACAGCACCCCACATTCAGTAGATTACTAAAATTATGGACCGAAGATTCCTCAACACCTCAAAAACTTTATCATGAACATAAATGAACCACAACTAGCTCTAAGATTAACCATAAACTAAATTACTTAATACTTCAGAATAAAAGGAGACACAAGAACCATGCACAAATGAATAACACAGAGAAGAACACCAAAGAATAATGTCTTCAATTGTATTAAGTTCATCAAAATCTGCAACAATTCAAGTATCTCAAGTAGCAAACTCTATCTAGAACTCAAACTCTA
Source organism: Sequoia sempervirens (assembly GCA_007258455.2). Lineage (NCBI taxonomy): Eukaryota > Viridiplantae > Streptophyta > Pinopsida > Cupressales > Cupressaceae > Sequoia > Sequoia sempervirens. Next base: position 501,270,509 of record VDFB02281492.1, read on the forward strand.
CTCAACTATGCACTATCAGCTATTGGCTATTGAATATTAGCCCTACAAATAAGGAGAAGACCTTAATTTATAGAAACTCTCAAGTTAGGTCAGCCCAAGAGAAACATAAATTAGGGCTTAACAATTAGGTTGGCCAAATAGGTCAACCCTGACTTTTTTTAAAATTCCCTAATTCAAATTTATAATAAAATAATACAAGGTTGGCCATAAAGGTAATTTTACAATTAAATACATTGCATGGCACATAATTCAAGGTGTGTCCGATTTGTATCCTAGTGGAGCTCAATTTAGTTGACACATTCTTCTAGATGATCAAGCTAAGTCATCCCCTTTGTCTTTATCTTCTTTTCTCCTTCTAGAAGTTTCTTGAACTTTTGAAATTACTAAGTCCAGGTTGACCTTTGATGGGATAATATTAAATTAATTCTTTCTTTAATCGAATTTAATTCTCCTCCATATTTAGCCAAGGTTTTCTCCCAATCACCATAAAGCCCTTGATACCTATCCATGTTGGAAATATAGATAGCAGCATATTCAAGTTGATCCTTTACTATGGGCCCACTATCACCTAGAGAGTAAACTTCATGCCACCAATTGTTCAATATTCAGATTCTTCTTTCCAAATTTATTTCTTCTAGTAACAATCTCCAAGCTATCAAAGACTTCCTTTACCTTGCCTTGGGCCTTCGATATCTTCTTTGGTGCTTTCACCTTAAGCTCGTTTCTAAAGTCGAAGGCCTCTATCCAATCCATAGCTCAATTGGTATTCTCCACTGTCAGAACATCCTCCTTGATTAGAACATTTGTAAGGACCTCAAACACTTTCTCCAGTTCTCTAATGATAGTGTCATTTGGATTTTGATACTTAACAAGAAATTGTGCCATGTCTTAAGAAAGGGAGGATTCATTTTCATACATTTGGGATTATTTTTAAATCAAGACATCTCCCCTTTTACTTACACTTTTCAACCATTCTTGAGTGTCCCTAAAACATTTCATCTTCTCAATTTATGATACTGCATCTTTTGATAATAATCCTTCCGAAAATGAAGAGCCTTCACTACTCTATGCTTGCAAGGGTTTCACCAAATGTTGAACATATCTATGCACCTCCCTTAGTTGCTTTTGCAATTTTTCTTTTTCTTTGGTTTCCTTATCTAATCTTCTAAGGATTTCTTGGGCTGACTCTTGAATTTCTTCCTTCTCCTGCTCCTTTGTAGTAGGACCCAAGTTAATTGTTTGCACCTTATAATCTGAGGGTCTAATTTCATCTTTGTATTTATCCTTGGCAGGAGTTGCAACATGAACAACCCTGTTATTAAACTCATCTCTTGCAAATTTAGAAACTGTCCTAGCCCTTTTCCCCTCTTTGGGTTGTCCCCAAATTTCCAAGAACTTATCCCAGTTTGGATTTTCATCCTCCATAATGATGGCCTTTTGTTTCAGTCTCTTCTCTAGCCATTTTGTGGCAATTGGTTGCTCTATTCTTGTATTTTCTTGACAGGGGTCATGTTCTTGTTGATCTTCAGAGGGATGATCGTTAATATCCTTTTGACCTTTATCAGTTTCCTCTAGACCATGTTCATCTTCATCAAATACCTTTTCTTGTTCCTTCATTGGAGACTGGGAAGGAATATTCACCGTTACCTTTGATGTTGTCTCTTTACTTTGCACTTCATGCTCTTCCAATTGTTTCCTGAAATCACTTAACTTCCCACTCTTGGGTGTGGGTACTTCTTCATTCCTCATCTCCTCTTTAGGACTATTGGGGATGTCTTCCTCTTCAATTTTTTGCTCGGGTTCATTAGGAACATCACCCTCTTTATTGGTATTATCTTCATTAGCTTGCACATTGTGGACTGAAGATGGAGGAGGATAATTATTTTCTAAAGTCACTCTCTCCATCCTTCTTGTAATATCATTAGTAGGTGCCTCTTCATTCCCCTTAGGTTCATTTATCATTTCATTAATATTTTCAATAGGAGTCTTTTTCTTTGGAGAACTTCTCCTCACATATACTTGGAGTTTCTCTCCTGAACTTTCAACATCAACCACTTTGGTTTGGGTGACCTCCTCTTCAGCAACCTTAGTCTTCTTTGACTTGGCCATCCTCTAACCTTCAATGATAATATTTCTTTTCTTGGAAGGTTGAGCTCCTTCAATACCTTCTTCAATGATCATTGTTGAACGACTCCTTGCCCTGGAAATTAGTTGCCTCTTTTCCTTACCCTTGGCTTGGCTCCTAGTCCTTCTTTTTATGAGAAATTGTGTTACATCTACATCTTCCTCTAAATGGAGCCTTGTTTTTTCATCCTTAGCTACTTCTTCTTCTGAATGGGATTCCAAATCACCATAATATCATAAGTGAATTTTGTTCCATCTACCTATAGCTCCATAATTTTATGTTTTACCCACAACTTGGAGTACTTCATACAAGAGCATTAAGCACTTTCAAGTCAACCACCTCTTCCTCAGACCAATTGACAACAAGAAGTGGTTTATCCTTATATTTCTCATAATCATGGTACTACAAGAGATTTTCATCATCATCCACTTGATCAAGGACATTAGCAATTTTGGGCAATCTGATCAATCTCAAGGACAACCTGGAACATTTCCTCCTAATCACTTCAAATTCATCTCTACAGTTGGCCCAATAATCCTCTATGTGAATCTTGTTCCTAGACTCCCTACTTGCTTTTTTTTAGAAACTCCATAGGGGTCAAAGTTATTTCCGTTTGTATGTGAATACAATTTGAACTACACCATCTCCTTAGAATAATAGGATCTTTGAATAGAGAGGCGGGCCTCCAGGACTTCAATCCTTAATGTAAAATTTTCTCCAAGTCCCATCTTGTGCATATCCTTTACAATTGCATCAAAGGCCACCAGTTGCCTAGTTAATACTAGCAGAATGAGCTTGTTGGTTGGATATCTTGGCAACCTCATGGGCACTGCTAGTGATCCTTACACCCTGATATAAGAGAACTTTAGAAACTGAATAAACCATTGACTATATTTCCTTATCAATTCCATAGCCTTTGCTAAAATCCTGATATGTAATGCATCCTATAACAATCTTGTAATATAAATAAAAAAGGAATCATTTACCCTCCTATAATTAGAAGTTTTGAATTGGAGTTGAGGGAAAATATCACATATCCTATCCTTGCCCAAGACTCCTTTGCAACTCAGGCCTTTGTGCTTATTCTTCCTAGCCAACAAATATACAAGGTAGGAGGTCATGGTGAATTTCTTTTTATCTTGCACATTCCTTAACTACAAATCCAGGTTATCACTTATGACACCTGCCCAATGATAATGAGTCACCTTCACAATTTGTGGGATAACATAGAACATCTAGTTCTTGAATATAAAGGCATCCTCTAATCCCATTATCCTGCCCAAGAGGGTAATCATATCATTATATTTTGCTTTAAAGTCGCTCCTATGCAACTGCTTGGGCAACTTTGAGTAGTGCACAACTTTGGTTTCGCAATCCAATTACTGTTTATTATGCCAAAATCCTTATTAGGATCCTTTGCATTAAAGTCCTCTACTTCCTTTATGTTGATCCTCACCAGCTTCTGATTTGACCCAATGTTAAAGGTCTTTGTTATAGATTCTTCAGTCAGATTGGCCATGATCCTACCCTGAGGGCCAATAATCACTCTCTTGTCTAAATCATAGTGTTTGGCACACTCCAACACTAAGTATGGATATTGAAAAGTGGGTGGAAATCCTTCAACTTGAGCTAGTCCTGTATGAGTGTTGATCTGAGCAAGAGGGGAAGGTGTATTCCCAAATAGTCTCTATTTGAATTCATCATAATCTACATGTCCCATGTTGGTATCACTAATTTTTCTCCATGTTGAAAGAATCTCATATTCAGGCTAGATGCCCATGAAGTCATACTTCATCCTTTTAGCCCTAATTTGAGTCTCTTTGGGACCAGCTTAAAATGTCTTTTCCTTGGATCCCTTTGTTGGACAATACTTGACCTACATCTGATAGAAAGAAACAACAATTACCATGATATTAAGCATAATCAAGCATTGAATCCAATCATAGCATCAAGATAATCATGAGAATCTGTAAACATCACATAATTAGCCTCCAAAACATCATGGAAACCTTAAAATTCCAATACAAACTCCTTTAAATGACATATCAAACAAACTTCAGGATTTTTGCTCCTTTAGGGATTTCAGGCATGGATGGATTTCGGGGAAAGGTTTAGACACTTGGGGAATCCAGAGGATGAGGGATTTTTTAAAAATGATAATTCAATTCAAATTTAAATCATTACTCACTTTCCAACATCATGCAATCACTTCCACTCGAATGATCAAATCATACTCAAGAATTTATTCACACCATTAAAAGTTCAGGATTTTTGAGCCTTGAAGAATTTCAGAGAATCCACAAGCAGGTAGATTTTTTGAACATCTGGAAACTCAGAGAATCCATGACATGATGGAATTTATGAAGGATGGAACTCAACTAAGATATAACTTATGATATTTTGTTAACACAATAAAACCATCCTTAGACTAGTTTTGAAGTCACCTTGATGCATTAGCTCAACTTAGCACCATCTTGGAATTTTGGGAGCTTAATGGATTTAGAGAATCCGTTAGGGTGCAGATTTTTCAAAAGAATTAACCTTTGTCATCCATGTTATTCCCCCATACATCAGCGGGGTCTGGAGTGACATCAGGAGGAGGACCCCAACCATCATCAACATCTTTTTCCTTCTCTTTATCTTTATCCTTGCATCGGGGCGAGATTGCAAGCGCCAGACGCAAAAACCTTTTACCAGTGTCTGGCCAACCAAAGCCAGAAGTAGGAGGGTCATTAGAGGGCCTCCAAAAATCACCACAGCCACTCCTTGAAGCAATGCCAAAAGGCCACCCCTCACTAGCCGGTGGTGGAGGAGAGCTGATTTTTTGAGGAGTGCAAGAATCCCACCGAAGCGAAGGCTGAGAGCAGGGACACGTAGAACCACTCCACTGCCAGCCCCGAGAAGGCGACCGGCCATGGGAAGAGATGGGAAAAGCAAGCACCCGAGCAACCATACACAGGGCATTGCCCCAATGATCCAGTAGTACTTGCACGTATGAGCAACCTCAAGTGCAACCTTCTTAGCTTGCACCTGAATCTGTAAAAGCACGTTAGAACAAATAATAGCTTTAGCATATAAAGACACATTACTATCCATTTGAGAATGAGCAAATATACCCTCCTAGCTCTACTGGCACTGCTTTTTCTACTTAATGGCCCTCTTTTTTTATGTTTTGTAATCATGGACTCCTAGGCTCGGCCCATGTGATCTTTTGGTTTTTCTGGGCGCTACCCATATGACTCTCGGGGTGTGCCTTCTTACCACCCATCTTTTTTGTGTGAATATGTAACTTTATCTTTATTAATATAGATAGCTGCTGATTCATTAAAAAAAAAACCTTTGGAGAATCCACGTGTAGGCATATTTTCCAAAGTTCTTTGTTTATCCTTGTTTCTTCAATTTTTGGAAAAAACCCAAGTCTTGATTCATATTCCTCAAGTCAACTCATGATTTAGATGCAACCACAGTCGAGAATTCAAGCACAAACTTATAATGCAAAATGAATTCAATTTCAGACTCACCACAAAGTGCTTATATCATTATCAATTCTTCTAGAATCGGGATTAGGGAAAAAGCGAATATAACTAGGGTTTTCCATGATGAATTAATTTTTAACTAAGCACAATCATAATCAAACACCCTAGATTCAAACCCTAGTTTTCATAAAATATTTGCATGCTCTAATTTTCCCTAGCAGTGAACTTGAAAAGAACCCTAAACTCTAACACACCAACTGACTCAAGCTTGCAAAAAGAATAAAGCCACAATAGACCTTAAAGACTCCAAAAGCATTGACATTCATCAACAATATTTAAGCATAATCAAGTGAAAAGGAAACTCAAAACAACCACGATTCCAAGATCGAAAGGCAACATGATTGATAAGGAAATACACCATTAAATCATTGAAGACATCTTCAAAATCTATCAAAATTAGCAAAGATTGTAAAAACCCTACCTTTCAATCAGAGAAACCAAGATCAATGAGTTGAACACACTTGATTAGTTGATAAAAGACCTAAAATGTCGACACCCAAATTGCCAATGCCAAACTCTAAGGAGTGCAATGAGTTCTCCAAACTCATAAATGAATAATGATGAAAATGTAGTGCAAAAAACCTTATATCACATCCAAAAAACTCATTGAGTGCATCCCTAAAGTGGTGACTAACAAACCATAAATGCATTGATGTGACTACAAAAAGCTCAAAAATTCAACTAGGAGATAGATTCAAAAAATCCAGCAGTGGTCGAATTCTCTGAAAGGATAGACCTTTGGGGAATCTATGATGGGGTGGATTTTTTGAAACACAGGCACTTCGAAAAATCCAAGAGGAGACGGATTCTCCGAAACTCTCCCTAACTTGCATAGTTCAAGGCCTTGATGGAGTTTGCGTGGAAAGTTGGAGTTCAAGGTGTCATTTGAGATCAAGATGTTGCAAAAATAGGCACCTAAAGTGAAAATAGGTCATTAATTCAACCAGGTGAAGCAAACCCAAAACTAGGGAAACTTATCCCTTAAGGGGAAAAGGTTAAACCTAAAGCAAAACCAGAAATGAAAGCAAGCAAAAGAGGGTCCCTGCCTCCGGTGGGGCATGTGTGCAAAAAGTGCACAACAAGATCTAGGAGAATAAAATCCCACCAAGAATTTGAATTTAATTTAATTTTAAGCCACATGAGACTCATACACCAGAAGTGGCATATGATTCCCATTGGGCTAGACTATGGAACACATTTTTTAAGAAATGCTTAGATTCATGTGAAATCAAGATTGGGGCCTCGAAACTTAGGTGGGACTCATATGCCCAAGGTAGCATATGAGTCCCAAATCACTAAATATGGCCCATACAATCCAAAAATACATGAATTATGATTGTATGTTGATTTATGTTGGGATTATCCTCGAAAAGATGCATTAATTAAGGTTTTTGTATGCAAAATAAGGCCAATAAAGCATAAAGAAGCCCAATTAATAATGAAAACCCTAGATTAGTGTGAAAGTGTGGTTTAACACTTTACAACACCCTAAATAAGGTACAATTAAGTTAATTTAGTTTACAACATAGCCCAAGACCTAATGTGAATGTGTTAAACACATTACAACATTAAATCAAGGCAACATTAAGCTCAATTTAACAAGGAGGACCCAAACAAGTGTGAAAATGTCACAAACGACATTTTTCGACACTACAAAACTATATAATGAATTCATAGGGCTTAAAAGCCTCCATCGAAGGCTATGATTTGGGAGTTTTAAATTGGATTAAAGCCATTGTTATGCACATAAAGGTGGCATTGAAGTTTTAACTATTTGCTTAAACCATTAAGAAGCAGTAGCTTCTATTTATAGTATGCATAATCATGTGAATAGAGGGAGAAGTGACATCGCTTGTTAAGTAGTTTATGATTCTTTTAATGGTCATTAAAAAGGAAGTTTAAAATTTGTTAAGAGAGAGAAGTTAAGTGGTTAAGGCCACGCAAATAGTGAAGGAATAGTGGATTGATGCTTTACATTTATGATTGTTGTATTTTGTTCAAGCATTATTCGTACCATAGGCTAGAAAAGAGGGTGCAAGCTTCTAAGGAGTGAAGATTCTAATATCATAGCTCGGATTATTATTATTATTGAAATTTTGAAGCTTATTAGGCAAAATGACAGGGAATGAGAAGAGGTAGTGCAACTACATGGTGAATATTGAAGTTAAACAAGAAAATTAGAGTTTAGTCATTGACAAGCTAAGATTTATTGGAGTAGCTTGGTCAAGCACTGTAAGTGTGAATTGAAATATCTAGAAGTGCAAAAATAGAGTGATAATACATGCATTATTTCATACTTTATTTTTCTCTTGTAAATTCATAGTCTAAATATAGAGTTTTAGATATGAAGGATAAAATAATAGTTAAAATATGATGAATCATGTATAGACCGTTGAAATAGAGAATGAATGGTATATTTTTATAGACTTATGAATGAATTTATTTATTCTCTCTTTCAAATATAAAATAGATAGCAGAGGAGATTTATTTCTCAGTTGTGATAAGTTAAATAATCTATTCCATTTTTCCCAGTAAACTACATTTATAGTTCGATATATATATATATAGAATGTGTAAGGGATATTTTGTGTTATATATTTATATAATTATAAGATAAGCTTGAAACTAACTTTGATGAGTTGAATAGAAGAAATCAGTTTTGTAATTTGAATTGTTGAAAGATTTTAAACACCATAATAACGTGCTCTTTTTGATAAAATAAATGGATAATATATATTATACTTTTACCAATACTATTAAAGTGATTTTGTGCAATGAACCAAGATGAAAAACATAGTGAAGTCAAAATTATTTTAAAGAAGTTATTTCTTATTGATGAAAAATATTATTTTATTTTACTCATTTGTCAATTTTACAAGAACTTATATGAAAGACAAGGTGTCTCGAGTTGATGTCATTGTTTGAAAATATTATAATTGTTGGGTGTTGAAGCCCAACGATCAACCTTTTTTTCCCTCCAATTACAATGACCTTTCATATTCCATTCATTTTCAAAGTCTTATCCACTTTTGGATAATGTAATTGAGTTGTATTAGCTAATGATGATGCTTCTTTAAATGTTTCAAAAACTATAGAGTTAATAAAAGTGATTCCTCTGCTTCAAAAGTGGATGTAGCCATTTTATGGTGAACCACTATAAATTTGTGTTCAATGTTTATGTGTTCTTGAATTGTCTGAGTTTTTTTTCTGTAATTTTTTCTTTTATCTACAATTAGTTTATCAATAATTGGTATCAGAGCAAGGCATAATTGTTGTTTGGGAATTGTGATATTTTTTTAGAATGGAGGAAGCAAATAAATGGAAGATAGAGAAGTTTGCAAGGAAGAACTTCAGATTGTGGAAAGTGCAGATGGAGTCTTTGTTGATTAGAGGATACCTTTCACTCATGTTGGAAGGAAAAGTGAAGAAGCCAACTACAATGTTAGATGAAGATTGGGAAAAATTAGATAAGAAAGCAAGAGCTACAATTATCTTATTGATGTCCAACAACGTTCTTTTTAATGTCATAGCAGAGAAGACTTTGAAAGAATTATGGGACAAATTAATAGATATGTACGAGATGGCTTCGAATTTGAATAAAGTTTATCTCATGAAAAAATTATACAATTTGAAAATGAACGAAGGTGGAGTTATATCAAACCACTTGAATGAATTCAACATGCTAATCACCCAATTGGTTTTGGTAAACATTATTTTGGATGATGAAATCAAATCCATCATGTTGTTGTGTTCTCTTCTCAATAGTTGGGAAGGTGTTGTGATGGCAATTAGCACCTCCATATCTAAGAAAGAAAAATTAAATTTTGATGACATTGCTACAACTCTACTCAACAAAGATATGTGAAGGAAAAATCAAGGAACTACATCCGGTGATTCCTTGATTTTTGGAAATAGAGTTAGAAACCAAGAAAGGGGAAGAAATAACAATAGAAGAAGGTCAAAATCAGTAAGGAGATCAATGTCAAGGGGCAGAAATGGAGGTTGTTGGTTTTGCGGAAAAGAAGGCCATATGAAGAAAAAATATTGGTCTTACAAAAAGGTGAAAAATTAATCAAAAGGGCAACAAAGTGAACACCACATATGAAAAAGAAGATGGTGTTCTAGTTTTCTCAACAAGTGAAACTATGACGGATTCATGGGAGTTGGATTCTAGTGCATCTTTTCACGCAACCTCATATCGAGATGCTTTTCAAAACTATCAAGAAGGTAAATTTGGTAAGGTGTATATTGGTGATAATAAGGCATGTACAATTGTTGGAAAAGTTTATGTAATGTTATAGTTAAAAAATGGAAACAAGTTGTTGTTACATGATGTAAGACATGTTCCAGAGCTAAAAAGAAATTTGATTTCGGCGGGACAACTAGATGCTCAAGGGTGTAGAGTCACCTTCGAGCCAAACAAATGGAAGGTGAACAAAGGAGCATTAGTGGTTGTAAGAGGCAGAAAATTAGGCACGTTATATGTGCTAGATAGTCCAACTGAAGTGGAAGCAGTGATGACACTTATGGACAATGAAACAAAATGATGGTATAGAAGGCTCGGGCACATGAGAAAGAAGGGGCTTGAAATCTTGCTCAAAAGGGATAATCTTCCAGGTTTAAAATATATGGATTTGGACCTATGTGAGCATTGTCTATATGGAAAACAAAGTCAGATTAGCTTCTCGAAGACTGGACATGACAAAAAGACAAGGCCTTTGGAGCTTGTGCACTTCGACGTGTTTGGTCCCACAAAGGTAACCTCGTATGGAGGAGCTAATTATTTTTTTACATTTATTGATGATTGCACCTAAAAGGTATGGATTTACATGCTCAATAGGAAATCAAAATTGTTTACCAAATTCAAGATTTTTAAAGCTTTTATTGAAAATCAAATGGGGAACAAGATTAAATGTTTGAAAACAGATAACAGGGGTGAATTTTATTCTTTGGATTTTGATGGTTATTGTGCAGATAATGGTGTTTAGCACATTAAAGTTGTATCATTCACGCCTCAAGAGAATGGTGTAGCAGAGAGGTTGAATCGTACAATTCTTGAGAGGGCTCAAAGCATGCTCTCTAATGTAGGTTTGGGAAAAGAGTTTTGGGCGAAGGTAGTTAACACAATAGTGTATTTGATTAATCGCAACCCATCTTCTAGATTGGACTTTGATTCTCCAGAGGAGAGATGGATTGGAAGGAAAAAATTTTATAAACGTCTGAAGGTGTTTGGCTGCGAAGCATTCGTTCATGTTCCAAGAGAGAAATGAACAAAGTTGGATTTCAAGTCTAAGCAGTGTATTTTTGTTGGATATGGAGAAGATCAATATGGTTTCAAATTATGGAATCTAGTGACGAATAAGTTGATTCATAGTCGAGATGTGGTGTTTAACGAAAAGGTGTTCCCAGGTTTCCAAAAATAGAGCTCATCAGCGAAAGAATGTGTTTGTTGATGATAGTTGCAATTAATCTTAACATTGCCATTTCCTCTCGTGTGGACATTGGAATAGGAAAAAAAATTGTAATTAATCTTGATGATAGTAGCAATTAATCTTAATTAATGTCGCACCCCTATTTCAACCATGATGCAAAAAAAAATTGGCTTCCCCTGCCACGCATGAGCATTGTCCTCAACCTCAAGTCACAAAGGAAATGTCAATATAAGGTTTAAATAACACGTAGCATAATTATTCTCCATCTCTACCTTTACAAACTCATACGCAGCTGCTTCATGGTCCTTTACAAGAAGGTGAGAATAATAGGAATTCAAGTGATGGCATTTTGCACACAGTAAGAATTTTTTAGTTTGCTGCCACAAGGAGGTGTACAAAGGAACATAAATATTGAAAATAATAACATTGGTGATGTTGAAGTTGTTGATTACAGTGCCTTTATTCAAAATAATGTAATGCAGAGGAAAAACATTGAAGATAACTTGCAGGAACAGGGTAATATATAAGAAGCAATTCCTCAACTACGAAGGTCTACCTGGGAGTGTCGACCTCCAACAAATTTTGATGACTATCAGTTGTTAATTTTTTATCAGTCAGAGCTCGCAACTTTCAAGGAGGCTTGCAAAGATATCAATCAAGCAAATGGTTGGATGTGATGAAAGAGATGGATTCGTTGATGGAAAACCACACTTAGGATTTGGTGAAGCTTCCACCCAATCAGAGAGCATTGAAGAATCAATGGGTGTATAGATTGAAAGAGGAAGGAGGTAGGAAATGATATCGAGCATGTTTGGTTGTCAAAGGGTATGATCAGCAAAAAGGTATTGATTTTAATGAGATATTCTCTCCAGTTGTCAAGATGAATACAATTAGAGTAGTTTTGGGTTTGGCAATGATATATGATCTTGAGTTGGAGCAAATCAATGTGAAGACAGTGTTCTTACATGGTGACATAAATGAGGAGCTATATATGCATCAGCCAGAATATTTTGAGCAAAAAGGTAAAGAGGATTTATATTGCAGATTGAAAAGGAGTTTGTATGGGCTCAAGCAAGCCCCATAGCAGTGGTACTTGAAGTTTGATTTGTTTATGGTTGAGCAACATGTCACGTGTTGTGAATATTATCTATGTGTGTAGTTTAAGTCTTTGGATAATGGTGAGTTTATTTTATTGCTACTCTATGTTGATGGCATGCTTGTTACCAGTTCTAGTATGAGAGTTGTTTGTTATTTAAAACAACATTTAGCTCAAAAGTTTGCTATGAAATGCTTAGGGGCAGCAAAGAGGATACTTGGCATGACTATAATTCGGGACAAGCATAAGAGAGAAATTAGATTGTCACAAGAAAAGTACATTGACAAGGTGTTGGATAGATTTAATATGAAGGGTGCTAAGCCTATGAGTACTCCCCTTGCTGATCACTTCTGTTTGTCATCTGAAATGTGCCCCAAAACACCTCAAGATTAGGAAAACATGAAAGGTATTCCCTATTCTTTAGCGGTTGGGAGTCTCATGTATGTGATGGTGTGCACTCGTCTAGACAAGTTACTCATGCAGTGGGAGTAGTGAGTAGATTTATGAGCAATCCAGGCAAGACTCATGGGGAAGTAGTGAAGTGGATACTAAGATATTTAAAAGGAACTTCAAACTATGTTTTTTGTTTTGGAGGTACAAATGCATAGTTACATGGTTTTTTTGAATCTGATATAGCCAAAGACTTGGAAAAATGGAGGTCTACAACAGGATATATCTTCACATTTGTCGGGGTAGCGATCAGTTGGGTTTCTTGGTTGCAACAAGTGGTCGCACTCTCCACCACTAAGGTTGAATACATTACACTCGCTGAAGGTGCAAAGGAGATGATTTGGTTGCAGCAATTATTGGGAGATTTGGGTTTCAACCAGCATGTTTTCACTCTTTTTTGTGATAGCAACAACACTATTCACTTGGCAAAGAACTCAACCTTTCATAATCGGACTAAACACATTGAGTTGTGCTATCATTTCATTTCGAAAGTTCTTGAAGAAGGAAAGTTGAAAGTGGAGAAAATTGACACAAAGGTCAATTCGGCAAATGCATTGACGAAAATTTTTCCATGGGAGAAGTTCAAATTTTGTAGGACTTCTCTCGATATTGTCAAGATGTGACAATAGGGGTGAAGTGGGGGGATATCACTATGTTTGCAGCAGATGTTGGACTTCAAGTGGGACATTGTTGGGTGTTGAAGCCCAATGGTCAGCCCTCTTTTCCCTCCAATTACAATGACCTTTCATTTTCCATTCCTTTTTGAAGTATTATCCACTTTTGTATAATGTAATTAAGTTGTATTAGCTGATGATGATGTTGTTGTAAATGTATTCAAAAATTACAAAGTTAATAAAATTGATTTCCCTGCTTCAAAAGTGGATGTAGTCATTTTATGGTGAACCACTATAAATTCACGTTTGGTGTTTATGTGTTCTTGAATTGTTTGAGTTTGTTTTCTGCAATTTTTTCTTTTATTTGCAATTAGTTTATCAACAATAATTAGTATTGTGCATGAAATTAGGAGACTACTTTACTCTTAGATTTAAATGCAAGAAATTATGAAGAAGCAGAAGTAGCCAAATTCCATGATATTGCAATTATGCAACATGGGTGTTCATTGTTAGGAAAATGTTTCCATCATCTTAGTCATTTACCAACTATAGTAAGTTAATTTTTTATGATTTAATAAGAAAATTTAGACAAATAATCAACCAGTTAGTCATGTGTTATACCTTAAGTTAAAGGTTGGTTCCAAGTCGAGTTAGAGATGTTTGAACTTGCAACTTCATTTCCTAAGGAAGTGTTTGATATATTTCAAATCTTTGGCCAAAGTAATGCAGAAGTATCTGCTTGCATTAGTCAATTCACTGTGTTCTAGACTGCATATCCAGTTAGATTTGTCATACTTAGTTAGAGATGTCTAAAGTTGTATGGTTGATTGGTTGGGTAAGACACAACACTAAATTTCAAATGGAATGTATTTTTTGGTTCCTTTGTTTATACTCTTTGTGCAGGGTAGGGCCACTTCTAGTCAAAATTTGTGTGGCGGACTACCAATTTGTCATTGGAGGTAAAGTGCTTGGGTGATGCTCTCCCTCTTACAAACAATAATTTTTAGGCTTCTGAGACATAAGAAAATTTCCAAATATGGAAGGCTTGACCCTATATCTTTTTATGTGTAATATAAACTTGTATACTTGAAAAGCATTTCATGTATGAATTATAAAAGAAAATTTTATCTCATTTCTCAATTGAAATTAATATAGTTCAAATTCAAAAGTTGTATTATTCTTTTATACTTTGATCATGTTTGAAAAATGTTATATGAAAGTGGAATTTTTTATTATCCTATTTTTAAGCATGTGTTTATTTACTTCTATGGTAATTCACAAGTAATTACTATCCAGATGAATGAGTATGTTACAATTTGGGTATTTCCCTAGGGTGATGAAATCTTTGGGAAAACCCCTTGGAAGGATGATCCAATTAAATTTAATCACCCAAGATCACACAAATCATAAGGGTAGAGCATTCACAATTAGAGTCTCTTGGATAAAATAATAAAAAAAGACCAAATATAAGTTTTTGATCTCCAAGATCACCCAGGGATGCAAGGAGACTCCATACACTTAGATGTGATTGCAAACATGACAAACAATTCTATTAAACTTTTAAAATCATGTGTGTAATTAATATTAGTCAAATGATAAGGATTTGGACAAGCATAGGTATAAAATAAAGTGTTAGTAGTTTCAAGGATAATGTCTTTGGATAAATATTACAAGTTGCGTAAACAAGGGGTTAGAAAAATAATTAAAGAAATGATTAGAAACCCTGGTAATAATGAACATGTGAAATAGTAGATCTATTGAAATAAGATGTAGATCCATCAAAACTACATGTGAATACGACAAATGAAAAAATAAGAATATTATATAGGTAATATTAGAATTGCCAAAAAATGTAGGACATATGCTAATACATGGAGCATATATGTCAAAATGTGATGCTTGCACACAAAAAGGTTAATATTAAATGAAAAGATAATTTAAGAATGTTGAGGATGAAATTGTGACTGCATGACTATCAAATTTGATTTTTTTGATAGAAAAATGATAATTAGTACATTAGAAAATTCTTGAAGGATGTAAAAAGGGTCAAAAGTGGAGTCTTTTCTTTGTGGAATAGTTGTTGAAATGTAGAGCAAACTTGCTTAATTGTGTCATGACTATAGAAATTACTCAAAACTAAAATTTAAATAAGTTAGACCTACAAGAACATATAAGGTGAGTTCAAATGGGTAGTATGAAGGCCTATAAAAGTGAGATCATGTAAAAAAATTGAAAGTTAAATGAACTATAATCACCAAAAATATGTTGGAAATAGATGTTGAGCAAATATGCTACTTTGCAGGGGATACACTGAAATAGAGAGAGAAGTCAATAAATTGTAACTAATGAGCATAAAACAACGAGAAAAAACTAAAAAAATATTAGTTAAAGGGATATGAGTCCCATTAGGCATGCTAGATATTTGTAAACAAAAATAAGAGCATACAAGAACAAGTTAAAAATTATACTAATCCATCTTACTATCAATTTGTGCAACACTCAAAATAAAGCATAACAATTAGTAAAATTTGATGAAAACATAAAATTCTCACTAAGACCAACCATTGTTGCACCAAGTCTATGGTGGTTGTGCTCAAAGATGATGGATGCGGTGGTATTTGAGTGCCTTCATCAACAACATAACATTGTATAAGGAAAAGAGATTAATAATGGTTTGGGTTAAGACCAATTTATAAATTTTTGGCTCAAGGATTGGATGGATAGGATTAAATGTAGAAGTCAGATGTTCAAATTGGTTTAGAGCCTTAGAGGAATGAGAGGAAGAAAATTGTCCTTGGTTTATGGATGGGAAGGAGACAAAAATTGAAGGGGAATCTATAGTGGAGGATTTCTTTGGGAGGAGTGGATGGTGAAGATGAAAAGTGTTTTTGGAAGTACCCTAAGGGGATGGGTAAGTTGTTTGACCCATGTGACATGGTACCAAGGTCATGTCACACATACAAAGGGACCATACCTTATGTACAAAAGACCATGCCTTTACATGCAAGTGGGGATGTACAAAATTTAAGGGGATTCACTAGGATTAGAAATGTGCAAGTGAGTGGTTAGTGAGTTAGTTAATTTTAACTCATTAATAACACATGGATAGAAATAAATAAATAGACATATTTCTTTAATATTTGGAAAAGGGATGGGAAATTCTAGGATAAATATTTTTTAAGCTCATTTACTTAAGTTGGATTATAGAAGAAATTTGATTAAGTGTTTTTAGATTAAATAAGAGATTAAATGAATATTTAATAAATAATAAAATATTGTTTAATTAATAAAAACCAAAATTAAATATTTAATTAGATAAATAGAAATTCAAAATATTTACTTTATTAATTATGTATAATGTTATCATAATTAATGCACTATTTATTTGAACTTCAGCATTTCACTCATTTTCCCTACAATAATATTTCCTTTTAGAAGATTGACAAAAACCTTTAATGATTTGATTTAAGTTCATCTAATTTAACTTTATTTTAAATTAATTTGATTTTTTTTATAATCAAACAAGAAAGCAGTTACAGTTGTAATTTGAAAAACAACGTTCAAAATAAGCATTTTTTCTTCTTCTGAAACAATTAATGAATATTTTATTTATATCTATCTACAATGATGTCGACCATATCAAGAGCAGCAGTGTCATTCAACTGAGAAGGAACAGCCTTACAATTTTGACAACGCCAGCTGGACAATTTTGCAATTCTTGTCACATTTTTCAAAGTGTACTGAAGCAGCTCATGCCCAGTTCTCCATTAGAGAAAGATTATACTGTTTCAGAATTCAAATTTTGTTCTGTATGGCTTCATTTGCAATAGAGAAAACATAATGTACTGCAATAAATTTTGTGTGTTCTATTTATAAGACAACACATAATGTACTCAAATTTTGCTGTTTATGTCTTGTGTTGCAAGGAAACAGTCCTTTCCCATGGATTAGACAGAGACTGAGAAAAGCTGTGACTTCTTTTTTAACAGAAAAACAATTGTACATTCATGCACATGCCACCTTACCTTCTCCTGCACATTCTTCTTTTGAGGTCAGGTGAAAAAAGATTTTTAGAGAGTTGGTTTTCTCAATTTACTGTTGAAATAATTCAGTTTTAGTTGTACTATTCGTAATGAACTTTGGTTCCTCTAGAAAAATACAATTTTTTCTTTATATTTTTAAAAACAAAATTATTCTAAGAAGGAAAATAGTTTAATATAATAATTAAAGAATACCAACGCCATGGTGAAATAGGTAGGCATGCTGCTTTGAAGAAGCAGTGTTAGAGCATCTAGTTTCAAATTCGAGTGGCAGCATTTTTGATAATAAGGGTTCTAAGAAAATTCAAGCAATTCATCGTCATGATATATTTATACAGTTCACCTCCAACAATATATCGTTGTGGTATATTTACCACGTATAAATTTTTCAATTTTTAAGTGGTCAAGAGCATTCAAATAAGATTTTGTTGAATGCATAAAAAATGTATCCACGTGAATAGCGATGAATTGTTGGCAGTGAATTGTATATGCAATGAATATGTCATGGTCATGAATTGCTAGCAATGAATTGTTGGCAGTGAATTGTATATGCAATGAATATGTCATGGTGATGAATTGATGGGGATGAATTTACCGGACAATAAGATACTATAAATTCAATCCCTTCTATCTAAAATTTTACTTATGAATTACCTCTATAATTGATGGCATCAGTAAATTCATCGCCCGCAATTCACCGCCATGACAAATTCACCCCAAGGAAAATTCACCACCAGCAATTCACTGCCATGGAAAATTAATCGCAAACTTACAAATTCACCACCACCAGAAATTCACCGCCATAGAAAATTAATGACAAACTTTTAATGCGATGAATTTTGGCTGGGGCGTGAATTTTCCTAGAACCATAATTAATTACTATCATTATTAGTATCCTTTTGATCAATAATAACATGATAACATTATGCAATCTTGTGAAGTAATCAATCAAATATTTTTTTTTTGGAATCATTCAATTCAATTATCAGATCAAACTCTCAAAGCTCAGTTCTACATGAATCCATAACATGCTGAAACATAGAAAGGAAAAATTGGTTTTAAACCGCTAAAGTCTATCCTTGAGACTCTATCAATATTCTCAACTGGTTCTAAATTAATAAATAAGTTTTGAAATAGACATAGAAAACTGTAGAAATAGAAAATAGAGATCACCAAAAGTTTATCAATGGTGAACTGTAAACACGGTGGAAAGCTACAAGGTGAAGAGATTCAACTTCAACATCATAAATATTTATAATGGTAAAGTTGTCTGCCCCGTCCGAATTGGACAAATTAGTTTTAGAGAAAACAGTGAAAGGTAATGGTACCACACAATGCTTTCGGCCACCCTTCACGGGAAATTGTCTTTGAAAAGCCAACATAAAGGTTTTGTCACTTCATTCTTCGTACTGAAACAGATATTTGCCAACTATATCTCATGTGTTCAATACTCTGAAACCTAAAATTATTCTAGGCATATCAATCACCATCCCAAGGCTTAATAATGTTTATTATTTCAAGACAGGTTTTATGAGTTGTCAAATTTGATCATAACTTTATAGTACACAAATTAGTTGCTCTCCAACGAAGACTTATAATTGCAAAAATGTTATTAAATTTCTTTGCTTGTACGATAAAATAATTAGCATTAGCATCTATATTGTTAGAATTTGTTAGGTGTAGTGGGTTTTCTCTAGGAAAATCTATGTCAAAAGTATGTTTTTTTTTTAATTGGAAGAAGCAAAATAATCAAAGCTGGAATACATAGTTGTAGCAAAACAGCAGGACGCTCTTTTTATGTTGTCTCAAATTGGAGAGGACAATTTCAAGGGAGAAAAAAGTGAACACCTATTTTCAAGTCAACCATAATAACTATCCTACTTATGAAGTTCTTCATTGTCAAAGCCATATTTATTCTTGGTTTGAAATTGTTCTCTAACACCTTTGAGAATCTATGAGATCACTAAAGTCAAATTCTCTTATACTAAAATCCTAGATACATTGGATTAATGGCTTTGTGAGGATGATTAAAGACAACATACATAAGAATGCAAATAGCTTATATGATTATCATGTGACGCTTAAATTTTTCTTATAGTAAATTAAAATGTGCTCTAAATTCCCTTAAACCTCCAAATAAATCTAAGGTATGAAGATTATCCTTTGTATTTTACATATGATGTAATGCACATTGAATGCCTTTAGACACCAAAGAATAACTAAAAAAAAAAAGTAAAACTACATGTACCAAGCTAGCCTATAATGTAGAACAAATGGTTGGAACTTTAGAATTTGAATGTGAAGATTTGGATTCTATGTTAAATTTCAAGTTCCTTGGGATCAAAGGCAACATACACAAGAATGCAAATACTCTATATGGTTTTATGCAACAAATATATTTTCCTTTAGTAAATCGATGTATGATCTAAGTTACTTTTAAGCTTGAGTTCTAAGATATGAATTATCCTCTACAATTGGTATATACTTAATACACATTGAATGCCTTTAAATACCAAAACATAGTAACAATCATAAAAGGTATGTGTAAATTTGGCTTCTAATCTAGTACAAACTAGATAATACTTTGGAATTTAAATTTGTAGATTTGGAATTTAAGTTCAAAACAAGTTCCTCAAGATAGATACTAAGTGGCATGGGATTGAACTTTGACAAGGGAATAAAACTATTGAGGCATGAAATGAATGCATTGTGGTATGTGCTAATTAAATTATGCATGTATTAGGTTTTGTGCCAATAGGATGGGATAAGGATGAATGCATAAAAATAGGTTCAAATAAGTGTTAAACAAATAAGATAGGTATCAAACCATAAGATAAACTTACCACAAGAGAGTGTCACTTGTCAATGTGCAATTACAAAAAGGAATTCCATCAAAACGAGACCAAAACTAAGTGGTATTTGTCATGGATTGCTAATTTCACCATTATGTATATATTTATAGTAGAATTGTATAAAACTAGGATGATTTTATCCCATCAAAAGTATTGTGTTTGCATTAGAAATATATTATTTTTTATATATTTAAAGGTGATTTTTCCATATTATAATTTTAATTTAGTTCAATTAATATTGATACCTAACACTCTAAGACTAAAATATCTAAATTTTAATTATAATTTAAAATAAAACTTTGGCCTACTTTAATTATTTTTTGTGATCTATGCATCACATAAGGAAATCATTTATAAAATAGAGAAATTTATTTTTCTTTTTTTATGAGATTAAACTAAGTGCCAATAACATAAATGCATGTGTTTTAAATATGGATGACAAGAAAGAAGTTATAAAGTTTGTGTTTATTGAAAAATATCAGGATTCTAGCAATGATTTTGGTTCTTCTTACCATTTCATCAATATGATTAAGTGTAACTACCATGTATCATTCTTAACACTTGTTACCTTGATATGTCACTCTATAAATTAATAAACATAAATATATATTGACTCTTCTTATCTAGCACATATGAAGCTACATGACCATGTGAGATAATTGTTAAGTGGGAAAAGAGATCCTAGATCTAACAAGTAGATTGACTCTTATCAATCTTTCCTTTTCTTAACATTGGAACGTAAACCAACAAGGGTGTTATGATTGGCTAACTTCTTTTTAAAGGAGATACAATCTACCTAGGTTTTGTTTCTTTGTTACAAAGAGGGTAGATTTGATGAGTGTGATTTAACTAACCTAATTGATATAAGCCTTAATTAGAAAATGTGAGTGATCACATAGATGGAAACAAAAAATTACTAAAACAACTACAAATCTTAAATGTTTAGAAAAATGGGTACCTATCTTTGAAAGAAGAGGTTTAAATAGAAGCACAAGAGCACCAGGTTTCCTAGTTTGAGGGTTTTGGGTTTTCTTGAGCTCATGTCCACCTACATTGTAGTTTTCTTTACCTTTCTGTAGTCAATCACTGTCGAAAGTTTTGGACTCAGATTTGTACACAAAAAAAAAAGGAAAAATGGTTGTGTTGTATAGGATTTTTCCTCAGCCAATCCTTGTGTTGTTGTTCCCACCTCCACAACAAAAGTGATGATGATAATGATAAATTGTTGAAAACAAGGTGAAAATAATATACAATATTAACATATGTATGTGTATTTAAATCTGAAAATAATATTAGGGTATGTGCAGGATCATGATGGGCCAAAAAGTGGCGATATGATGGGTATTTGTAAGGTATGTGGCTGATGACTTTTTTTTTACCCAAAATTGATGAAACAAAAAGGGTTTCTAGAGGAGATTCTCATCTTTCCACCAATATAAATTATGCTTTACTTTGAATTTAATAAATAATTATTATTCATTTTCTATTTGAATTATGACTAAAGTCCTGATTGATAGATTGATTGAAAAACATCTATAGCTTTCAAATGGTATAACATTTTTTGAATCTGAAACATGCTTCACATTCTATGCTTCGCATACTATAGGATTAAAAAAAAATTGAATTTCATGAATTTTTGACCAAGTTAAGGTGGTTAGACATACGAGTTTTTATATTTTTTAAAATTTGTCATAAAAAATTCATAATTAATTATTTACTTGGAAAAAAATTACAAAAAAATATGCACCATATCAGGACATGAGTCCTATACTTATATCTAAAATCTTATAAAAAAATATTATCATTTTATTGTGGTTAGGGTGGTCAGACAGGCACCTACTTTTTTTTCCCTAAAATTTAAGTACTCACTACATTGAAATTTCAAATTTTCACCAAATAGATTTTTTCTTTTTAAATAAACCTAGTAGTTTAGAAACTACATTCAATTTTCTACAGATTCTACTCTTACATATTTTTGAAATAATATAGATGACTTATTCAATTTTTTACGTCAAGTTTCCTAACTCTAATTTTTCTAATTTTTTTGCCACTTAAGGGCCTATTTTTTCTATGATGATCCTGCACATACCCATTACCAAATATGATTATATGTATGTGATTTCACATTCATCATAATATAAAAATCAAAAAACAAATAAAATAATAGATTTACATGGAGAAACCCTTTTAGGAAAAAATCCACACAAGAAAAGAGGGCAAGTATATTATTTATCTTCACAAGAGAGATACAACACAATAAATTTTCTTGTTGATCTCCTACAAGTCGTATGCTTCCATACACCTACAAAAACATAATATGTTACTAGCATCTCAAGGCTCCAATTTATAGAACTTGTGAGATGCAAAACCACAATGGTAAAACAAAACAAGAGGTTCCAAAACCACTTACAAAAACCCATTCCCCTTCCTTGGAAAACCAAGAGTTGTGATAATAAATTAAATGTGCACAAGGCTTCAACATGGGTGCCTAACCTAGAGCCCCTTCAACTTCTAGCATTCTGGATGCTCTGGAGATTGTTCAACTTCAAAATGGAGAACCAATGGATACATTTTTCCTTCCAAACTTGGCACCCCACTCAAGACCCTTCACATTCCCAATGTGAATGCCTAGAAGAGATAATTTTTTCCTCTAGTGACATGTAATTTCCACCAACATTAAATTTCCTCTTGAAAATATACTTGTACAATTTACCAATATTAAATGCATTTCTCTCATGTCCCTTAGAACACTTTCCAAGAAACATGGAGACATAAAAAATGATATAGGTTTGCAAAGTAAATTTTGCCTAACCTAATTTTCTCCCACTTTACATTATACATTACAATTATATCCAAGAGATACAATTAATAAATCAAGTACAACGATCAAGTCTCGTGGTCTTCCTGCACCAAGAGAACTTATTAGTGGTCACTAGCTTCATGAGAGAATTTGTAACATTATCCAAGTGTCATAATTATTAATCAATACCTTACAATTCTCAACGATTTCTTGCACAAAGTGATACTGAACATCAACATTCTTAGTATGAGCATGATACCTAAGCTTTTTGGCTAAATAAATAGCACTCTAGCTAACACATACAATCCTCACTATCCTGCAATGATAATAAATGTCATTACCAAGTATTTGTAACCATATTGCCTCCTTAGAGGCATGTGTAGCAGCCATATACTTTGATTTAATGGTAAAAAAAGAAACTACATGCTGCCTCTTACCCATCCAACTCATCGTACCTCTAGAAAAATTAAATACATAGTCACTTGTGCACCTTTGACTATCCAAGTCATATACCCAATTTGCATCAACAAAACCATGTATGTCTAATGACTTAACCAAATCATCAGTACCATTATTTGAAGTACCACACAAATATCTAAATACCCTTTTAACAAAAGTCTAATGCTCTTTACTAGGGTTAGACATAAACCTTCTTAGAACTCCCACTGCTTGGGCTATATGGGGTCTAGTGCAAACCATAACATACATTAAACTACCAACGACACTAGCATAATGAACCTTAGACATATCTTCAATATCATCATCAAAATTAGGACACTTATCTAAGCTCAACTTAGTACCAACTAGAAATGGAATATTGAACTGCTTATAGTCATGCACATTAAACCTTCACAAAATTGTATCCACATACTTACTCTAAATTAATAAATCTTTATGTGAGCTTGATCTCTACCGATTTCCATACCAAGAATATATTTTGCAGCCCCCAAGACCTTCATATCAAATGTGCCAAAAAGTTGTGTCTTGAGCTCTCTGCACCATAGAAAAATGGACCCTTGTCATTTTCATGGTCTTTTAGGTCTTGCTTCATAATGTTTGATCTATTTTTCTCTAATTTTATGATGTAACATGGTTTGAACATGCATATTTAGATACTAAAATTCAAATAATGATGCCTTGTGAAGGTGTTCTGAAGTGTTGTAAAACATTTCTACACTCTTTTAGACTCTATTCATTACAATTTACCTAAAAATCACCTTTTCATCATCAAACAAGTCCTATTTTGAAGTGTTGTAAAGTCTTGTAACAAGTTCACGCTTTTCTAGGTATAATTTCACTATTTATTCCTTTCTTATGTTTTATTTGACCCCTTTATGCCCTTATAAACCTTAATTAAGTGTATTTTTTAATGTAAGCCCAACAAACAACATTAAATACAAGATAATTCCCTACACCCATTTTCAGGTCCTAGGTGGGACCCATTCACCATGGGTGGTGAATGAGTCCCCCTTGGCTCCAAATTCAAAATATTTTAAATTTCCTTTTGAGATTTTATTCAAAAACACTTGATGTTGACCTGTGATGAGGTATGAACAGGTTACTAAGACACAAGATTGTATAAATAAGTGATTTTCACCTCATTTTACATCCTCCAACATTCACACATCAAATTCAAGCAATCTCAAGCATTCAAGCATCTTACAACATCTTATCAAGCATTATTCAAGCACTTTGGAGCATCCATCGACATTACTTCAGATTATCATCTTCAAGGGTTTGGTAAGTTGATAGCACTTGCATGTTGTTAGTTTATCATCTCTTGCATTGCATTATTTTATCAAGGGTTTGATTACCAAAGTGGGGTTTGACAAAGGAAAACCCCTATTTGCTAACCATCAACCATTTTTCCCCTCTTGCATGTGTGTTTGTAGACCTTTGTGTGTAGATTTTACAAGCATTTAGGTGATTGAAGATTGGTCAACAAGTCAACTAGGTGCTTCAAGTCAAATCAACTCTATTTCAAGCTTGGAGAAGGTTTTTTGTCTGTTTCCTACATAAATGACTTCGGCAACCCGACAAGCAGACATTTCCAAATTTGGTGTTGCAGAGTTGTCTCCTGATTTCTCAAAATTTTGGGAGAGGACTGATTTTCCACCAGTGGCGAATAAGTCCCACCTTAAGACTAAAAATCTAATTTTTTTCAAATTCTAGATCCCGACAATCAAAAACCTGCTTCTGACACTTTTTCACCAGTAGCAGGACTAATTCGCCACCCTAGGCAAATGAGTCCCACTGTTGATTTTCAGTAACTTTAGATAGCATTCACAACATTCTAGATTCCTCACATCTTTCCTAGGTGCACTCTGTTTCATCCCATTTCTTTTTGTTCTACATTATTTCATCTTTTAGTTCATTGTTTGCATATCATAATGTGTTTTCCAGCATAGTTTAAATCTTAGTTTTGCATTCATAATCATTCATATAAATCACTTAATTTTATTTAGTTTACTCCTTTTAGCATAGACAACATCTCACATATCATAATTTGAATGAACCCTTAGCATTTTTGGGCCCTATCTCTCTCCTTTTAGGTGAAAAACCCTAGAAGAGCTAGAGAAGTCCATAGGAACCAAAAATCTACAATTCACTCTCTAATCACCACCTTACTTTTACCCATGAATAAAATATCATCAACATACAAGACAATGATTAGAATCTGATCATCAATAACTTTAATATAAACACAATGATCATCCTTGCTACTAAGAAAACCAAAATTCAATACAAAAGTACATCAAACTTTTGGTACCACATCCAGGGAGATTGTTTCAAACCATACAAAGACTTCTTCAACCTAAAAACCAATTATTAAATTTTCCTTTCACAATAAAACCATTAGGTTGTTGCATATAAATTTCCTCCTCAAGATCCCCATGAAAGAAAGCAGTTTTAAAATCCATTCAATCCATCTCAAAATCATAAGTAGCAGCAATAGACAATAGGAATCTAATAGAAGTGAATTTAGCAATGTAGGAGAGAAATTTTCACCAAAACCAATTCCCTCTCTCTAGGAGTAGCCCTTAGCCACTAATTGAACCTTGTACCACTCTAATTGACCATCTACGCCAAATTTATTTTTAAATACCCACTTGCAACCAATGGGCTTCCTTCCTTTGGGAAAACTAACAAGATCCTAGGTGTCACAACTATCCAAAGCCATAATCTCCTCTTGCATGGCATGTAACCAAGACTCACTTTCTTTCAAAGAGAGAGCCTCCTTGAAAGATCTAGGTTCACTGTCAATACTCAACAAAGAAAATGCACAATGGTATTTTGATGGTGTATACCTGTCGACTAAATTCTATTTCCTTGTGGGCCTTCTTAATATAGAAGTAATGTGCTCTACTTTTTCTTCTTTTGTGTGCTCATCTTGCGCATCCTCTGAACAATCTGAACCCTCTTCTTATTCTCCATCCTTAGATCCATTTGGTTGTTCTTCCATATGTGTATCTTCTTTCTTCTCAATATTTATCTCAAAGTGCATTGTCTTTGTCTTATCTTTCTCCTTTGGCTATCCTCCTGAGTAAACTCTAGATTCCTTGAAAATCACATCTCAAAAAATAATTATTTTATGGGTTAGAGGATTCCAAATATTATAACCTTTTACATTCTTACCATAACCAAAAAAGATGCTTTTTTGTGCTTTTAGAACACTTCTATTGAGGCACAGGAACAAAATACTCACAACCAAAGACCCTTAAGTGTGAAAAAGGGATTTCTACCTATCCATGCTTCATAAGGAGTTTTATCAACAAGGTTTGAACAATAAAATCTATTAATTAAATAACAAACAGTACCTATCGCTTCTGCCCAAAAACATTTATCAATCTTAGCACTACTTAAATACTTCTATATATTTCCATTAAGGTTCGGTTCATTCTTTCTGCTACCCTATTTTTGGGGAGTATAAGGAGTTATCTTTTGCAAAACAATACATACATGCTTACAAGATTAATCAAATTATTTAGAACATTATTCACCTCCATTGTCAAACCTCAACACTTTTATCTTATCATCTGTTTTCTCTTCATCTAAGGCTTTAAATTCCTTAAGATTAGTGAAAAATTCAAAGTTAGAGTGCATAAAATAAATCCAAGTGTATCTTAATGCATCATCAATGAAAAATATATAATAACGAGATTTACCTAAAGAGTCATTATATACTGGTCCACATACATTTGAATGAATAATCTCTAATAATCTCTTTGCCTTAATAGTTCCACTATAAAATGATGATCTATTTTATTTTCCAAACACACAATGTTCACAAAACTCTTTTCTACCAACAAAATAATAAAAAATACCATTAACCAATTTTTTATTTAAAATAGTCGTAATTCCTTTTTCACCCATGTGACCCAACCTATGGTACCACAACATATATGTATTTTTAGTGTTAGTTACATTGGTAGAGTTATTTAAAGTATAAATTTTTAGCCTAAACAAATCCATATCTGAGATCCTTTAGCTATCACCAAACTCCCTCTTACAAACCTACAACCCAAATTTTTGAATGTCACATGCATTCCAAAATCATTTAACTTGGACACTAAAAGTAAATTTTTTGCAAGTCCTAGAATATATGCAAAACATTATCAACACTTTTAATACTCCTATTGCTAAAACACGACATTAACTTTCCCTTACCAACAATCATCTTTGTGTTTTTTCACCAAGGAGAAATTCTCCCCCATCATATTCTTTGTAAGTAATAAACCACTCCTTGTGAGCAGTCATGTGGTAGGAGCAACTTGAATCAATAAGCCAAGCATCATCACTAATAGTGTTAGCTGAAATAAATAAAGCATTAGAATCATCATCAAAGGAATTTTCCTTGGAGGAATCAATTTTTTTCTTATTCCTACATTCCTTTTTCACATGCCCTCTTTTACCATAATTCTAACACTTTAATCTACTCTTTCTATTATTTTTAGAACATTTTTTAGACATATCTCTCTTACTATCCCTTTAGGCGCTTTCTCTTTGTACCTACTTCACATATGCAAGGAATCTAATTGGGAGCCAACATTCATGGGTTTTCTCCTCATCTCCTCTTAAATAAGTATTGATATCATGAATTCCATCTTTTGATCTATATTACCACTACTTATGGAAATAATTAAATTTTCCCAAGATTCAACGAAAGAACAAAGAAAGAAGATACATTTATCTTCATCTTCAATTTTAACACCTACAAATGTAGGTTGGATTATAATAAGATTAAAAGCATTTAAATGATTTGTTATAGATTCACTATCTTTCATTTTTAAAGAATATAATCGTCTTTTGAGATATAACTTGTTAGATAAAGTTTTAGTTTGACAAATATCACACATCCTTTTCCATAACTTATATGTGTCTCCATTGGAGACATTCAAAAGGATGAAATTCATAAGCCACAACGAAATGGTTCCTCGTTCCATATTGTCTAAATTTTTCCAATATTCATCACTCATTACAGCTCGTTTACTTTTTTTGAAACCGATAACCACTAATCTCTCTCTTCAAGGAGATCCTCCATCTTTAATTTCCACATCTTGTAGCCCATTCCTTTGAACTTCTCAATATCCTGGAAAGACATAGAAGACATGGTATACAATCTTCTTCACAAATCTGCAATATACCGCAAAAATCAAAAGCTTCCATTATAGCCAAAAAACCTCCAACACTTAAGAGAAAGATGTCCCCTTCCAAATAGAACTATTAGCTCTAATACCAAATGTTAAAAACAAGGTGAAACTTGCAATATTAACTTATGTATGTGTATTCAAATCTGAAAATAAGATTACCAAATCTGATTATTTATATGTGATTGCACATTCACCATAATAGAAAAATTAGCATTATGTTCATTGTTCCACAAATATTTGGGGAATGGTGTCAGTTTCAAGCTCTATTATCACTGTAGAAAATATGTATACTAACCCTAGATTCATGGATCCCTTATGTGTTCATATTCTATGTTGTTTATTACATTACATTTGGGGGAAACCCCTTATCAGGGTGTAACTTTATTTGGGAACATATCATTAGCATAGGGCATTCCAAATAAGCTTTTGTGACATTTTGTTGCATGGAATTTATCATTTTCTACCTTAAATCAACTGCTCACAGCATGTTGTTTTACAATTTCTTTAAGGTGGAGGCATACATTGGCACTTCACTATTCACACGCATTGGACTTAGTGGTATGTTTACATTGGAATTTTTGCTTTAGTTTTTTCATAGGCATTGAACTTAGTGATGCATTGGCATAGCATCTTGATCATTTTATAGCACCTTATCAAAGTTGTTAGGGAGTATAACTGTTGGTATGATTGACATGGGTGCACACTTAGTGAATAGTGGACTTCACTATACCTTGTGCATGTTTCTCAATTTTTTACTTTGTCATGGGTGCACACCCATTGAATAGAGAACTTCACTAGACCTTGTGTGTTTCTCATTTTGCTACTTTGTCATGGGTGCACACCCAGTGAATAGTGTACTTCACTAGACCTTGTGTGTTTCTCATTTTTTGACCTTGTCATGAGGGCTCACCTATTGAATATCAGACTTCACTAGCCTGTGGTGCCTTCAATTTGTGGTTCACCTAGAAAATAGCATACTTTGCTATTGTGTGAGTAATGAACGCCTGTGGTGTGGATCCTAGCATAACACAACTTGATATCCCTTGTGTGTTTATTTGTGTATGTGGTTTTATTGCATTTCATACATGTGTGTGTTCCTTTTTCCTTATGTTGTCTTGCTAAGTGGGATCTTGGATCTTGGGGGCTTGCATGCTCCCCCTTGATCCTTAATCATCCTATTTGTTCAACATTTAGACAATCAAACCTCTCTTGACATAGATCTTCTACTTTAGTGTGAGTCTGAGCGTAAGTTCATACTCTCACTAAAGTGGGGGCTAAATGTAGCATAAAAAATTGTTACCCTTGACAATTTCACACTATTTTTTGTCCCCCCTAAATTATTGACCCTAATTAAGCACCGAATTTCCCAAGTTATGCATTCTATAGCCTATTTTAATAATTTCTGAGAAATTGCAAGCATTAAACAAATACATTTATTTAGTGTTTTGTCTCCAACACCTAAAATCCTAGAAAATAGGCCTAGGACTAGGACACCATTGGGCATCTAAGCCCCCCTATTTTTCAGGGATCCAAATTTGAATATGTCAGTGTCAACATTTTAACATTTGAAATTCAAATTATAAATGGTGGCTATTAGGATCTATTTTTTGGGAAATTGAATAAATGCCTATAAATACCTAGTTATTGCATCATTTGAAAGCTATTTACATTAACAAGCATTATCTAGCAGCAAGTAAACATTAAGAGCAGTCAAGAGTAGCATTTCAGTGATTTATTAGAGCAATTCAAGATCCAAACATCATGTCAAATCTTATTTGAGTATTATGCATGTTTATGTTATCATTTTTTGTGAAGGCTAACCCTTGTTGTAGGTCTCTGGAAGCAATTCAAGTAATGAAGCAAATAGGATCCAAGACCTTGAAGTGGTGTGCATGACTTTAGTCCTTCAAGGAATCCATTGAAGGGTGGTGAGTTGAAACACTTTTCTGATTCATCATTCCTTCCTATCATTTATCATTCCATCATTGACATTTCCATTGTGGAAGTGGAAACACTAACATGGGGTTTGACTGAGGCAAGCCCCTAAATGGCTCAATATTTCTTCTCTCTTTGAATGTGTAGATTTCAAGTTTGGAGAGGATTGAAGGAAGATTGAAGATCAATAATTCATTGTTGCATTTAAAGCCCTACATCTTGTCAACTCATGGGAACTCGCCAACAGAATCATCTGATGATGATCTGAAAAGTTTGCAAGAAGAAACAAGGATCTCATATTTGACATCAAAGGACTACAAAAACAATTTCAAAAATGGCATACAAGGACCTAGATGCCCTTGGGTGACTCTATCCTCATATTTAGACCAACACCAAACTATTAGGATAGGTACATAACACTTTTTCCTTCCAAGATATTATTGAAAATGTCTATTATAGTCTGTAAAATGTTGAAATCTTACAATTTTCATATTTGGGCACATAGCCTAATTAGGTTAATCAAGGAAAATCAATTCCAATTCATTCCAAGACCCTAAAATATGTAAATATAGGTCTGATTGGCTCACCTTCATGATTGAAAGTCAATCTAAACACCTTCTTGATCTCAATCTTAATGAAACAATAGAAAACAATGCCACACACCAAAATTTGAATCCTAGGTTTTTACAAGTTTTAAACTTAGGGGTCTATTTTTCTTTACTTCAATGTCAAGTAATGATTCAATTATAAACAAAATTTTGCAAAATGTAACCTTTCTTCAACAACAAAATCTCTACATTGAATCAAAACTCAAAATGGAAAACCATTGTAATATGTCAAAAGGAGCCCATTTTCACTTGAAAACACCCTTGCTACAAAACATAGAAATTCCTAGATTTGAGAAGGATAATGGTAAAGGAGATCTAATAGTCATATATCGGCTTATACGACATTGTGTAGTGACTTCATCTTTGAAGATAAGCTCCTAGCTAAACTCTTTCCTAGGTCATTGAAAGACATGGCCTTGGAATGGTTTTTCTCATTCTCCAATAAATTGATCATTCATTCAAAAACATATTGATGCATTCCTCCAACATTTCCAATCAAACATAGGTCTTCAAATTATATTAACTGATTTAGTGTGATTGTAAACAAGGAAAAAATGAAAAGTTAATAGACTCCATAGGACGATATCAGTTACTTTACTCACAAATCAATTACACTCTTCTTTCAATGTTGATGTTTAAAGATTGTTCATAGGGAATTTCCAACCTGGCATTGGGGATAAGATCTTGTTGATGAAGTATCCATCCTTTACATAATTATGTATGACTCTTTGTAATTATCAGAATTCGGTTAGTCGATATGAAGAAACATCTTCATCGACTCCTACTAAGCGATCTAAATCCATACCTCAAAAAAAACTATCAACCATTCAAAAAGTAATGCAAGAACTTCATCAATATAAGCACACAAAATATCCAACCACATTGAGCTACAAGTCAGAGCCATATAAGTTCAACTCCATATCAATTTAGGCCCAGAGATAGAAAATTTACCTAATTTCCTGACTCCCTTCATTCAATCATGTTACAACTTTTGAGAAAGACCTTAATCCAATTACCTCTAATTAGACCTATGGATAAAACAAA
Organism: Sequoia sempervirens; assembly: GCA_007258455.2. Lineage (NCBI taxonomy): Eukaryota > Viridiplantae > Streptophyta > Pinopsida > Cupressales > Cupressaceae > Sequoia > Sequoia sempervirens. Next base: position 501,302,692 of record VDFB02281492.1, read on the forward strand.
ACCATTATCTCCAAACTTCAACCAAAAGCCTTTTGTCAGTATCATTGTACACATGGACATGATACAAAATTATGTATGCATCTTAAACATCAAGTGCAAGACCTCTTCAATTCTAATCACATCTAATTGGCCAATGTTAATGATAAAGGAAACAAGTTTGTTGCCCCACTAAATCAAAATTTGCAAATTTTCACACCCAATTTCAAATCATACATCCAACTTTATGTAATTTTTTGATGATAAGAATAATGATGATGAGGATGGTCTAGACAACATGGTTTCTCTAATATATTTTCAACCTCGTAAGGTCTAAACCACTTTATTACCTGACATTGCTTTCACACATATCGATGCATCTATACATGTGATTGATGGTCATTTCTATATTGTTGGGCATATTAATGACAAACCTACACAAGGGATACTCATTGATCTCGTGTGCTTAGAGAATGTGATCGCTAAGAAATTCTTGTATGTGGATGAGCTTTATCAAGATTCTTATGAACAACTAAAATCATGGTTAAAAACTCATGATGGTTTTGTGTGCCCTACAATAGGTTCGAGATCACTCTTCCTCTTAAAGTTGGACTGAAACAATTAGATGTATCATTCTCCATCATCCCAACGTTAGACCAATTTTGTGTGAAGCTAGGCTATCCATGGCTAGGCTCCATGAATTTCATCCCATCAATTATCCACAAGTGCATTATAAAGTTCCCATTTGAAAATCAAATATACACAATGCATCATAGTGGGTTTAATCTTTTATCTTCTCGTGGAAACTTTTCATTGGATTAATTTTGGCCTCAACCCATGGAACCAGTTAAAGCTCATCAGGACTTCTTTTTTAGGTCATACCAAAAATTTAAGGAAAATCACATAACAAAGTTATCCCTTAGTGAACTGTAGATTTTTGGCGCCACAAGACTCCCTAACTCTTCTAGGGTTTTTCACCTAAACGGAGAGAGGTAGGCCAAAAATGCTAGCTAGGTTCATTCAAATTATACAGTGTAGGATTTTATTATGTCTAAATGAAATGAAACAAGTGCAATTAAGTGATCTATATGACTGATTGTGTATGCAAAACTTGGGATTTATACAATGTTTGAAAACAAGTGTTGTTTGCAAAAAGCTTAAAAGAATGAACAAGAATGCAAAATAAACCAAACAAAAGTCTATTTTCAGAATGTGTGCACCTAGGAAACTAAAGAAGACTGAAGAAAAACCTAGAAAATTGATGAAGTCTGATTTTGAGCTGACTGGGACTCATTCACCACCCTGGGCGAATCAATCCCAGAACTGGGTTTTTCTACACATAAATTGTTTTCTGCTAGCTAGGAACCAGGATCTGCATCTGACTCAAACTTTCATCTTAGGAGGGACTCATTTGCCATGCATGGCTAATCAGTCCACTTTCAAATTTCTGTAACTTCAAATCTTTGTTCTGCACCTTAACACCTACATAGCAATTTCTAACATAAACTCGACTCGGGATCCTAGAAAATTCCTGTAAAACAGCTTAAAATTGTTTTTCTAATAGGGGGTTTGCCTTAGTCAAACCCCTAGTTGGGTAATTAAACCTTAAATAGAGAAAAATCTACATAAAACCCTAGCCTTGGATGTGTTAAAGACTAGGAAAGTCTAAAATATGACAAAAGCCCTATTCTATTATGCTAGAATAAGAAATGCAAATATGATTTATGTGATGCAAGATCTCAACCCTAGAAACCTTACAACACATCAAAAATGGAAATAAAATGACATGAAAATGAAAAGTAAACAAAATGCAAACCTTAATCTGAAGATAGAGTGAAAATGGAAGATGGAATCACTTTGAAACCAAGTCTTTAGGTGTGATTTGAGGCTAGTTGCATCTCCTCAACCTATATTTCTCCATGATTCACCATAGGCATCCATCATAAACCCTTTGTAATGTTGAATCTTGACCTAAAGAGTGAGCTTCAAGACCTGCAAAAAACCCTAGTTTGTTGCCCTAAAACTTCAACTTCTGATAATGAGACTTATTGTAGAAGGCTTGTCTTTAGAAATTGCTTTTGTGAAATGACAAAAAGTTGTGTAAAATGAATTAAGATGAGTATTTATAAGCAACAACACCTAATTTTCCTGTTATTTAGACCTAAGAGGCCGACATTCATTGGAAATTTAAGTTAAATTAATCAAATTCCCACTCAAAATTGAATTTTCCCTCAAAAGGGATTCGTTCGCCAACCTTGGTGAATGGGTCCCACTAGAGGGGACTCATTCGCCCAAGGTGGTGAATGGGTCCCACTACTAATTTTTGAAGGTGGGTTTTCAGGATATGAAAGAACTCAGTGTTGTTTTTCGAGTTTTAAGTGATTTCTCAGGTGAAACAGGCCTCTAGATAAAAAATAATGGGTCTTAGGGGCCTATAAATGCTATTTTGAAGGATAAATGATGCAAAAGGGACTCAAAAGTGGGTCAAATTACATGTGAAATTGTCTCTTTTCTTAAGAGGGTCCAATTTTCTATGATGCATTTAGCCCCCACTTTAGTGCCCATATGACTCTACATGCATATGTAAGCTAAAGGACTCTAAACGATGCACTTTATTACATAAAAGGATACTCACACAAAAGACAGGAAAATGAAGCCCCTAGTGTAGTTTTCTGCAAAACTACAACATTAGGAACCGCATCTTGCAACACACATTCGTTAATTGTCCAAAAATCCTTTTATCTAACTCCTAGGAATCCAATTTGAGGGTAGATGTATGCCCCCCCTTGATTTCGCTTGCTTTACGGAGGTGGAATCAAGGTAGCAATCTAGCCACATTGAACAAGAAACATCATATCATAGGGCATTTCCAAGTACCATGCCACATAACAATATATGAAGGATGATGTCAGGTGTGGAAGCACAATTCCAATGCATTAAATGGCGTCAAAAATGGATTACCCTAGTGCATGTTATGTTGATTTGAAGAATATATACTTTATGAATTGTTTAAAAAGATAATAACCCTATGTTAATGCATAAGAGTAAAAAAGAGGTGAAAATGGATTAAAATAAGTAGAAGAAATTAACGTGTCACTTACTATTCATTTTACCTTCGTGTAGCTTGAGAGTGACGAGTGAGAGAAGAAAATGCCAAGCAGATGGGATTACACACTTTTGCGACTGGATGATCTTCATGAGCAGGTGGCACGCGGTGAACTGTATTATGAGGTGAATCGATTTTGCAACTATTTCCTTGTGATTTTATATTAATTTAATGATTTTAATGCATGGATAGGTTAATTTAGGTCTTGGAAAAAAATTTCGCAAAGTGTCCCCTTTTTTCGCAAAGTGTCTTGTTTCTTCGTGAAGTGTCCCATTTCTTTGTGAAGTGTCCTGTTTCTTTGTGAAATGTCCTAAAAGGGTTCTAAAGTATCTAGGGCCATTAGACAAGTGCACTATATTTTACTTTAGCACACTTTCCTGATGAAATATGTGAAAATAGAAGAAATTAGATGGATTTTAAAGAATTTTGTGATGATTTTGATAGGTCCCTGCCCAGTTGCGGTAGCGGCTAGGGGGAAGACAGCTCACATTTTTGAGAGATCATGCACCAATGCTATTGGCATCAAAGATAGAGCATTTACAGTCAGTGGGTATCTATTGGGCATATCTTATGCCTCCTATGAGATACCATGATGCCTTGCTTATGGCCATGTGCGAGTATTGGGATGCTAATACTTGTACATTTCATCTTTCCACAGGGGAAATCACCATCACTCTCAAGGATGTACATCACATTCTTCGAGTTCCTATTCGGGGAGAGCGGGTATATTTTTGGGGGGAACGGTCATTCCGGGAGAAGAAGAGGGACATGCAGTATTGTTTAGGTGGGCAGGTACATGATGAGTAGGTTAGAGCACAGATCAAGCTCCCCATGCTATTATATTCACAAGCTCTAATTGTTAGATGGATTATGATGCACATAGTGGCTCTAGTTCTCAATCTATATGGATGAGTGGCACACTTGGATGGAGGACTAGTACATTTGATATGAGGGATGTATGAGCAGAGGATAGTGTATGCTTGGGGCCATTACATTTTAGTACACTTGTATTATGATCTTGGTTGGTTTGTCTTTTGAGAGATTGACAATATGGTGCTCTACAAGTGTGGTGCCTTGAGCATATCACATGCACAAGGCCTGCCGGATTCCCTTATAGTTGTAGGATATCCACGAGCATTCGGCTATCCTTTGTGACGCTTGTGGTAGTACGGGGATTTACACTTTTGGAGGGTGATATTTGACCAATTGGAGGAGGACGATATTCTGTGGAGACCTTATCTACTCACTCTACAGTGGCCAAATCCCACAAGGCAGCTATGGAGGATGTAGATGGATAGGTATCTAGTTGGGAGGCATGACTATGTTGTACGACCTTTCTACTATGGGCGAGTCATGCGATAGTTTGGACAGGTGCAAACACCACCGAGGGTGTTCCCCTTCATTAGATGATCAGTGCGGAGTGCCCAGAGGCCAGGTGATATTGTTCAGTTGACTATAGATCATGTTCGTGAGAGTGATTCTGATGATTTAGATCACAACCAGCCACCAGCATCCAACGCTAATGATGTCAGTAGCACAGACGAGCAAGAGGAGTGGTGTTCATATGCATGAACAGCTCCTGTGTTCCCCATGGACTTCCCTATAGGTGATGTGGGAACAGCACCAGATGAGGGGGATCAGCCAGAGGAGAGAGTAGAGGAGGTACGGTACAGGCCAGGAGATATATTTACTGATGTTATTGATGAGGAGTACCAGTCTGAGGTTGATCTTGATTATGAGGACCGAGATGGAGGAGAGGAGGAGGAGGAGGAGGAGGATTATGAGGAGGATGATTATTATGAGGAGAAGCCACCCCTGAGCGAGGGTGATGAGGTAGCTATTGAGGATCGGTATGAGCATGAAGAGTCCTCACACAATTATAGGACCAAATCACGTGCAGTAGCTATAGAAGACATTAGCACTTAGAGTCAGAGAGAGGCTATCACATCCTTGATGCCCCTCAGAGAGGATGAGGTTGACATTCCTCATCCAACTAGAGACATAGGTGATGAGATTTGATTTTATGCATGTAATTTAGTATTTTATGCTTTGTTTATGTATATATATATCATCATGATGATTACTGATTGTGTACATTATCTATCTTGCAGGAGCGACGAGAGACTGGTGAGAGTTCTATAGTCAAGCTATTGTGGAGATAGTGTCTACATCCATCGACGAGGAGGAGATGGATCCTGACTACATGCCCCCACCGATCATGGAGGAGGAGCCAACATCGCTCAGACCTTTTGTTAGGTTACAGGCAGCATACAAGAGTGTGAGACGACTCTATTGAGCTGAGAGTGCAGCACAGACATCAGAGACCTTAGCATAGGTTGAGAGACTGCATGCAAAGCTAGCACATACACAAGCGGAGAGGGATCGGATGGTAGAGGAGTGGCTTACGGCCATTAGTCGAGTGTAGGGTCTAGAGTTCGCACTCAGATTTGGCAGTTTGTGGTCACGGTCACACATGATCATCTCACAACGTCTAGGGACCAGCTCACGAGTACCAGATCCTAAGGGGTCCAAATCTCACAGACCCCTATGACTTTGTATATGATACTGATATGTATATAAAACTTTGATATATATATAGACATGTGCATTTGGTGTTATTATGATGTGTTTATTTGTGTGTATTGTAAATGTAATGTGATTAATTAAATGAATTATGGTAAAAGTATTTAATTAATGACTACATGATTGAACATGATTAATGTGATCTAGTTTAAAACATATTACAATTTTATTGTAGATACAACATTGTTGATGAGAAGAGAATATGTTAAATCAAATACACCTATAACTCATATAAGGATTTAACTTAACATAAGACAAAGGTGAATAGTATGAATCCTAAAGTAATTATAAAATGAACTTAAATAATTACCTTAGTGTTCAAGACAAACACAAAATTAGTTGTCAAGAGCGAAGCAATGTGAAAATTTATTTAGAATAATATCAAATAACTTTAAACAGCACTGCTTTATCAATCGCACTATTCACAGAGGTCAAAGATAATACCAATGCAAATGTGTGGCATTAATAGGTTCCTTAAGGGGTGTTTCATCAAGTTGCATTAAGAGATAAGCACCAAACCCATAATTGGTATCAACTTTGTAAGGTCCCAACCAATTAGCGTTGAATTTATCTTTATCTTCATTGCCAGCACTAGTATTGCATTGATTTTCAATAAGAACAAAATCTCCCTTACAAAATGATTTAGGGATAACCTATGTGTTGTGTCGTCATTGTAATTGTTTGATGTGAGCATGGAGATGTTTGTGAGCGTTAATACATTGTTCATTGAGCATCTCAAGTTGATGTAATCATTGATCTTTATAAGTGTCATTGTCAATAAGATCTTGAAGAGCAATTCGCAAGGTAGGAATTTCTAACTCCAAGGGCATAATCACATCAGTTCCATAAATAAGGTTATAAGGTTTAGTTCCCATGGATGATCTAACACTTGTTCGATAAGCCCAAAGAGCATAATATAATTGTGTATGCCAATCTTTATGATGTTTTTTGACAATTTTCTTAAGGATTTGTTCCAGAATCCAATTAGTATTTTCAGCTTGTCCATTGGATTACAAATAATACGGTGTGCAAAAGCAATGTTGAATATGAAAAGTTTCAAGAAATTTCTTAACTTCGTTATTCTTAAATGAAGTTTTGTTATCAGAAACGATTGTGGAAGGGAGTCCAAAGCGAGCAATTATGTGTTCCAATATGAAACGACAAATTGCTTCAACAGTTGTAGAATAGAGAGGAATAGCTTCCACCCATTTCATGAAATAGTAAGTTGCAGTTATGATAAATGCATGCCCAGCAGAAGAGGGAGGTGAAATTTTACCAATAATATCCAATCCCCATACTGAAAACGGCCAAATGGGAACTTGGGCACAAAATTCAATAGTAGGAGCATGGATCAAATGGTTATGTTCTTGACATTTTCAACATTTTTTAACATAAGCGAAGCAATATTTTTCCATATGTTTCCAATAATAACCCATATGGATAAGTTTTTGCACTAACGACCAACCTCTGAAATGACCTCCACAAACACCAGCATGAGCTTCTTCAAGTGCTATGGGGATTTCAGAATCCTTAATACATCGTAATAAGAGACCATTGAAAGATCATTTATACAACGCATTTGCAAGAATCACATATTTAGCTGCTAGTTTGCATAAACATTTTTGAGTATTTATTGTGGTAGAATCGAGAATGGTACCATCTTTTAAATAGTTGTATATTGTATCATACCATTCGCACGAGGCATCTTGAGTTATTGCCAAAATGTCGTCTAGCTGAGTATCAATCGAAGGTTTCATGATGGGACAGATGATCTTGTGGGGATATAAGAGAATTTGTGCTCACCATTACACCCGCATGTTTAATGTCTTTTCATGGGATGTTATCAATGTTGAACAGGTCGAACTTCTCTAATAGTCTCATTATAAGATCCTTGTATTTTGATAATTTTTCATGTTTAGTTTGATATGTATCATTGATTTGTTTAATGACCAATTGCAAATCGCCAAAGATCTTGAATGTTTAGCGTTCATTTTTAAAGCAGTGCGCAGACCTGCGATCAATGCCTCATACTCTACTGTGTTATTTGTACATAGGAAATTTAACGATAAGACAAGGGAATAGGTTTTCGTCCGGTGGAATTAATACCACTCCAGCACCAAAACTTGTTCTACACTTAGATCCATCGAAATATAATTCTGAGGGTTGAATGTCAGTGGTCAAGACATTATCATCAAGAAAGGAGTCATGAGTAGGTAAAGCAAAAGGGGAAGGAGCATCAGCTAAGTGGTTGGTTAAGGCTTGTACTTTGATTGCTTTGTCTGAAACAAATTTAAGGTCAAACTCATATAATAACATTGCCCACTTAACTAAGTGTCCAGAAAGATCTATTTTGTTGAAAAGATGTTTGAGAGGATCAAATTTTGTGATGACTTGTATTTCAGCATTTAGTAAATAAAGTTGCAACTTACTAGTAGCGAATACAAGAGCCAAGCATTGTTTTTCAATTAGTGAATATCGAGTTTCATAATCAATTAAGGTCTGACTTATGTAATAGACAAGGTGCTCTTTGCCATGATCATCATGTTGAGCCAACAATGTGACAAGAGTGTGGGCAGATGTGGCGATGTACAAGATAAATGGTATTTTTGGCATGGCGGATTGTAAAATAGGTGGGTTTGCAAGGTAGTGTTTTAAACTCTCAAAAGCCTGTTTACAATCCTCATCCCAATCAAAAGGTATACCCTTTTTAAGGAGATGTGTGAAAGGTAATGTGTGATTGACTAAAGATGTAACAAACTGTCGGATAGCTTGAATTGGACCTTCTAATGTGCGCAACTGAGAAATATTTCTAGGAGGTGGCATGTTAATGATTGTATCAATTTTCTTCGTGTCCACCTCAATGCCTCTGTGAGATATGACAAACCCCAAAAGTTTACCACTATCTATGCCAAAGACACTTTTTTGGATTCAATCGCATATTGTATTTACGTATTCATTCAAATATTTTGCAAAGGACATTTGCATTGTCTTGACATGTTAACGATTTAGCTAGGATATCATTGACATAATCTTCTAGAATTTTGTGAATGTAATCATGAAAGATTAATGTCATTGCACGTTGATAAGTTGCATCGACATTCTTTAAACCGAAGGGCATCACAACCCAACAAAATGTTCCCTAGATAGTTGTAAAGGATTTTTTATATTGATCTTGAGGGTTAATAAGGATTTGATTATAGCCAGAAAATCCATCCATGAATGACAACAAAGCATGTACAACAGTTGAATCCACGATCATGTAAATATTAGGAAGGGGAAAGTCATCTTTTAAAGAAGCTTTATTTAAGTCATGAAAATCGTACATATCCTAATACGATTATCAAGTTTTGCAACTGTGACAATGTTTGAGATCCAAGGAGAATAATCAATATGTCTAATAAAGCCTGCATCAAGGAGTTTTTCAAGCTCCGCTTTAACATGAAAGGCTATGTTAGGATGCATTTTTCTTATCTTTTGACGAACGGGTTTAGCTTTTTTAGCAAGGACAATGTTATGTGTCACAATCTTTGGGTCAATTCCTAGCATATCAGAATATTTCCAAGCAAAATTTTCAGGAAAATCATGAACCAAAGCGGTAGTGTCTTCTTGTTCTTCATCGTCAAGGCACTTCCCAATCTTAATAACTTTGTCTTTATCATTAATGTCCATTGGTACATCAATTGTATCTCCTAAAGGGAGTCCATTGGATTTAGGAACTTCAAATTCATAGATTTCTTCAGTGATATTACTTTCTTCTTGCTTGGTAACAGTCATGGCATGAGGAATGTTTTTCATGGAAGTAAGCGAGGATGTGTTATCATAAACTCCTAACATTTGTTTCAAAGTTTTGTTGCTATCAACAGACTTGCATGATTGTGGTAAGTTCATATCCATCAATTTAGGATGTTGGATTGTGAGTTTGTAAGATTTTGGTTGACGTGTAATAGCATTAATGTTTAGAGATGGCCATTGAGTAGCATTTTTCATTTTAGAAAAAGAATAGCCCAATCCGGTTTTTGTCTCTTGTGTATTAGGTTCAATAGGGACACAAATACCTTGCTCATGTTTTCCACACCCTTTTCCAATATATCCTAATTGTTTTACAAGTTCATAGCCTTTTTCCATAAAGTCTTTCCATTTCTTTCGAATTAGGCAGGGATTGATAATCTATCTCATCAAAATGTGTTGTGCATGTTGCATGTTCATCCAAATTATAGGAGATAGATGTTTGAGATGATTGTTCAGAATTTTGAGTGGACATGATGGTCGGTTGTTCTTGTTTCTCATCTTTCTTTTGTGTGAGTATGTATTCTCCCATAAATGAGGGTGTGAATTCTAGGGATCCCCAACCATCGCCAAATAATTTAGATACCGATTCCTCATTTTTTTGTTTGATTTCAAGAGGATCTATGTTAGATGTTGGAATTCATGTTTTCAGAGGACTAGTAACTCCTTTTTCAAGCTGCAAGCAACTTTCAGGCTCGGGGTCTATTTCAACTTGATAAATGTGATTATTATGGACATATTTCATGACACAATGAAGGGTCAAAGGCACTGCATTCATCTCATGAATCCATGGTCTGCCTAAAAGAAGATTATATGAGAGATCATAAGGCATGACATGAATAGGAGTTTGCAAAGTAGCCACCCCAACAGTAATAGGTAAAGTAATTATCCCAAGAGGTTGCTTTGTTGTATTGTCAAATCCTCGAATGGATATGGAATCAAGTATTATTTGTGACTTGTCAACGCACAAGCGATCAAGGAGATTCACACTACACACATTAAGGGTTGAACCATTCTCAATGAGGGTTTGTTTGATACCTTTGCAATTGAATTGAGCAATTATCATAAAGGCATCATTTTGTTTGCACAACTCTAAAGGAGGGAGCTCATGTTGATGGAAAGTAATGTCAAGATTTGTTTTCTGGATTAGAGCTTCCACATCATTCAGAGTGGTACCAGGAGGAACTGTGATTTTTTTTAAGGTTGTTTGAAGAATGTTGTGATAATTAGGTGTGTTTTGAAGTAAATCCAAAAGGGAAATCTTGGTGGGAGTATTCTTTAATTGTTCAACAAGATCATACTCCTTGGTGTGTGGGTTGTAACAAGGAGCACTAGGCAATTGGGTAGAGGTAAAGAGGGTGGTGTTGGTTGTGGCAGTTGTGGGTTGTTTCAGGTATTATATGTATGAGCAATAGTAACATTACTTGATGGTTGCAGCACATTGGTTTTAGGTGGGTAAAGAGTGTACTGAGGTTGGTTAGAGGGATGGAGTTTATGTGAGGGTGGATAAAGAATAAGTTGAGGTTGAATAACATTAACATCTTTAGTTTTAACTTTCGCACAACCAACCTTAGGGGGTGATTTGAGTGAGATGAAGTCTTGAAGGTACTCATCTAACAAGTTCAATTCATCACCACTAAAAGATTTGAGGAGTGAGTTATCGTTAATTGGTTTAAGGTGTTCAAGAGAAGCATTAGAAGTGTTAATGTCTATTATCATGAGTTTTTCACAACAAACCTTAGTGGATGACTTATGCAAGATGAAGTCATGGAGGGCTTCATCTAACAAATCGAAGTCATCACAATCAAAAGGTTTGAGGGATGTTGTATCGTTAAGCGATTTAGGTTTCTCATTGAAAGCATTAGAGAATGAAGTGAGTTGGAGGAAGTCTTGAAGAACTTCATCTAACTTTTCAACATCATTACTACTAAGAGGCTTGGATGAGATGTTGTTTCTAACTTGAATCATTTGTTTGAAGGGTTGGTTTGATGTTTCAGGTTTTGTGTTTTTATGTATCAATGAATCTGATCTAAAAGAACTAGGAAACTGTTGGTGTGAATAAGTCTTGTACCTATTTTATTCCTTTACTAGGGACATAGGGGACTTAATTCACATGTTAAGTTTGCTTAGGATATTAGTTGTATCTTCTAGAAGTCCTAGTTGTCTTATCTAGACTTTACACTTTCCTAGGTAGTTATGAGTTAGTTGTCTTGTCTAGACTTTACACTTTCCTAGGTAGTTATGAGTTAGTTGTCTCATGTGATAAGATTAAGACACTTGTCATGATCTTGTCTTATCCTATCTCTCATCCTTTCCTTTATAAGCAAGGCATCTCTAGCATATTTTGCATTGCATTGTATTGTATTGCATTGATCATATTGTATCATATTGCAATCTTTGTTTGATGGAATAGCATCTTCTAGTGTTGCTTCTCTCTATCTCTTGTGAAGGTTATTTGGTGTTGCAGATTGAATATCTTGGGTTGATAACTTCAACATGGTATCAAAGCTTTGAATTTGGCAAGCCCCTTCCATTTTTTTTATTAGAGAGTTTCCATCAATTTCTATTGTGATTTGAGTTTCTTGTATCCTATATTGCATGTATGCCTTTTGGTGAGATCTAGTGATTACAACACTTTTGGATATAGTGGCAGTATTTTAGGTTGTCCCATTGCATCCAAGAGGCTCAAAAAAGTCAGATTTGGCTTTTGTTTCACTCAATTTCGTCACCATTTGCAACTTTGGCAAAGAAGGGTTTGGAGCTCAGATCTGGTGAACAACTTTTTACAAGAGCATTTTGGGAAAAAAAAAAAACCCAGCCATTGCTTTTAAGAGGCCGTTTCTGAGTGTTTTATATAATTTATCTATATTTCATAAAATTTGTTTCTGGGGCAAAAATATTTTAGTTGAGTCGTATGGCCCCCCAGCCTGCGCAGATATGACGTCCGAAATTATAAAAAAAAATCAAAAATTTATTTTTCTGCTTTTCTCGGCAGTATTTTATTTGTTTAAAAAATTAAAAAATATTTTAAAGCGCTATACCTTGTGGCGGAGCCCGACAGACTTAACAGTCCGCAGACTGTTTGGGTGGGCAATGAGTGTAATCATCGGCGAACACCCTAAACTGCCCATAGACTCCTTAGCCGCCAGCGGCATTTGCAGAGACCACCAGTGGAGCAGTTTCATAACTGTCAACCCTCTAACTGCTAGCCTTTCACAAGCTGTCAAGTGGGTGGTCTAAGCTCAAACCGCTAGTTGCAGGGATAACTGCCAATGTAAGCCGCTAGACACTCTGTGCATGTGACCAAGAGGATGCTACTCGCTAGCGGTTAGAGGAAACTGCCATTTTCTTCTATAGCCCCAGAACATGGTCATGTGGAGGACTGAGGACCAGCCCCTGGGGGCTGAAATTTTGCGCCCGGACAGTGTTCAACTTTGCTCCTATTTAGCATTCAAGGTGCCTTTTTCAGGAGTTTCTTTCAATTTTGCATAACTTTTCACCACGGAATCAGAGTTTTGAAAATGAGATATCGTCAGAAATTTGGTTCAACAAACTTCTTAGTGGTGTAGGTGATTTTTCCAAATTTTGATATTTTATGCCAATTTTTTCAGGTTAAACGTACAAGTGCATTCATTGCTTGTCATTGGCATAACTTTTGCAAACGAAGTCAAAATTTGGCAAACTTTTTCTTGAAATTGCTTAGAAAATCGCAAGGAATTTGTTTTTAACCTTATTTTTCATTTTTGGCAAGCTCTTTTTTCTAAAAATTGTAAAAATCACTGTGTGTTATAAGCGGTTGATTTGAGCTTGTCACTTGTAAAAATTGCAAAATTTATTCATTGTAATTTGCTAGGGGGTTGCAAATTGAGTTTTAATACATTATGGGGGGGTGAAAGGTACAATTTAAGTGCCACATTTTCTTCTTTCTTTTGGTGATCATGGTGGATCTAAGGAAAATTGAACCACTCACTCCATGTGCAATTATCATACATGGAAGCTAAAATGACTCAATTGTTACAATCTAAAGGTCTATGGCCAATGTTAGATGCAGAACAACCTGAATTCACAAGGGATTATGAAAATTTTGTCCATAGATGTAAAATGGATGAAGCAAAAGGGCTCATTGGCTTACATGTGTCTGATAACTTGTTTCATAATTTGGAGTGTAAAACACCTAAGAATGTTTGGGATAAACTTGAAGAATTGTATGGTAAAACAAATCATTTCAGAGCCTTGCAACTTCAAGAAAATCTACAATCACTCTCTCCAGATGCATTTCCTTCAATTCAAGATTTCCTTGCACAATTCAAGATGATTTTGTCACAGTTGAAAGGATGTGGACATGATATATCTAGTGATGAATGTATCTTCTTTATTTTTCTAAGTTAAAGGGCCCTTATCAAGTGTTTTCTTCTACTTTCTATTCAACTAAGGATGTCATGGGGAAAGATTACAAAATTCCCTCTTTTGAGTTGTTTTGTGAGCATCTTACTAGGGAAGAGGCCAAGTTAATTCAGTTGGATGCCCTACCTAATTCTAAGAATCATGCTCTAATGGCTCAACAATCCAAGGGTAAAGGAAAGAATAAGAAGAATCCCAAGGTAGAATAATCTTTAGGTAGTGAGAATCCCTCCAAACCAAAGCCGAAGAACAATCCAAATTCCACTCCATCTCCTTCTTCTTCTACCTCTGGAGATTCTTCTTCCAATTCCAACATAAAGAAAGGAGATCCTTGTTCATTTTGTGGAAAAATTGAGCATGATGCAACTCATTGTTTTAAAAGATTGGAAGCCTTGGAGGAAGCTATGAAGAAGCACAACATTTCAGTGGCTAAGCCTTCTTCCATGGGAAAAGGTCAAGCTCTTTCAGCACAAGCTATTCATTCATCTTCAGACAGTTGGATTCTTGATTCAGGTGCTTCACATCACATGACCAGTTCACGTGATCTTCTTGATTCCATTGTTCATACTTCTACTTCTCAGATTGCAGTTGGGAACTCTTCACAAATTCCAGTTTTGGGGACAGGCTCCATTCAGATGCTAGATGGGTGCATTGAGGATTTTCTTCTTGTTCCTGATATTTCAGCGAATCTAATTTCCATATATCATATTTGTCATTCTGGAGATGGTAAGTCAGTTGAGTTTACTCCACAGAATGTGAGTATCAGACAGTTGCAGGATCCTGAGAAGGTTGTTGCTACAGCTAGATAGTTGATCATGAGAACTATTTTTATCGATTTGATGGCTTTGAGTCTTCATCCAGTTCTTGTTTTATTGCTCATGTTGATTCAATGAGCAAGCTTTGGCATGAAACATGTGGGCACTTTAACTATAGATATCTTCAACAGATGCATGTGCATAACTTGGTGATTGGTCTTCCAAAGATCACTTGCACAGATGGTGTTTTTCAAGGTTGTTTTCTTGGCGAGCAACATCAAGATCCTTTTCCTAACGATCAAGCTACACGCGCAACCACACCCCTTGAGTTGGTCCATAGTGATCTCATGTCATTCCCAACTCCTTTTTTAGGGGCTAAGTATGTGCTCACATTCATTGATGTTTTTTCCCGCTGGACATGGGTCTATTTTCTAAAGCTCAAGAGTGAAGTCCTCACCAACATCAAGACCTTCAAAACATTTTTGGAGAAGCAAACAGGTTTTTCTCTTCGACAAATACACATAGATAATGGGGGGAGTATGTCAATCAGGCATTTCAATATTTTTGCAGTGAGCATGGTATTCTTCATCAGCACATAGTTCCTTACACTCAACAGAATGGTGTGGAAGAGAGAAAGAGTAGGACTCTCAAGGAAATTTCCAATTGTATGATTCAGTCTAGGTCCATGGCTCCAAATTTTTGGGTCAAAGCTGTCAATTGTGCCAACTATATTCAGAACCATATGCCCCACAAGGCAGTGCGGAATATGACCCCTGAGGAGGCTTGGTCTCAGTGCAAGAATAATGTATCCTTCTTCAGAGTATTCGATAGTGATCCTTGGGAATTCATTCCAAATGGTCTATGTAAATCCATGGAGAAGAAGAGTCAGCAATACATCTTTTTTGGCTATTGTGAGGATGTGAAGGCATATAGATTGTTTGATCCTGACACACGAGATGTTCATTTTCGATGTGATGTTCAGTTTGCTAAGACCTTCACCCAGTCAGATCATCCTTCGACTTCTTCTTCATCACAACCTACTCAATCTTCTTCAATTGATGATGCTTTTCTACTTGAGGAAGATTTTGATGATGGTCTTGATTCACCTCCTTCGTAGTCAGCTACTAGGCCACGATGGGGTTGAGTTACTCTTGAGGAGGTTGGTTCTCTTGTTGGTGATCCCACAGACACTCGTCGCACTCGTTCTCAGAATTCAGGAATCAATCTTTTGAGTCATGCAGTTTCAGATGATCCTCAGAAGTTTTTAGATGCTTCAGGTATTCCAGAGTGGGATAGTGCTATGGCTGATGAGTATTCTTCTTTGATGAAGAATCATACTTGGGATCTTGTGCCTCTTCCTAAGGGAAGAAAGTTGGTTTGGTGCAAGTGGGTGTATCATACCAAGTATGCAGCAGATGGTTCCATTGACAAGTACAAGGTTCATCTTGTTGCAAAGGGGTTTTCTCAGGTTGAAGGAATTGACTATTCCGAAACCTTTGATCATGTTGCCAAGATGGATTCTATTCACCTTGTCCTTGCTATAGCTGCATCACAGGGATGGTCAGTGTATCAAATGGATGTGAAGAATGCCTTTTTGCATGGGGATCTTCATGAGGAGATCTATATGGAGCAACCACCAGGTTTTTTGTAAGACCCTTCACTTTTTTGTAGGCTTCGATGTTCATTGTATGGTCTCAAACAGGACCCTCGGGCTTGGTATGAGAAGATGGATAGTTTCTTGCTTGCTTTTGGCTACACTCGCTATCATTTTGATCCCACAGTTTATACTCAGAGACATGGAGAGGATCTACTCATACTTGTGCTCTACGTGGATGATTTGATTCTCACAGGGAGTTCTACTTCCATGATTCAGAGTACACAGTGAGCATTGATGGAGCGATTTGATATGACCGACCTTGGTCTTTTGCACTACTTGCTTATTCTTCAGGTTCATGAGACTTCTAAGGGGATCTTCATTTTCCAATAGAAGTATGATCTTGATTTTCTTCAGAGGTTTGGCATGGCTGATTTCAAGCCTACCCCTACTCCATTCTAGTCAGGTGTTGTACTATCTACCAGTTGGACTACTCCTACAGTTGATCCTACCTTGTATCGGCAGTTGGTTGGCAGTCTTTTGTACTTGACACATAGTCATACTAATATTTCCTTTGCGGTTGGACTTGTCTCTCCCTTCTCATAGGAGCCTCATGAGATTCATTGGAAGGCCACCAAACGTATCTTGAGATACATTCAGGGCACTACTCATTTTGGCATTCACTACACTTCAGGTGCATCTCAAATTGTGGGCTTCACTAACTCAGATTGGGTTGGTGATTTCAATGATTGGAAGTCTACTTATGGATTTTTCTTTTGCCTTGGTTCTAGTCTGATTGCATGGTCATGCAAGAAGTAGACTGCTATTGCATTATCATCAATAGAGGTTGAGTATCGAGGTGTTGTTTTGGCTAGTCAGGAGGTTTTGTGGCTTCGACAGTTGATGACTAAGTTTGGATTCCCTTCCACTCATCCCACTACTCTTTGGTGTGATAGTTAGAGTGTAATTCATATCTCACACAACCCAATGGAGCATCAACATACTAAACATATTGAGATCCACATGCACTTCATCAGGCAGCTCATCCAGGATGGTGTTCTCAGCTTGGAGTATTTTCCTACAAATCAGCAAGTTGCAGACATCTTCACTAAACCTTTGGCATCGCCTCGTTATCTTCAATTGTGATCAATGCTTGGGGCGAAGGAAGTTGTCCTTGGGGGCTCTTAAGGAATCCTCCTTCCTTCTTCAATTTTTCAGTTTTGTTTTCAGCTTTTTCTCTCTTTTGGAGAGGAGTTTTCTCCCACTGGGTTTTTCTCCTTTTCTCCGCTTATGAGATTTTTTTGTTTTGTACATGGGTACCTCATCAGGCTTAGTTTTCAAGACCCATCTTTTGCATTTTGCATTGGTTTTTTCCTCCCTAAGTTTCACTTAAGGGGGGTTGTTGGTGTGAATAATTCTTGCACCTAGTTTATTCCTTTACTAGGGACATAGGGGACTTAATTCACATGTTAAGTTTACTTAGGATATTATTTGTATCTTCTAGAAGTCCTAGTTATCTTATCTAGAATTTACACTTTCCTAGGTAGTTATGAGTTAGTTGTCTCATGTGATAAGATTAAGACACTTGGCATGATCTTGTCTTATCCTATCTCTCGTCCTTGCCTTTATAAGCAAGGCATCTCTAGCATATTTTGCATTGTATTGTATTGTATTGCATTGATCATATTGTATCATATTACAATCCTTGTTTGGTGGAATAGAATCTTCTAGTTTTGCTTCTCTCTATCTCTTGTGGAGGTTATTTGGTGTTGCAAATTGAAGATCTTGGATTGATAACTTCAACATAAACAATACTGAAAAAGAAATTTGCAAAAATATAAGACTAGATCCATAAATGCCATGAAAGAAAGTAAAATTTAATCTAAGAAAATAGAAACAACTGAACTATAACAGAAAGGTAATTACAGAAAATAGAAAGATGCAAAGGAGGAAACTAAAATCTGGAAATTCTTATTCAGAAACTGTAGTGGGACCAATTCGCCCAAGGTGGAAAATGAGTCCCAAGGGATGAATTTTTTTAAGTTTTTTCTAATTTTTTTGTCTTTTTTGGATGTTTTTAGGTCTGTACAATGCATAAACAGAATGCAAGTGTAGAATGTTGAAATGATCTAATGAAATGTGATGCAATAACAAAGTCTAAATGATTCTTTCACTAATGCAATGTTTAAGAAGACCTAAGATGCAAAACCATGCAAAACAATAAATTATTTAAGTCCTCAGATGCAAATAGAAATGTAAATCAGAATGATATTATGTTCAAAATGTAGGTTCACCAAAATGAACCATATATTTTTGGCACCACAAGAATCCCTAACTCTTCTAGGGTTTTTCACCTAAAAGGAGAGAGGTAGGCCAAAAATGCTAGCTAGGTTCATTCAAATTATGCAATGTAGGATGTTATTATGTCTAAATGAAATGAACTAAGTGCAATTAAGTGGTCTATATGACTGATTGTGTATGCAAAACTTGGAATTTATACAATGTTTGAAACACAGTGTTGTTTGCAAAAAGCTTAAAAGAATGAACAAGAATGCAAAATAAACCAAACAAAAGACTATTTTTCAGAATGTGTGCACCGAGAAAACTGATCAAGTCTAATTTTGAGCTGATTGGAACTTGTTGATGATGATTTCACTCATAGAAAATAGGGCAAATAAATTCTTCATAGACCAGATCGTAAAGAGCCTATCGTTCTTGAAAGATATGGAACAAAGACAACCTAAGGGGGAATTCTGCATTATAGGACAAAGATTAGCTTTCATTCAATCCCAAGTCTCCAATAACCAAGTCATGGTTGCACTAGGGTTGCTCTCGATAATGATGTGATATTGTTGTTAATATCAAAGGGACTATGGTTATTCTTTGAATATTTTAGATATACATTCCAAATTGAAACAATGAGTTCAAACATCATGAAACCAAAATATTTACCATAATATTTCATGAATATCACAAATTCTTTGCTATCACTTAAGTATATTAGCATTAAGCATTCAACAATCATATGGAAAACAAAGGATTTTCAACAAAATTCCTTCCATTCATTTAAATTTTTTGGAACATTTTCAAATATTTAAACATATATTCTAAAACAAAGTATAAAAAACACTGAAAATTAAAATTTTATGTCAGTTATTCTCCATGGATGCCCCAAAGAATTAATTAAAATAGAGCAAACTGCTTTATACTTCACCAGATTGCTTCACAGCTACATGTAAAATGGTGCAAGCTTTTAAAGAGAAGGGTTTCATTTCTGGACACTGAGTAGGTTCTGTATGCACCCTTAAATGGCATAGCATACAGTCTTGTTCGGCTGAACTAACAAAACCAGCTACAAAATATTTACTAAGATAGGTAGCTATCTAATAAGCTTTGATATTAATTAATGTCTACGTGCATACAAAGTTTTACGCTGGAATGGTTCAGAAAATAGGAAAAAAGAAAAAAACTTAAAAGTTCATGCTCCTCCGACATCCACAAATTTCGAACTTAAAATAAAAATGAAGATCCTCTAGCCTTTTATAGAACATAAGGCTCGGAGAAGATAAGACAACTACATGAGAGGAAATCCAAGGGACCAATCTCATCAAGGCACGTGGAATATTGTGACCAATAGGAGAATTGCAATTGAAGTCAATGGAAGTCAACTCTAATTACTCATTGAAGCTCTGCGGGTTCTTCTTTTTCATCTTTGTCAAGATCCCTTCTGAAATCAAAAAAATCTGCTCAAATGAAAATATATAGGAGCTTCCTATGATAACAGAGTGACCAGGTGGAAGTCGAAATCCTATATTCCAGGTTCCTCGATTTGAACATTTCAGGAATGAATCACTCCTGGAATAGATACACTTTATTACTGCATGCTTGAACTCCAGCATCTCGATATTCTAGTATCTGGCACATCTTTGTAACGAACTCCATTCCAGCATGAGCTTCTTAAGTGCATCATCGAACCTGGAAATACCATCAGATTTGTTTGCAAATACAATTTTCCTAACCATCCATACCCGAGCTTTCCATCACAATCAATATCTCCTGCAATCATAAATTCCATACATTAAATCCCTTAAAAAAAAACATTTATAACAATCTCATGTAAATAAAACCATTATTCAAATGTTAGTACAAAAATCTCATAATTAACACACCTTTTAAAAGCATATCATGAATCCTCATACATATACCGGATCACTGAGATCATTAGAAAAATTTAAAATTTCACATTTCTCTACATTATAACCCGGTACCCGATACCCAGTATTCAACTTTACCCACTTACTTTCCCAGACCTCGGTTATACCAAAACTCCATTATACCGGAATGCTTCATACTAGACCAGAGCCTTCTACTTAAACTTTACATTACCTTTTTTCTTTTATGTGTTTTCGGTGTCTGAAACATTTACAATACGAAGTACTCTTATTATCAAAGATTTTCTCTTTCACTTCCGGTGATCTTCCAATTTGCTAGCTCCTACCATAAGAGTTACAATTTTTTTTACCTAGGTTCCCAAGTCTTTTCAGTCTTGGGGCATGTTGTGAGACCACACAACAACTTGCAACCAATAAAACAAAATTTAAACCAAACTTGAAATTAAATCACTAGTTGTAAATTAAAACTTATACATATTTTAAAATGATAACTTTCTACCTTTACCTAGATTCTGGAATAAAAAAGTAAAATTCCACTGGAAACATCCTTGTGTGCTCTGATTAATTCCAATTTTTGGAACTTAGTAAAAAGAATCAATTCATTAACATTGAACTACATAATATAGTAATCCTCCAAAGCCAACCATGGATAGAGCCTTGCTGCTAGTCAAGCGTCCATAGCCCCGACAAGGTTATCTTTGTAATTCCCCCAAACATAGTTGTACTACTAGTCAGGCATCCATAGCCCCAGTAGAGTTATTTGGATACCCTAAAGAGTTGATATCTTTTTCTTTTTTTTAGATATAGCAATGATAGCACATTTTCAACTTTTGATATTTCAATAATAGCTCATTTATCAACTTGCAAGCAATGAAGCACCGCTATTAGGTTGGGAATTACAGTGGTAGCGAAGGTTACTTTTTTATTTTTCATTTAATGTAAATCCCTTCATCAATTCACTACTTCCCAAAAACTCATTTAATGATTCCTTGTAGGTGTGTGTTTCCAGCAAAATTTTAATAACTTATGCCAAATCCTAGCTAATTGTAGCTCGCTATATGTTAAAAAATACACAAATTAAAATTTAGCAATAGACAACTTAATTATCAAATTTAAATCTAAATTTAGAAACATTAATTACCACCCTTCCGATTAAATTTGATGGCAACTACTAAAATTTTTGCTAGCTATTTCGACTTGACAGCACTACACTTCATTAATGGATCAAAAAATGTCATGATTACCTTGAAACATGATCACATTATTCTGTATTAAATTTGCATTCCTTATTCAGCACATATTATCTCTTCAACTTACTTGGGTGATGACGTGTATTGCCTTGTCGACTTCATTTTCCTATGTATTCAACACACATAAGCAACTCCATAATTAGTACAGCTCTTTTTAAACAATTTGAAATGACCACTATTAATTTTGAAATCTTCAACTTGCTTGATTCACAATCTTTGTACTGCTAAAATTTGAAGCAATTTCACCAAATATGTGTAAGGAATTAATTTGATTTAACCTTTAATTCTAAATATTATTCTTCAGCTGCCACCTTTCTTACAGTTTCACAAAAAAAAAATTACTTAAGGCAACTATGTACCGCAACTTCCTTACGGCTCTCTATAAATTTGTCCATTTCTTCTCAAATTCTCCACACTTCTCTTTTCTTTTCCTTTTGTTTTAGTTTTTGTAAATCCACTCTGTGTCTTTGCATTTGCTTCTTAGCCATGGATACTCCAATTTTCTTAGGTTGTTCTCATAGACAAAATGTTTTCTTAGGAAGTATCACACCACAAAGGCTTGAAAAGGTCTTCTTCATTAGGACTTCCAATTTCACTGTGCCAAATTTATGCTTAGTCCTTGGGGAAAGATATGTTGCATCCAACCGCTACTTTCGTCTCTACTCTGACATTTCTTCTCACTTTGTAGCATCACTTCTGGACATTGGGCTACCTATTGAAGACATTCACGTTGTTGCCAACTTAATAGTGAAACCTGAATTCTTGGAGAATCTAGATACCATTTTAGCTGTTGCACATCTGACCATTGGGATTCCCTCCATGGATGACATTCCTCGGTTCCTGGAACACATGGAAGTGGTTCCACTTCGACCCTTTCTTACTGATCTCCATATCCAATACTTTGAAACTCACAGGGAACTCGCCTACATAGAAGAGGCATCCCACATTGACTGAATGGCTACTATTGTCTGCAACTTTTCTCACTCTTCTTTTTAACTCTTTTTTTTATTTTTTGAACGATGATTTTCTGATATCTCATGTATATACATGATACACACACACACACACACACACACACACACACACACACACACACACACACACACACACACACACACACACATCTTTTGGTACATTTTAAAGTGTGTTTTACTATGTATGGATTTATTGTTTCTCTTTCTCATTTCAACTTTGCAAAATGTTTAAATTCACTCTCATGTGTAAGATAAGTTTAAGTAGGATTTTCTAATGCAGAGGCTAGACAAAAGAAAAGAACAAAAACAAAACAAAACAAAATTGAGGAAAGAAAACAAAACAAGCACAAAACCCTACAAAAAGCAAACTAACCCTAACTACCCTAACTATAACACAACAAAAGATTAACTCTAACAAAGAAATTTATTTCAATTTCTACGGCTATTTCTTCTACAATTTTAGTACGAATTATAGTAGATTTGTCTTTAAATTCTCTTATCAAAATTTTCAATATTCTACTGTAACAATGGATTATCTTGAATTTTATGCGTTTAAACACCATGAATTCAAAAGTGTACTTACCCAAAATTTGGCTCAAATGTATGAAAATGAACTCATTAGAGATCAATTGCACACATTTCGTCTGATGCGGCCATACTATACCTTCCTCCAGTTCCCTGGTCCATTTTCATGAACGATTGCATTTATTTCTCTGCTTCCTTCTCTTTTGAAATTCTTCATATCTTCGGCCTTGTCTTCACTTTGCATTTTGTTAGACCAAGATATATCACTACTTATATTACTAGATCAGAAAGAGAAAAAGTAAAAACTTGATATTATGTATCTTGTATAAAATCAGGAAAATGTCTTTTTATAGTTGGTGAATTTCTAGCTTGAAGCACAATACACACATTTCCCACTCGATTATCCCGCTCCATCTTGTTATCTGCATTTTTCATGTATACATCAAATGATGATTCATCAATGTCGTTTCCTTGTTTGTGATGAAATGTCTCTATATCTCGACATTCTCGCAGCTATTTTCCTGCAAAGCGTTAGAATTTTCTTTATAATAATCACAGTTTTCCAACTATTTTGGTATATCGGTTGATTTTTTAATATTTCCAACTTCACTAGGGAAAAACATTTTTCTCATTAACAATCCCTTTCTTTTAGCAGTTAAAACTTCCTCTATTAACGGAATCACTCTACTTATGGCCAAAAACCCTAGTTAAAAAAGTTTCACACTCAAGTTCACCGTGGTTAGTTGTATCATGAATTCTACACACGGTGACTCTTCCAAAAGTAAACAAACTCAAAGGATGCAATTTTTGATTAATGATTTTACAAATTTTTCCAACTTCCATAATGAAAACTAGCTTGCATTCAATTTCTCACTCACAAGCTTCTTGCCAAACTCAAAACTAGTTTTTCCACACATAATTTTGTAAATTCTAGGAAATGATACCTAAAATATTAAACGGAGAGCCCCTCCTTCTAGTGCCCATTCCTTTTGATGATGATTCCACTCACAGGAAACAAGGCAAATAAATTCTTCACAGACAAGACCGCATAGAGCCTATCATTCTTGAAAGATGTGGAACAAAGACAACCTAAGGGGGAATTTTGCATTATAGGATAAAGGTTGGCTTTTGTTCAATCCCAAGTCTCTGATAACCAGGTCATGGTTGCACTAGGATCGCTCTTGGGTAATGATATGATATTGTTGTTAATCTCAAAGGGACTATGGTTATTCTTTGAATATTTTAGATATACATTCCAAACTGAAACAATGAGTTCAAACATCATGAAACCAAAAGATTTACCATAATATTTCATGAATATCACAAATTATTTTCTATCACTTAAGTAGATTTAGCATTAAGCATTCAAAAATCATATGGAAAACAAAGGATTTTCAAAAAAATTCCTTCCATTCATTTAAATTTTTTGGAACATTTTCAAATATTTAAACATCTATTCTAAAACAAAGTATAAAAAATACTGAAAATTAAAAGTTTCTCCCAATTATTCTCCATGGATGCCCCAAAGAATTAATTAAAATAGAGAAAACGGCTTTATACTTCACTAGATTGCTTCACAACTACATATAAAATGGTGTAAGCTTTTAAAGAGAAGGGTTTCGTTTTTGGACACCGAGTAGGTTTTGTATGCACCCTTAAACAGTGCAGCATACAGTCTTGTTCGACTGAACTAACAAAACCAGCTACAAAATATACTAAGATAGGTAGCTATCTAATAAGCTCTTATATAAATTAATGTCTACGTGCGTACAAAGTTTTACACCGAAATGGTGTAGAAAATTGGAAAAAACAACAAAACTTAAAAGTTTATGCTCCTTCAACATCCACAAATTTTGAACTTAAAATAAAAATAAAGATCCTCTAGCCTTTTATAGAATACAAGGCTTAGAGAGGATAAGACAACTACATGAGAGGAAATCGAAGGGACCAATCTCATCAAGGCACATGGAATATTGTGACCAATGTTGATTTGCAATTGAAGTCAATGGAAGTCAAATCCAATTATTCATTGAAGCTCTTCAGGTTCTTCTTTTTCATCTTTGTCAGGATTCCTTATGAAATCAAACAAATCTGCTCAAATGAAAATATATAGTCTGAGTTTCCTGTGATAATGAAGTGATCAGGTGGAAGTCGAACTCCTATATTTCAGGTTCCTCAATTTGAACATTCTAGGAATGAATCACTCCCAGAATAGATACACTTTATTACTACATGCTTGAACTCCAACATCCCAGTATTCCAATATCTGGCACATCTTTGCAATGAACTCCATTCCAGCATGAGCTTCTTAAGTGCATCATCGAACCTAGTAATACCATCAGATTTGTTTGCAAATATAATTTTCCTGATCGTCCATACTCGAGCTTTGTATCACAATCGATATCTCTTGCAATCACAAATTCCATACATTAAATCCCTTAAAAAAAACATTTATAACAATCTCATGTAAATAAAACCATTATTCAAATGTTAGAACAAAAATCTCATAATTAACACGCCTTTTAAAAGCATATCATGAATCCTCATACATATACCAAATCACCAGGATCATAAGACAAATTTAAAATTTCACATTTCACTCTACATTATAACCCAGTACCCGGTACCCAATATATAGCTTTACCCACTTACTTTCCCAAACCTCGGTTATACTGAAACTCCATTATACTGAAATGCTTTATACCGGAATGCTTCATACTAGACCAGAGCCTTCCGCTTAAACTTTACATTACCTTTTTCCTTTTTGGTGTTTCTGGTGCCTGAGACACTTACAATACAAAGTACTCTTATTATCAAAGATTTTCTCTTTCGCTTCCAATGATCTTCCAATTTGCTCACTCTTGCCATAAGAGTTACACATTTTTTACTTGGGTCCCCAAATCTTTTTAGTCTTGGGGCGTGTCGTGAGACCACACAACAGGACTCATTCACCACCCTGGGAAAATCAGTCCCAGATTTGGGTTTTTCTGCACATAAATTGTTTTCTATCAGTCGGGAACCAGGATCTGCATCTGACTCAAAATTGCATCTTAGGAGGGACTTCTTCGTCATGCATAGTGAGTTAGTCCACTTTCAAATTTCTACAACTTCAAATATTTGTTCTGCACCTTGACACCTACACAGCAATTTATGATGGAAACCCAACTCGGGATCTTGGAAAATTCCTACAAAACAGCTTAAAATTGTTTGTCTAATGGGGGGTTTTCCTTGGTCAAACCCCTAGTTGGGTAATTAAACCTTAAATGGAGAAAAATTTGCATAAAACCCTAGCCTTTGATATGTTAAAGACTAGGAAAGTCTGAAATATGACAAAAGCCCTATTTTATTGTGTTAGAATAAGAAATGTAAATATGATTTGTGTGATGCAATATCTCAACATTGAAACCTTACAACACATCAAAAATGGAAATAAAATGACATGCAAATGAAAAGTAAACAAAATTCAAACCTTAATCTGAAGATAGAGTGAAAATGGAAGATGGAATCACTTTGAAACCAAGTCTTTAGGTGTGATTTGATGGCTAGTTGCATCTCCTCAACCTATATTTCTCCATGATTCACCAAGGCATCCATCATCAACCCTTTGCAATGTTGAATCTTGACCTAAAGAGTGAGCTTCAAGACCTACAAAAAACCCTAGTTTGTTGCCCTAAAACTTCAACTTTTGATAATGAGACTTGTTGTAGAAGACTTCTCTTTAGAAATTTCTTTTGTGAAATGACAAAAAGTTGTGTAAAATGACTTAAGATGAGTATTTATAAGCAACAACACATAACTTTCCAGTTATTTATACCTAAGAGACTGACATTCACTAGAAATTTAAGTTAAATTAATCAAATTCCTACTCAAAATTGAATTTTTCCTCAAAAGGGATTCATTCGCCACCCTTGGTGAATGGGTCTCACCAAAGGGGACTCATTCGCCCAAGGTGATGAATGGGTCCCACTACTGAATTTTGAAGGTGGGTTTTCGAGATATGAAATAATTCAATGTTGTTTGTCAGTTTCAAGTGATTTCTCAGGTGAAACGGGCCTCTAGATCAAAAAATAATGGGTTGTAGGGGCCTATAAATGTTGTTTTGAAGGATAAATGATGCAAAAGGGACTCAAAAGTGGGTCAAATTACATGTGAAATTGTCTCTTTTCTCAAGAGGTTCCAATTTTCTCTAGTGCACTTAACAATATTCCTAAAAATGATAAGGTTATGACCTTGTTCTTCTGACCCCACTTGTCATAGATGAACCCATATTCAAAGAAAATGCTCTACCAAGTACACAAGCCATTTATGCTAGAGTTCCTCCACTAATATATCATACAAAATACAAATAGAATCAAAATACTATCTTTTTCCCACCAAAAGAGAAACAAATTTATAGACAAACTGAACAAGAAGAAATAGAAATGCTAAAGAGTGTATGCGTAGACGGGATATTACTCGTCAGTTGGGTGAAAACAATAAAACATTACCTGATGATCAAACACCTATGCAAAAAAATCAATATGAATTAAAAATTTCACCAAAATATGACTGAACTTTACAAGTCCCAATCAAAATAAAGAATAAAATAACATACAACTAACATTGTCATTAAACCACCCATGTGATAAATTTGGATGATGAGAATGAAGATGTTTTAAAATTGATGAACAAGTGCATAAAGAACTATCTTTATTGTTTTCAAATTTTATGGATTTAGATAGGGCAACCATGATGATCCTCCTAATGAGAGTAACTCACCACATGTTGAACCTAGTGATGCTCCTAGTACAACACTTGTTGTAGTCCCTTTAGCTAGTTGTTCACCTTCCATATATGATGAGCAATATTGGGATGCAAATGATTTGCTTTAGATAAGATCGCATGTGTGGTATTCTTTTTTATTTTCTTTATGTTTTCTTTGTGAAAGATGGAATTTTGTTGATTCTATGCTTGGGAGATAGAATAAAAATCTCCACACTCTCTCATTCAAGGAAAATCCTAGATCTATCTCAACCTAAGGTGTACAAAGGAGAAAGAGATCTTGCAATAGGGTTTTCCTAGGGTCTGATTATAAACTAAAGAGGGGTTCACCACTATGTACAATGGAAATGGAATGCACAACTTCCTTTATCCACGGTAGAAAGGGGAATGAAGGAAGAGGAGTTTGATTTCGCAATGTTCACACTCAAGAACAAATCCTTGAGATTCCAATGCAAAAGAGATTGAAATCTGTTAAAGGGGATTTTCCTTAAGGATGGAAATTGATAAAAGAGATTGACTATTAATGCAAAACTAAGAAAATGCAAAGTGTTTGAAAACACTTTGTGATATGCAGAATGACTTAAAAATGCAAACAAATTGTAATAGAAACTTATGAGATTTGAAGTGTGCACCTGGAGACTGGAGAAGGATGGAATGGAGCTCTGGAATCCTACAAAATTTACTGTTGAATCAAACTGGGACTCATATGCCAATTTGGGCGACTTAGTCTAGTTTTGGGAAGATTCTATCGGAACAGGTCTCAAACAACTAGGTACTCAAAACTGCAAAATCTATGTTTTGGGCCTGGCAGCGGGACTCATACGCCACTCATGGCGTATCAATCCACTTCCACATTTTGGGAAATTCAAGAGTGGAATCTGTAGCTCCTTATCTGCACTTCTGCTCCTAACAAGTCTCTAGATCTGAAATTGCAGAATTTGACCTGTAGGTGTTCTCCAAGCTTCTTTTAGGGTTTTGACAACTTTGAATGACTTTTTTAAAAAATTGACAACTTTTCCAATCTTTCTCTTTGACAAATTTTCAAACTAGACCTGTAAAACACATGCAAAGAGAGGGAAAATTTGTTGTGGGTTAGTGAATAGGGGTTTGCCTTCATCAAACCCTGATTTGGTAATTAAACCTTTGAAAATGAAATGAAATGAAATATGGAAAGAGAATAATGAATGAACAACGTGAAATGCTACAACTCACCAAACCCTTGAAGTAGAACTCAAAACACATGCAATTAATGGCTCCGAAGTGCTTGAATGCTCTTGTAGACAAAATGCTTGAATGCGAGATCACTTGATTGCTTGTTGAATTGATTAGAAAATTAGGAGGGGGTGAAATGAGTTGAAAAACCTTATATTTATACTTGATTATGCAATATTTCCTAAAAATACCACATCACAGGTTGACCTTAGATCTTAGAAATTGAACCATAGATTTTTAGGAATGAGGTTTATAAACTACTCTTGCACTATTAAGATGTTTCACCTAAAAGGAGAGAGATAAACCTCACTAAAAATCAATGTGGTTGACTCAATCTAATGTATGTATGATGTTATTAAGACTAAATGAGATGATCTAAATGAAACTAAGTAATTTAATTGACTAATTATGAATGCAAAACCTAAGAAATATGTAATATTTGAAAACACAATGTGATATGCAAGCATAAACTAAAAGATGAATAAATGCAAAATAGAAATGAAGAAGGTTGAATCAGAGTGCCCCTGGGCAATGGATGATGAATTTGAAGTGTCCTGAATGCTAGTAAAAATTAGTGAAAATCACCAGTGGGACTCATTCACCACTGATGGAAAATCAGTCTAGCTACTGGCAAAAACTTCTAAAAACTAGTTTTCAGTTGTTGGGATTTGGAATTTGAAAAAATATAGTTTTCCAGCCTTAAGGTGGGACTCATTCACAACTTATGGTGAATCAATCCTCTCCCAAAATTCTATGAAATCAAGGACCAATTATGTAACACCGGATATGTACTTGTCTTCTTGTCGGGTTAACGGAGTCAAATCTGCAGAAAATGGACTGTAGGTTGTCTCCAAGCTTGAAATAGGTTTGATTTGACTTGAAACACTTTTTTGACTTCTTTTCCACTTTTCAACACCTAATTTCTTGACAAATCTGCATACAAAATTCTGCAAACACACATGCAAAAGAGGAAAAATGGTTAAGGGTGAGGTTATAGAGATTTGCCTTGGTCAAATTCCACTTTGGTAATCAAACCCTTAATGAAGAAATGGAATGAAATGAACAAGGAAAGATGAATAAACAACATGCAAATGTCTTAAAATCACCACAGCCTTGTTGAAGAAATCTGAAGATATGTCAATGGTTGCTCCAAGATACTTGATTGATGCTTGATTAAATGATACAAAGTGCTCAAATTCTAATTGAATGCTTGAATGGATTAGTGAATGAATTAGGTGTAAAATGAGGATAAAAACATGTATTTATACATACGTGTGCCTTAGTAACTTGATGATACCTCATCACAGGCCGACATAAGGTAATTTTGAAAAAAAACCTAAAAGAAAATTTGAAATATTTTGAATTTTGAGCTAAGAGGGACTCATTCGCCACCCATGGCGAATGGGTCCCACCTTGGACTTGAAAGTAGGTGTCAGGAATTAAGTCGCATTTAATGTTGTTTGTTGGGTTTACATTCAAAAATACACTTAATTAAGTTTTATGAGTGCATAAAGGGGTCAAATAAAGCATAAGAAAGGTGTAAATAGTGAAATCTTGTTGCAAGACTTTACAACACTTTAAAACAGGAATTAATAAGTGATGAAAAGGTTTTTTTTAGGTGAATTGTAATGAGAAGAGTCTAGAAAAGTGTAGAAATGTTTTACAACACTTCACAAAACCTTCACAAGACGTCATTATTTGAATTTTAAGGACCTAATGTGAATGTTCAAGCCACATTGCAACATTAAATCAAAGCAAAATGGACCAAGCATCATGAGAGAAAGACCTAAAAGACCATGAAAATTTCCAAGAGCCATTTTTCTATGGTACATTAGCCCCCACTTTAGTGAGAGGATGAACTTGCTTCAAACTCACACTAAAGTAGTCATGCATATCGAGAAGGATCCAAATGCACTTATGCTTAGCAAGATGGAATGACAACGATCAAGAGGGATGATCAAGCCCCCAGGATGAAAATCCTGTGGCAAACTAAACATAAGAACAAAGGAACACAAGTGTGAAATGAAAGAAGAAAAAGGGGAATTGGATTAAGCTTCGATCGTCGATCCAAGTAGTTGTGGATTAGATCTAGGCTATTTGTGAAAAAGAGAGAATGCATACTCACTCTGGGGTGACAGAACTCATGGTGGTCAATCGGGTGAGAAAACCAAAAAAGGTGGAATACATACGCTAGTTGGTACACACCCACAAACACATAGGTGGCTATGGGGAAAGTTGTGTCGCTGAATGGGCTTCCCGCTCAACCATATCAAAGTTATACCTCCTAATAACTTTAACAAGGTGCCACAAAGGAAAATGTTGATTCGTGCTTCATGAGACAAGCAAAGCTTCGTATGCTTGGAACTCATGAACAAAGAGTAAGGTACCACATGCATGCAAGTTGCATTATGCAAGGTGGTAAAGATGTAAAATGTAGAAATGTAAAATGCAAAAATGTAAAATGTAAAAGATGTTCAAAGGAGTCTTGTTAGGTTCATGCAAGGTCTATCACTTAGGGGATATTGTGTCTAATGTCTCCAAGAGAGGACCGATCAAAGAATAAAATATTCACAACTTAGGGGATGCAGTGCATCAGGCCACCAAGAGGAATGTAATATGCTAAGATAGATCACACTTATGAAGGACATCAAACCCAATGTCATCCACAAAGTGACAAACGCATCATATGAAGTGACAAGGTTGTAATAAGAACCAAAAATTCAAATGAAATGATGCCAATGTATGCCCCCCACTTTAAAGGAACTGATACACATCGTTCTGTGAGCAATTACTTTAAAGTAGCGAAGGAAAATTGAAAAAATAAACAAGACATGAGAACCAACTTGGAAAGCCCCTATGCCAAGTCATATGTTTTCAAGTAAGGCTATGTCATGTAAACTAAAAAGAGAACAAAAGAAAGGGAGTTTCCCTCCAGAAAGGAACACACCAAACACATAAGGGATCTATGGATTTGGGGTCAATATGTTCATTGTTGCAATTTATTGATTAAAGAGATCGAAACTATCAGCATTCCCCAAATACACATAGAACTAGAAGAATGGCACAAAGAGAGTGAAACAAAAGAAAAACAAAGTCTGTTTTGGGTCAACATGGAAGAGACATTGCAGTCTCAATGCTTTGCATCATCCCAAAAAGGAAAACACAAGTGAAAAGAAAATGAAAAGGAAAAAGAAAAATCTTTTGGGTCAACATGAAGGAGACATTTCGGTCTCAATGCCTTGCATCATCCTCCAAAGGAAAAACACAAGAAAAAGATAAAGTAA
The DNA here is from genome assembly GCA_007258455.2 of Sequoia sempervirens. Classification (NCBI taxonomy): domain Eukaryota; kingdom Viridiplantae; phylum Streptophyta; class Pinopsida; order Cupressales; family Cupressaceae; genus Sequoia; species Sequoia sempervirens. The sequence continues at coordinate 501,335,071 of VDFB02281492.1, forward strand.
AAAGGAAAAGGGACCGATTGGGTCAACATGGAAGAGACATTGGGCGTCTCAACACTTTACATCATCCCCAAAAGGAAAACACAAAAGCAAAAACAAAAACAAAAACAAAAAAGGACCTTTTGGGTCAACATGGAAGAGACATAGGGTGTCTCAATGCTTTGCATCATCCCCAAAAGGAAAACACAAAAGCAAAAGCGAAAAATGCAATGGACGACATATAGAAGAGTAGAGGTACAAATAGAGGAAGTGCACAAAGAGCGAGAGAGAACATCAAATAGACATTATGGGGGAACACAATATGCACATAATATTGCAAAAGAAAGAGAAAATAAAAGAATGCAAAAGGATAACAAGGCGAATGCAAGTCAACCATATAACAATTCATCTACTTCCCAATCATGTTCATTGTATTTCTAGGGTGGTTGACTGTCCAAAGGGAGAATTGCAAGTGTCGAACTAGGAGATGTACCAAGTTCTTCACTTGGTGTAGAAGGTTTATCATTTAAGCTCATGGTAGATGAAAATAAAGAGTTTAGATCGTTATGCACTTCTTCATCTATTTTTGTGATCTCCTCCTCATCATCATCATCAAGATTGATTACGATGGGAGGATGAAGGGTTATCACCAAGGAAGGATGTATCAAAAGTTGGGGTTGTTGGATCAATTATTTTGTTGTGAGGGTTGGACTATATTATCTTGCCGCAGGTCAAGAGGAGGAGGGTGATCAGGTATTGCTTCTGTCAAAGGCAGAGGTTGGTTTTCTTTGTTTTCTTCCATTCGTGACTAATGAGCAAGGAGACGACAACAACACCTACGCTCCCTAGCATCGCGGTTTCTTTTAATTTCATTTTGAAGTTGTTGAGGTGTAAGAGCGCGTTGATCCACCATAGGTTCCTTTTCTTCCGAAGTGGGAAGAATGGAAGAAACCGAAGAAGATGGTTCATTCACTTTCTCTTTAGCTTTATACACTTGTTTAATGTGGGGAGGCATAACAGGATTGGTTTCATTATCTCGTGGGTGTTTAAAGGAGGAAGGGGGAGTGTCAAGGGTCAATTTCTCATGGGGTGGTGTGGTTTGTTCAGCTTTGAATTTAGGCTAAAGCATGGTCTCATCTAGAATAAGAGGAGCGGAAGTGGAAGGGGACATGTTACGAAGAGACAACTTGACTATTCATTTGGCTTTGAACTTTTGATAGGCTATGAAAAAGAAATATTTACAGGGAGTGATGGGCTCCATAGGTTCAAGCCAAAAGGCTTCTAAGGAAAAAATACCTTTAGAAGACAATGGATGAAAACCACTATGGTGTATGGTAAATATTTCATTGCCATGCAAAAACTTCAAACATTTGTGAACAATTGACAGGACCACTTTCATTGAGCGGAGCCAAGGATGACCCAGCCATAGATGAAATTGATCTGATTGTGGAATGATAGAAAATGTTACATCCAAAGTTTTGGGTCCTATTTGTAATGGGAGTACGATCGATCTAATCATAGGGAACACAAAACTAGTATGTGTTTTAATCCATGTAGTTGGTTTATTATAATCATCTTGAAAAAGCTCATGTAATACTAAAAATTCTTTTGTGATCACATTCTCACCACAAGCGGGATCTATTAATATCCCATTAGTGGGTTTATCATAGATTCAGCCAGCTATTTAAAGAGGACCATCAGGAAGTTTTTTAAGTATATCATTAGAAGAAAAAGTGATATCAAGAGATTTTTTGGTTGGGCCCTTACGAGGGACAACGTCTATCACACCCACAAGTTCATCCATAGGATTAACTTGGGTAACATTTGGAGTTATGTCAGGTTGTTCATTATTTGTATCAATGTTCATCACATGAGTGTTTGAAGGTTCACTAGCCTTGAAAAATGAAACATTATGTTTAGAAATAGGGTTGGTAAAAATTTGTAAATTATGGTTAGGGAGTGCAACAGACTTATTGTCTTGATCATTGACACCCACAATGGACAAACAACTGGAATCAATGAGGTCTTGAACTAAGTGTTTGAGATGCTTACATTGTTCGGTTTCATGGCCATTTTGGCGATGAAAATGACAATAAGCATTAGGTTTAAATGTGGGTGGTAAAGGCTTGGTGGTATCAAGTGGTTTAACGGTAGGAAAAGTTATCATTTGTTGTTGGAGCAATTGGTTCATTGTATTATGGAGAGTATCAGGTAAGGGAGTAAATTGTCTCTTCGAGTCCCCATAGGTAAAGGGAGATGTCGCTTTAATAGTTGCCACTTTACTTGGAATAGGTAGGGTTGGTTGCGGAGAAGGCGGATTAAACTATAAGAAGCCTTTGTTTGGTTTTCTAAAGTTTTGTGCGTTGTTTTGGTTGGTTTTCTCAAACTTCTCAGCTCGATTAGAAGTGGACTTTGAATCATGAATAGAAACCGAGTTGTGATAGTCACAAAGGGTGGTGCATAAATGCATGAACGAAGGAAATTTCATCATAGTTAACTTATCCTGAAGGTGAGTGTGCAATTTTTTGATAAACATCTTCTACAGATGTGAATAAGTAATCTTGACATCAATTTGAGCATACAATGACCGATATCGTGAAATGAAATCAGTTACTTTTTCATCTGCATTTTTTTTACAACGCATTAAATCATCCATTGTCTTGTTGGGAGTCATATGGACTTGGAAATGACTTATGAAGTCATCCACAAGTTCATTAAACAATTGGATTGAATGATTGGGTAAGTTTGAAAACCACTCCAATGTAGTGTCCTTCAAGGTCCTAGGAAAAATTTTGGCTAACAACTTATCATCAAGGACAAAATCACTGCACAAGGTTGTATAAGCATTGACATGATTAGTAGGGTCTCCTTTACCTCCATATTTCTCAAAAATAGGCATTTCAATTCTTTGTGGAATTTGTGTGTGTAAGATCTCTAAAGGTAATGGACTATTACGAACATGATATGTGGGTGGAGCATTTTTACTTTAGCTAATGGTTCCAGATTTTTTTTGTTGCATGGATGAAATGGTGTTAAAGAGTTACGTAATGATGGGATCGGTGTAAGTAGTATGAGGTGGAAGGGAAAATGGTGATGAAGTGTATGTAATGTTAGGGGAAGTGAAAGGGACACTAAGAGGGGTGAAGGTGGAAGAAGGAATATAGGATGCCACAAAAGAACTAGGAATGCTAGGAATAGCAAAAGGAGTCACATGAATAACCTATTGCATAGTTGTTGTAACTTGAGGAGTGGTATAAGTTGGTATGGATGCTATGGTTGAAGGAGGAGGATTGTGAGGTCCTCCTTGGCTTACAACAATGTTGACTGACTGGGAAGTAGAAGGAACATGTTTGTTGTATATCTCAGCAATTATTTTCATAACTTGTAAGCCATCATCACTTTCCATCAAACGATGAAGGTTTTCTATTGCAGGTATGGCAGTGGTGGAAATGTTTTCAAGGGATAAATCTTGTTGTAAATGTGCAAAATCTTCATGAATACTAATGACTTTTTCTTGTGGAATGGAATTGTTTTGTGTCAACATTCATTAGATAGAAAGGTGAAAGCATAGTAGTGGTAGTATCCATGCCTAATGTACCATTGTCCATAGTAGGAGTAGGAGCTCTTGAGATCCCAAGGTCCACAACGAAAGTGCTATCGCGGGAAGCCATGAGTCTAGAACTTTGTCTCACTAAAGTATTATCAATGGGGCACCAAACACTCATACAAGTACCACAAAAGATGGGGTGAATGAAAATGCAATGTAATCTAGGAGTGCAAAATGCAAATAATAGAAATTTTGCAAACTGAAATAGAGAACAGAAATGCAGTAAATGCCCAAAAAAAATCTTGAAAATGTAGTATAAAATGTGCAGGTGAACTAATTCACCCAGGTTGGCGAATGAATCCAACTATGATATTTTTTGTCTTTTTCAGAATATTTAAAGTGATTTTAATGCTTTTTAGATGCAAACTAAGGATGCAAATGCATATTTTTCATTTTTTCAATGATATGTTATGCAAAAATGAAGTATAAATGAGTCTTTCACTAATGCAATTTTAAGAAAACCTAGGATGCAAAAACAAAACAAAACCTAATTGAATGTTGATGAAAATGAAGTCTAGGATGTAAGATGCAATTGAAATCAGAAAGATAAAGTGCTCAATATGCATGTTCACCAAAATGAACCATAGATTTTTAGGAATGAGGTTTATAGACTACTCTTGCACTCTTAGGATGTTTCACCTAAAAGGAGAGAGATAAAACCTCGCTAAAAATTGATGTGGTTCACTCAATCTAATGTATGTATGATGTGATTAAGACTAAATGAGATGATCTAAATGCAACTAAGTAATGTAATTGACTAATTACGAATGCAAAACCTAAGAAATATGCAATGTTTGAAAACACAATGTGATATGCAAGCATGAACTAAAAGATGAATAAATGCAAAACAAAAATGAAGAAGGCTAAATCAGAGTGCACCTAGGAAATGAATGATGAATTTGAAGTGTCTTGAATTCTGGTAAAAATCAGTGAAAATCACCAGTGGGACTCATTCACCATTGTTGGCGAATCATTCCAGCTACTGGCAAAAACTTCTGAAAAACTAGTTTCTGGCTGTCAAGATCTGGAATCTGACAAGATCTAGTTTTACAGCCTTAAGGTGGGACTCATTCTCCATTGATGGTGAATCATTCCTCTCCCAAAATTTTGTGAAATCAGGGACCAATTCTGTAACACCAGATCTGTACTTGTCTTCTTGTTGGGTTGACAGAGTCAAATCTACAGAAAACGGACTATAGGTTGGTCTCCAAGCTTGAAATAGGTTTGATTTGACTTGAAACACTTTGTTGACAAACTTTTCCACTTTTCAACACCTAATTGCTTAAAAAATCTACATACAAAAGTCTGCAAACACACATGTAAAAGGGGGGAAATCGTTAAGGGTTAGGTTATAGGGATTTGTCTTGGTCAAATCCCACTTTGGTAATCAAACCATTAATGAAGAAATGGAATGAAATAAACAAGGAAAGATGAATAAACAACATGCAAATTTCTTAAGCTCACCACAACCTTGTTGAAGAAATCTGAAGATATGTCAATGGCTGCTCCAAGATCCTTGATTGATGCTTGATTGAATGATGCAGAGTGCTCAAATGCTAATTAAATGCTTGAATGGATTAATTAATGAATTAGGTGTAAAATGAGGATAAAAACACTTATGTATACACACTTGTGCCTTAGTAACCCGATGATACCTCATCACAGGCCGACATAAGGTAATTTTGAACAAAAACCCAAATGAAAATTTGAATATTTTGAACTTTGAGCTAAGAGGGACTCATTCGCCACCCATGGTGAATGGGTCCCACCTTGGACTTGAAAGTGGGTGTCAAGAATTAAGTCACATTTAATTCGGGTTTACATTCAAAAATACACTTAATTAAGTCTTATAAGTGCATAAAGGGGTCAAATAAAGCATAAGAAAGGTGTAATTAGTGAAACCAAGCCTAGAAAAGCGTGAAATCTTGTTACAATACTTTAAAACACTTTAAAATAGGACTTGATAAGTGATGAAAAGGTGATTTTTAGGTGAATTATAATGAGAAGAGTCTAGAAAAGTGTAGAAATGTTTTACAACACTTCACAACACCTTCACAAGACACATCATTATTTGAATTTTAAGGACCTAATGTGAGTTTTCAAGCCACATTGCAACATTAAATCAAATAAAAATGGACCAAGCATCATGAGAGAAAGACCTAAAAGACCATGAAAATGTCCTAGAGCCATTTTTCTATGGTACAAAAAATAATGACCCACCAGAAATTTGAAACTATTTTTATTTTTGTGCCAAAGGGGACTCATTCGCCCCTAGTGGCGAATGGGTCCCACTTAGGCACTTTAAATGGGTTTTAGAAATTAGATGTATTAAATGATGTTTATCGAGATTATTTTCAAAAATACACTTAAGGCCTATAAGTGCAAAATGGGGCCAATTAAAGCATAAGAAAGGTATAATTATTGATGAAAAGCCTAGAAAAGTGTGAAAGTTTTTTACAACACTTTGAAATAAGACTTGGTAAATAATAAAAAGAGGTTATTTAAGTGAATTATATTAATAATACCCTAGAAAAGTGTGGAAGTGTGTTACAATACTTTACAACTCTTAAGTAAGGTATCACTTGAATTCTTTTAGTTTACAAGGGCCCAAGACCTAATGTGAATGTGTTATCCACATTAAAACATTAAACCAAGGTATAATTAAGGAAAAATTACAAGAAGGACCCAAATGAGATAGAAAAAGTAGAAGGGTTTCTTTTTCGGTGTCCACATTTAGCCCCCACTTTAGTGAGAGGATGAACCTATTCAAACTCACACTAAAGTAGACCAACATGCATCAAGAGCAGCTCCCATGAACCAATGCTACCAAGATGGGACAACAACAATCAAGAGGGGTGATCAAGCCCCCAGGATTAAGATCTCATGACAAACCAACATAATCACAAAGGGAACATGCATAATATCAAGAAAAATGACATGGCACAAGCACACAATGCCAAAGATGAAAGAGAGAAGAAGGAAAAAAGAAAGAAGAAAGAATTAATCGGATCAAACTTTGACCATTTTTCCAACATGATGTGGATCAGATCTAGGTTGTTTGTCCAGAAAAATGCATACTCACTTTGAGGCAACAGAACTCGTGGTTGTTCACCGAGTGAGAAGGCCTAAAAGGTGAGAAACATACACTCATGGCTGGTATGCACTCACACACACACAGGTGGCTATGGGGAAAGTCATGCCTTGGAATGGGCTTCCCACTCAACCATACCAAAGTTATACCTCCTAATAACTTTAATAAGCTGCCACAAAGAGAAAAATGATCTTTCGAGCTTCACGAGACAAGCAAAACTTCATATGCTTGGAGCTCATGAACAAACGCGATGGCTCCACAGGCATGAAAGTTGTGTTATGCAAGGTGGCCATATAACAAATGTAAAATGCAACATGCAAAATATGTTCAAAGGAGTCTTGTTTAGTTCATGAGAGGTCTTTAAATTAGGGAACATTGTGTCTAATGTCTCCAAGAGAGGACCAATCAAAGAAGAGAAAATTCACAACTTAGGGGATGCAGTGCATCGCATCAAGCCACTAAGAGGAATGTAATATACTAAGATAGATCATGCTCATGAAGGAAATCACACCCAATGTCATCCAAAAAGCAACAAAACGCATCGTATGAAGTAAGAAGGTTGCACTAAGAACCAAGAAAAAGGAAAATGCAAAATTATAATGCCAATTTATGCCCCCACTTTAAATAAATTACTACACACTGTACTGTGAGCAATTACTTTAAAGTAGAAAATGAAAAATGCAAAAATAAAGACAGGAGAGCCAACTTGGAAAGCCCTATGCAATTCATATGTTTTTGAGTAAGGCTACATCATGCGAGAGAAAAAGAAAAGAGACGGCTTGCCCCCAAAAAAAACACCAAACACATAAGGGATCTATGGATTTGGGGTCAGTATGTTCTTTGCTACAATGTTTGTTAGAGAGCTCAGAACTGTCATCATCCCCCAAATACATAGAACTGGAAGAATGACACAAAGAGAGCGAAAAGAAAAGAAGAATATTTTGGGTTAACATGGAAGAGACATAGGGTGCCTCGACACTTTGCATCATCCCCAAAAGGAAAACACAAGACAAAAGAAAAGAAAAGGAAAAAGAAAAGGAAAAGAAAAATCTTTTGGGTCAACATGAAAGAGACATAGGGTGTCTCAATGCTTTGCATCATCCCAAAAAGGAAAACACAAGAAAAAGAAAAAATAAAAGGAAAATAAAAAGAAATCTTTTTGGGTCAACATGAAAGAGACATGAATGTCTCAATGCCTTGTGTCATCCCCAAAAGGAAAACACAAGAAAAAGACAAAAATAAAAAGGCGAAAGTGATGCATGACATAGAGAAGAATGAAGGTAAAAATAGAGGAATGTCACAAAGAGAGAGAACATCAACCAGAACATCATGAGGGATCACATTTCGTACATGCAGGCACACAAAAGAAAAAGAAAATGCAAAAGACTACTAAGGAAAATGCAAGTCAACCATCAAGCAAATCATCCACCTCCAAATCATGTTCATGATATTCTGGAGGCATGTGGCCCTAGCTAAAGGAATAATAGCAAGTGTCGAACTAGGAGAAGTGTCAGGTTCATCACTTTGTATAGGAGATTTCTCATTTAAGCTCATGGAAGAGGAAAACAATGCGTTCAAGTCATTATGCACCTCTTCCTCAATTTTAACGATCCCATCATCATCATCCAAATTAATCACAACAGGAGGACAAATGAAAATGTCCAATGAAGAGTGTAACTCTTGTTGTGATTGTTGTATTGGATTTTTTTGTTTTGGGTGGGGAGGAGGGTCATCATGCATTGCTTCAATCAAGTTCAGATTTTTTTTTTTGTAATTAACTCTTCATGTAACTTGTGAGCAAGGGCACGACATCTACGCCTATGCTCTCTAGCACCTTTGTTTCTTTTGGTTTTGTTGTCAAGTTGCATTGGAGTGGGTTGATCAACCATAGGTTGGTTTTATTCCCTAAGGTGAGGAACAGAAGGAACCATAGGAGGTTGGTCATCCACTTTCTCTTTTTCTTTATAAACTTGTTTAATTCAAGGAGGAGTGGCAGAGTTACTTTCATTGTCTCTTGGTCTTTTGGACGATGTAGGTGAGTTTTCTAATGTTGGTTGATCTTGGTTGTTTGGTTCTTGTTCAGGTTGAAGCATGGTTTCATCTATGATGGGAGTGTCGGAGGTAGACGGGGACATGTGTTGGAGAGACAATTTTGTTATTTTCTTTGATTTGAATTTTTGGTAAGCAATGAAAAAGAAGTCTTGTCGTGGTGTTATAAGTTCCATGGGCTCAGGCCAAAAGGATTCTAAGGAAAAGTTTCCTTTGGAAGACAAGGGGTTAAAGCCACTATGGTGGACAGTAAATATTTCATTGTCAAATGGAAACTTTAAGCATTTGTGAACAACTGAAGGGACAACTTTCATTGAATGAAGCCATCGATGGCCTAGCCTCAAACGAAATTGGTCTGTGGGATGATGGAGAATGTGACATCTAATTTTTTTGGTCCTATTTGTAATGTTAGGGTGATCGATCCTATCGTAGGGAAAGCAAAACCATTATACATCTTGATCCATGCTTTTGGTTTATCATAGTCATCTTGATAAAGTTCATGTCATACTAAAAATTCCTCGGTGATCGCGTTCCCTCCACAAGAAGGATCTATTAGTATCCCATTAGTGGGCTTGTCATAGATACGGCCGGCTATGTAGAGAGGACCATCGGGTAGATGTTTAATTATATCCTTAGAGGAGAAAGAAATATAAAGAGATCTCTTAGGTTGGCCCTTATGATGGATAACGTCAATCGTACCTACCACTTCATCCATAGGATTAATATTGATATCATTTAGGATAGAGTCATTGTGTTCATCATCTGTATCAACATTCATCACATCATTATGTGTAGTTTCACTAGCTTTGACAAATGAAACATTATGTTTAGGCATTGGATTAGTGAAAATTTACAAGTTTTGGTTTGGAGGGGCAACTGACTTATTACCTTGATCATTAACACCTACAATGGATAGATGGTCGGAATCAATGAGGTCTTGCACAAGATGTTTAAGACACTTATAATGTTCCATGTCATGTCCATTTTTTTTATGATAGTGGCAATAAGCATTTGATTTAAAGATCGAGGGTAAAGGCTTAGTAGGATTAGGTGTTTTAACGGCAGGAAAGGTAATCATTTGTTATAAAATTTGGGACATTGTGTTATGAAGGATGTCGGGAAAGGGTGTGAATTGTCTTTCCGGATCTCCATAACTAAAGGGAACCGAGGTTTTAACAACTGCTATTTGATACAACTGCTATTTGGTTATTCACATTTTGAGGTGTAGGCCGAGGAGGCTTAAATTGAAGGAACCCTTTGTTTTTCTTTCTAAAGGGTTGGGAATTGTTTTGGTTGGCAAGCTCAGATTTCTCAATTCGGCTAGAAGTAGACCTTGTGTCTTGACCACTAATCAAATTTTGATAATCACAAAGGGTATTACACAAGTGCATGAAGGATGGGAATTTCATCATAGTGAGCTCAAGTCCTAAATTTTACTTTGCAAGTTTTCTATGAACATCTTCTGAAGGTGTGGGTCAGGGACCTTGACATCGATTTGGGAATAAAGCAATTGATAGCGTGAGATAAAATCAGTTATCTTTTCATCCTCATTTTGCTTGCATCTCATCAAATCATCCAAGGTTTTCTTAGGAACCATGTGCACTTGGAAATGGTTTACAAGTGCATCAACAAGTTCATTAAATGAACGAATTGAATTGTTCGGTAAAGAAGAAAACCATTGCAAGGCATTATCTTTTAAATTCTTTGGGAACAATTTTACTAGCAGTTTATCATCAAGGACAAAATCACTACATAAGGCAGTGTAGGCATTAAAATGGTTAGAAGGATCTCCCTTCCCTCCATATTTCTCAAATCTAGGAATCTCTACTCCTTGTGGCATCAGTGTTCGCAATATTTCCAAAGACAATGGGTTACTTCGAACATAATATGCGGGTGGGCCATTCTGATTTTGGTTTATGGTGGAGATTTGCTTTTGCATGGAGGAAATGGTTTAGAAAAGTTGTGTTATGAGAGGGTCATTATAAGTGGTTGATGAGGGCGCAACCCGAGACTTAGAAAATAACCCACAAACAAGAGAATAATTTTATTATTCAGAAAATGAAGCTTCTTACATATAGAGGATCTCAAATCCCCAAGTTCTACAACACATGCAAGTTACAGAAAGCTACAGAATCACCCTTTCGCAATATGTGAGCTTGTCCCCAAAAAGTTACCCAAAATTAGAAACCAGCCCATAAATAGAGCTCCTCTTTAGTTTGGAGCCAAACAAGTTTAGAAGCGGTTTGGGCCAAAAATTACAACTTGAAGTTCAAATTTCAAAGAACATTTGCAATTGTATCTTCTAGAA